>CM067167.1:284818694-284853402 GCA_034093135.1 Erigeron breviscapus
AGAATAAGACGATGCAAGTATGCCCTGCTCACAAAAATGCTTTCTGGTGTAAGTGTGAAAAAAAAATATAAAAATTTTGCAGCATGTGTGTGTCAACTATCGTAAGTGGAAATAATGAATCGACGGGTCTAACCACTAAATAAAAATGATGTACCCAACAACAATCTACAATACATGACAAGGAAATCATAAACAAGTCGCCTGGCGACACCCTAACAGTAAGGATTACTTTACCAATGACGTGAGGGGGGAGGGAGTGGTACCCAAATTGGGTAAAGTACCCAATACCTCTAACCAATCAAAATCTTCCAACTCAAAACTACCCAATTCTACCCAAAACTACCCAATTTGGTGGCAATGGTACCCAATCTTCCCAATTTCTTTTTCTTTTTCATATATTTTTAATACACTTCATTTATAAATAAAAATACCTTTTGTTAAAAAACAAATAGAATAATTAAAAGAAAAAAACTAGATTACATGAAAAAAATATTAACATGTTCAGAAGCCAAATTGTACACATCTTCAAACTATAGAGGGTTCAAATGAACTTAATTAAAAAATTAAAAAAAGAAGTTGTAGGGCCATGCCCACCTATCATCTTCTTCCCAAATTTTGTATATATACAACATAAATATATAGGGAAAAGTGAATATAAGGTTGTCCGACACCTAAGCTTAGGTGTGGAACCCCTCATATACTAATTTTTTAATATTTATATATATATATCGATTTACATGAACAGGTGGTAAAACAATAATAATAAACAAACCATCACCTCTCACCTTCTATCTCGGTTACCATCGGCTTCACTAACCGATCTCCAACCCGATTTCGTGTAGCCGAATGAGCGGCAACGGTGTAGCCATGGTACCCGGAAGAAACCGATGCTACTACCCGAGATCACTCCCTCCCCCCTGATATTATACCTTTACTTATTAGCAACTATATTTGATTGCAAGGGCACACGGAAACTTAATACATACCCTACAGAATTTCAAATCTACAGTTAACTAAGATTGCTGAAAATAGGGTGGCTACTGTGTACTTGATCAAGTGCAACTTACAGTTTCAACTTCTTAAAAAGAAAGAAACAGTTCAAATAAGTACCTACCAAACAGAATTAACATAACTCACGTAACAACTCGTAATTGCTACAAGTCATGGAGTGAACAAGACAACACTAATCCATCAAGCATCCAAACAACAGTCAACATGCTTAAAACTAGTTTATGTATGCATAAGAATTAAGTTCATGACTCTTCATGGTTATCTTCCCTTGTCAATAGGAGTGAAGTATAGTAAGAACCAAAACTCCATTCCATATACACTATCTTATACCACCTGGAACACAGATCGCGTCGATTTCAGGAATTGGCAGATGATAAGAGTTTAACTACACACACCTATCTTAACAGTAAAAAATTAGCTTTCACCAGATAAAAATAATAATAATAACTTATAAGCAGAGGCAACAATAATTGTACACATACTGTTGGGGCATCTGCTACGACTTCCTGGGAACAGGGCCAGACTGTATGTCCTTCCCAATACATAAAATTCCAAAATTAAAAGATTTAGAGATGTAAAATTCCTAATTAGAAACAAAAGGTAGCCCTGCACACCTACAAGCATAAAAATAGGCTAAATTGGTAAAACAAAAAATATTCCATGAAAATGCTAGAAGTGTACTCCTACAGTGAAGATATACTTCGTTGACTGTCCTTTCTTTTAGTTCCTTCAATTTTACTAGCATCAACTAGTATAATAATGATCCCGCGGTTTAGACCAAATATATACACAGTACATGTTTTCCCACATGCCCAAAACACGATTGATATATCCTAAAATGGATAGCCTCTGTAACTTAGTAAGTAACTGATATAGAAAAGTACACATGGCCCTTAGAGCATGGGGTATGGACATATAATGCCGACCCCGAACAATGATGTGGCATGACATGGCAGTCGGCGCCGACCACCCCTCCCCCATCCGGCACCGAGCACCCCTTCGGGGTTCTTTGTTTCTTCGCCGATATCCGGCATCTTGCTTTCTTTTGTCTTCTAGTAAATATAGTACCATTAAAGAAAAAGACATGTATTCTGTTTTTCTCTAAAACAAATAATAATTATAAACAATAAAAAATGATGGGATTAAATTTGAACCTGGGGCCATAAATATTCATAAAAGTAGTGTTGTTAGTGGGTGAAGAAAGAAATTTTGAATGTGACGGGATTAAATTTGTACTCTGTTTTCCTCTTCTTGTTTAATGGTGTAGTGATTTTGTTAAAGATTTTAATTGTGAATCGCCGGAAGGAAAAAGAAAATGAAGGGTTTTTCTATTCTTTTTGTTGTTGGATGGGGATATGCGCAAAAGTGGGTGAAGGACACAATTTAACCTTTACCTGCAATATATATATTTTTTATTATGAGAAAAGTGAATTTAAGGTTGTCGGGTATGTAAGCTTAGGTGTGGAACCCCTCACATACTAATATTTTAGTATTTCTTGTTTAATGAATAAATAATTGGGCCCCCATGAATTTTATGGTTTAAAAAATTAGTATGTGAGTGTTCCACACCTAAGCTTAGATACCCGACAGCCTTATATTACCATCCCCCATATATATAGATATAATATTGTACTTATATTATTATGGTTTTCATTTATTGTTAATATACGTTTGTTTATTTATTTTATTAAAACTTGTTTAAGAAATAATTTATGTAAATATAAAACTAAATAAAACATTAAAAAGTGAGGTTCTACGTTCTGCATTATTTTATCCATAACGGCCCAAAAGTAATGAAAAGATAAAAGCTGATGTGTCGTTGAGGTGGCATTCTGGATGGTTCTGTATCCTTGAACCATACCTGATGCTCTTAGGGCTATAATCAACTAGTACGTAACACGTGGCAAAACCCTCATATAAACAATAATCAATGGCATGATCTCGTGTATTGAATGTTAGAAAATAAGTCATTAAAACAGGGTTATGATTATAAATTGTCAGTAACTACTTATACTACAGCGATGAGACTTATTAGTGAGAGAAAACTAAAGGTCAGCAATACTTCTCGGATGATGAAGGTCAGATATAAACATAGCCCTAAGGGCTATGGTTAACAACCATTTTATGGTTATTTATTATTAGTTATGTGTATACATAGCAAAACCCTAAATTTAGAATGAAAATCGGAGGAATCGTCTCATAATTAAGCATTAAACAAAAAAAATCCTTAAAACAGGTTTAGCGACAATGACCTGGAACTACTTGCAATACACTAATACAAAGATTGAGGGAAAACGATATGTTGTTAATTTCTTCAGGAAGGCGAAGGTCAATAATAAATTCAAAGTTGGGATAGAAAACCATTGAAAGATGTCATTACAGTTCTCTTGTGTTGGTCGCTCCAGTTACCTAATGACATTTGAATGAAAGTTTGTCCCTTTTTACTTGATCAAACTACATAGAGTTTGATACCTTTGTTTACTATTACAAACTACCACACAATATTGTGTTCCCTGATTAAGCGGCTCAAGCATAGATCAGAATAGCAAGATGTGAAGAACTGTCAGTCATGTTTTCAGATGATTTTTCATTGCCAGAATTATTCAAGAGAATAGAGAAAGGTAAGAACATCTGGCACGACTTTCGCTTTCATTAATCCTGAAGTGTTATAGTGAGTCATGGAGGATAAAAATAGCCACATCTACCAAATATCAATTTTTGTAGGTGCATAATTAACTCTTCATCCGTCATCCAACGTTGGATAAAAAACTGAGTTTGCCTAACAGAAGTTTAGTCTTTGAGTTATATTACAACCTTTCCTTATGTGTAATTGCCTTCCATAAATTCGACTGCACAGGCATAATCATCACGAAAACATAATTATCTATATCTTAGACCATGCATATTTCTTAATAAGCACGAGTGTCAAGAATACCATGTATTTCATTGGTTATATGGGTTGTCATGCTTTTTAACTTCTGACTGTCATAAACTCTAACTTCATAGTTATCACATTGATGAAGCTATGAATACAGATCAGCTGCTTGTACACTGAATTGATAGAATTATTTTACTAACTATCCTACCAGTGCACTTTTTAACATCCAAACACATTAACATGTGATTAGCATACAAATAGATGCATATACACAATTCACAATTGTTTAACTAACTTCCCTAAATGTGACATATCTGATGACAACTTTCAGATCTAGAATAAAACTACAAAACTTGACTGAAGTAAAGAATAAACAAACACAGACAAGAATGTACCTTTGGAGCCACTTCATATGACTTGCGGTAAAGATCGTTCCCTGGTTCCTGAAATAGCCAAATAAAGGTACATATATAAAATCCAATATATATCTAACGCAGAGAAAAAAAAGCATATTTACACATTTATCAGGCCAAGCCCCTACCAGCTTAAACTCATCCCAAATATTACATAACATACATATTCCAACCATACATATATGAACCTTGACACATGCCTTTGAGATTGCTTATTTAAGTGTTTATCGCTCAACTTTACAGCATATAAAGTTATAAACAATAACAACCGCTTTCCAAAAACAAACTACTTACCTACTTAAAATGAAAATGTAGTTTAAAAAGCGCAATCCGAAACACTAACAGGCAGAGGTTCAGTGGAGCAAGATGGTCTGGTTCTCACAAGGCAACCAAGTCATATGTTCATTGGTTGGATGGCTATAGAAAAGAAACTGCAAACTCAGGACAGAGTTATGATGTGGAACAATGACCCTAATCTGAAGTGTTCCCTGTGCAGAGTATGTAATGATTCCCATGATCATTTTTTCTTTAACTGCAGTTACTCTAAAGCAGTTTGGGGAGAAATGCATAAAAAGAGCTCTATTAGAGGGTTTGCTTTGATTCACAGAATATTTTCAGCACATTGGCAACTACTTGCACTAACAATTCAGTGAGTATTACGGTAGAAAAGCTAATTCAGGGTGCAAGTGTGTATTATATTCGGCAAGAAAGATATAAGAGAATGTTTACCCAAGAATTAAGGATTGAGGAAGTTCTTATACATATTTGACACTGTAAAATTGAGAATGATGAGTCTTAGAGTACACAGAACTGGAAATGGCAATAAGATGTATGAGAAATGGGAAATTAAGCCAAAGATTGTGAATGAATGACTGCAAAAGGTCTGGGTGTTTGAATTTCAGGGGTGCTTGCGATTAGGAATAGATTGCCGTGAAAGATGAAGCTTCTTGGTCCTAATTTGGCATCCCCCCATGATTTCGGGGTTTGTTTGTACTACTGTATAAGATACAGTGAGGTGTATGTGAATGCATGCGAATTTCTTGCAGGGATGTAGTTTGATTTGAATTTAGTTTGGTTGAATTCTGATGTAATTTGTGTACACTACTACTGGGATTTGGGATTTGTCCACATGCCTAGTATGTAGTAGATTGTAAGAAAAGGTTCTATACCTTTTGCCAAATAAAAAGACACTAACAAGCAAGTTGCAGTAATTAGTAACGAAACATTTGAAAGACGGAATACCTCATTAACAGCTTGCTGAAAGTAAGTATAAGCCGAATCAAAGTAAGGCTTAGCTTCATCTTTATCAGGAGTCAAAAAAGCATAAGATGTTTTTGCATTCCCCATACACCATAATGCTTCATGTTTCTTCGGATCAATCGCTAACGCTTCATCCAATTTCGATATAGCATCTAAATACATACATACATCATCCCCAATTAAACATTTATATTATTCTTAATTAATAATAAAAGAATATAGGAGTTTAACTTAATTGGATTAGCTCATTATATTTACCTTTAATCATAAATTTAGAATCCTGAACATTCTGGAAAGTGGATAGCTCAAGTAACGCACCTCCCCATCTAGTTAAATTCTGTTACAAATCAAATCGAATCGAATCAATACATCTATATATCTATATCTATCTATATATATGTGTGTGAGTATGTATAAATAGATATAGAAATAGTATAATTGGTATGTAAGTAAAAAGTGACCTCGGAATCAAGAGGATTTTTGGCGTAAGTGGCTTCGGCGTTACGGCGAGCGTGTTCGAAGAAAAGAAGACGATCAAAGTCGCTTTGCATTTCCATTTTTCTGTTTGGTTGTTGCTGATGGAATAATAATTGATTCGGGCTTTGAGTTTTGATGAAGAATAAGAGAAGGTGGGAGCTGGGCACAAAGGCGGTTTTCTAGTGGGCAAATGATGAGTGAGTATAGAATACGCGCATCGTCAGGCCGTCCGATAGATACCCTCGACCTCAAAATATATATATCAAAATAAATATCAAAAATATATATATATCAAAGATAAACTTCAACCATAATTAAACTTCAACAAACTAAATCAAAAGATATGAAAAATAGTAACCATTCAATATCAAATAATAAACAAACACGAATAAAATACCAAAAATAAAATAAAATGGTATAAAAAAACCATTTGTTCTTTTGTTGAGAAATTTAATGAACTTGATTTGTTATTAAAGATAAAAATGAGAGAAATAATATGAACGGGAATGATTAATAAAAATTTAGTTTGTATATATAATATTTATTGGAGAGTTTTAAAGATATATATATCTTTAAAATTTAAAAATACTTGTTTTGATATAAAAACATTTATGATAGAGTTTTACATATAATTATCTATTTAATTAGCAAATAAAAAATAAAAAAAAATCTAGAAAAAATGAGATAGCTCTAGAGTAATTAGGAGAGCTCTAGAGTAATTAGGAGAGAGTTTAGGCCCTAAAAAAAGCTTTAAGGGATGTCAAGTGTACCTCAAACCTTTTTTTTTAGTTATATGATAGATTGGTTCTTTTGCGAACTAACACTTTAATTTATCAGTATATTAAGTATTGATTTTTGATTTTTTTGAAAACTTTATATATTATTAGAACGGTACTCGCGCGATGCAGCGGTATAATGACGGTGGCGGTGATGCGTGGTGGTTGATGCGTGTAAAATCTAAGTTTTAAATTTATAATTGAAGGAGCTACTAAGTCTAGATTATCACACAACTAGGGCAGTGTACCCTGTCTAGTAATAGTATAGTCTAGGTAAGTCCAGGTTCGTTCGCAGGGACTTTCTAAAGGAAATTAAAATAATTAAAATGTAACTACAATTTGGGGGGTTCCTAGTTATCTAAAATGTAAAAGAAAATAAAAACGAAAATATATGTTGAAACTGACATTCGTTTGGTTTTGATTGACATGCTTGAAAGTGTTATGATTGAAGTTGTTGAACGACTCTTTTCACATTTAGATTCTCGTTAGATTCACTAAATTATTTAGCTTGATTGTCTTTCGACTGGTCAAATCCTTCAATGAGTTCCTGTTAAGGTTGCTCATTGAGCCTTAAAAATTGAGTTTGTAACTATGATTGAAAACTTCTATGTAAGTCTAGATCCTTGTTAAATTCAAAAGACACTGATTACTCTAGTCACCTGGATCCGGTTTCCGTTCGCCAGATCAACTACAATAACCTAATAAAAAAACATACTCGTTTGAATCAATTATTAGTTTCCCATCAAATGTCCAGTTATAGATCAAATGATTACATTAATTAAAGACCGATTAACGTTTCACAGACAAATTAAATGACTTTAAGGCCGCCGGCCAGATCGACCCAAACAAATAAGTAAAATAAGTGTGTATATGAAAACCAACAATAAATCAGGCTCAAATAAATATGGATCGGCGATTTAGCATAGAAACAGTTCAACAATCAAGTCATGTTTACATCACGTCCAAACGAATGTCTAGTAACTTAGCTACTCATTAAGTGAGTAGCCATTAACAATCTGATAAAATAAAATAACATGAGATCTAGAGAAACTGAAAAAGATGAAAGAATTAAAACCGGGTGATTAAGAATCACGAGGTTGGATTCCTTGATGTTTGATGGTGTTGGATCTACTTTGGAGTGCTCCAGGAACCCTAATTTTCGACCTCTTGGCTGCTAATTTCGACCTATGTGCTCTGATATCTTTTTAGGGTTTATAAGCGGGTATTTATAGACTTAGACGAAAAACCCTAATTCTGCCGACCTAGCCCCAGCGGCGCTGGAAGGGTCTCCAGCGGCGCTGGGGGTCTCCAGCGGCGCTGGAGGTCCAGCGGCGCTGGAAGGGTCTCCAGCGGCGCTGGAGGTGTCTCCAGCGGCGCTGGTCAGTTGACCAACGGCGCTGTCAGCTCCGTGGTGTTCACACTTTCTTGTTTCAACTCCAAATCTTCACATCTAACTCTTCCAAACTCCATTCTTGACCTTCTTCACTTAATTTTACTTCAACTAAATGTAATCTCCGACATCGAACCTGTTAACAAGCCTAGTGCCATTAAGTACCACAAAGTTCACACTAACGGTTCATTTCTATCTAAAATACGTGTCAAACGAATGGGGAAAAAGTCACAAATAAATCACTCATCAGTGGTGGCGTGTGGCGGTAGCGGCAGCGACGTTGGTGGAGGTGGCGGCATTGGTGAAGGTGACTGGTGGTGGTGGCGCGAGGCGGTGGTGGCGGCAACGATTGGTGGTGGTGGCGGCGGTGGCGGCGAGTAATATAGTTTATTGATTTATTGTGGTTTAGATATATTGTACATCATGCATTAAAATGTGTAAATTGTTGAAGGTTGAAAGTTGAGAACCCTGTTTGTTTTATAATATACTAATCATATGCCCGCGCGATGCGGCGGTGCGGTGATGGTGGTGGCGACGACGGGCGGCGGTGGCGTTGTTGTAAAAGGAATTGATATAAAAAGAGGTATTGTAGTTATTTTAAGAGTTAAGGGATGTATGTTGTAAATAATTTCATTAAGAGTATTATAGGTATATTAGGTGAAGATATTAAATTAGAAAATAAGAGAGATAAGTAGTTTGGGTAGATCAAGTTCTTTTTTTGAGAAAATAAGAGAGCCAAATGCTTTATATGGTAGTTAAGATAAGTATAGATACTTTATTTATCATTTTTTTTTATTATTATGTTTTTTAACAACGAGTTAGTAGTTAGTATTAAAGACATCACATTGACATCAATTTTATCATGATCTAATGCTATGTTCTTGAATTCTTTATTAAAAGAAAAGAAAAGAAGTGATGAGATGAGATTGGAAGATATTGAATTTTTTCAAATCATCCAAAAAATGGAAAGAATATTTAGGGAACACAATCAACTAGATTATCACTTCACTTCTTATTATTTCATTTATTTTTCATCCTTAAAAAACTCAAGAACATAACATAAGGGTCAAGATGTTATCTTATTTATTTTATATTAATACTTTGTTTTATAATCAACAATTCCTATATGGCAAACAAAATTTATTTAACCTAAAATACAATTTGTTGGTAGTTTTATTTATCGAATTATTAAGGCAAAATACAAAAATACAAGGAAGAATTGTCAACGGAAAAGAAACAAGCGGCGGCAAATGCCTAATCATAGGTACGGTTGTGAAGAAGACACACTTACACCAATCAAACCTAAATACTAGTATTGTACGACTGTAATAATCTTCTACAGTTAATCAATGATAATGGCAGCTGTGGCTAATTCCCTACCTTCCTCAAATTTGGCCCTTACCAAATCGTCATCTTCTTACTCTTCCGCGCCCTTTTGTTTCGCCACGAATCCCACATATTATAAGTTTGGAGCATTGAAGAAGAAGCAGAAAGGAATTCAGATATCTGTTTGTAAAGCATCGGCAGCAGCAGCAGGAAGTACATCTGCGTTGTCGACGTTTCGTGATCTCGACGCCGATGACTTTAGACATCCTCTTGACAAACAGGTGCCTGCCACCATATTCTTTTCATATTTCAGTTTATTTGAATGTTAGTAGTACTTTAATGTAATACTTGTTATTTCCAGATATATTACTGCTGTTTTTAATTGATGCTGTTGTCGAAGCTCATATTTCAGTTTATTTCCTGCTATTTTAATTGATACAGAACACGCTGCTTTTGAGGGCAATTCCGGGTTTGAACGAGATTGGAAAAGCTCTGTTAGGTACATAAATAAAATGATCTAATATAGCATGTTAATTCATTGAATTTACAGTTCAATGGCAAAACATAAACTTGAGTTGGGAGTGAAAAAAAAAACACATAATTTACATGGTTGGGCGGATCAGTCAGATTTGCTCAGTCCAAAAGAGTGATTTTATCGATTTTGATGCAATACATTAGGATTGTTTATATAGAGCCAAATTGGGATGGATCCTAATCAAGCATAGTTGAGGTGGGTGCCCTTGGACTCTGCAGGCTCCTCGCAAACATCAGACCACCTCTCAACTATTTTATGGTTTTATTAGCAAACGATTTATAAAAGTTTATTGCTTTCACGTCGCATTTCATTCAAATGGTTGGTAATCGGGTAAGTAACAAACTCAAAGAAGTAGCCATGTATAGATGCCTTTTACAGGTTGAGGTGAATTTAATTTATGATCATTTTAATTTCTTCCCTTAGTTACAGGGGTCTTATAGTTTATTCATAATTATGTCATTACGTTTAAACTCGGTTTGTTTATATAAATCTACTTAAACTCAAATTCATGTGTTACGCTTAATGAGTAAAAGCTGTAAGGGGATAAGGAGTCGTCTTTACATCAAAGCAGCTTACTTAGCCTAGAAATAATGTACTTGCAAGGATGTCTTACTATCTATACGCAATTTATGTTGGACTTTATGTATCTTATTACAAGTACCTAATGTGACATGTTTCTTTATATCCTTCTCATTGTCACATTCAATTGCAGGAACCATTGCAGAACAGGTCATGGTACTTGAAAATATCGGAACCTCTGTTCTTGTATCTGAAAATCAGGTGAGTTTACTTCCAAAAAACGGTCTCCTTTCAACCACTTAGTAGTATATATAATCCCGCTTGTTTAGACTTCTACTTAACTAGGATATGTTCAAAAAGAAGAAAAAAAACTAGTATATGTTACTCCTATCTTTTTTAGTTGGTCCCTTTTGTAGATTAACAAGCAATTTTACACCCACTAATGGCGTTCAGTTTCATGATTACTTACATCATGATTTACAAATTTCTAAATGGATTAAAGTTGGATTTCATTTAGCTTTCAGAACTTCATCAGTTAATGGTTCAGTCAGCAGAAGTACTGAAAATTGAAGCTCCTGACCTGTATGTGCGTCAAAGTCCAGTACCTAATGCGTATACTCTAGCCATCAATGGTAAAAAGCCATTTGTTGTTGTTCATACAAGCCTTATTGAGCTTCTTTCAAGAAAGGAATTACAGGTGATTTCTGTTATCTTATCGTCACATATGTTTTGCTTCATAGTCATCAGTATAGATATTGTTCATTAGTGGGGTTAGAGATAGATTGAATGTTACTAATACAACATGTTAACATGTATGTACAGGCTGTTTTGGCTCATGAGCTAGGACACCTTAAGTGTGATCATGGTGTATGGTTGACGGTTGCAAATTTTCTTACCGTTGGAGCCTACACTATACCTGGTAAGTATCTATTATACTGTAAAAACCTGAACATAATTGCTGCGGAGCACTATACTTCACAATATCTGATAAGTATCGTAAGTTAAGTGCCGTTTTAATACAATCTATTTGAGACTGGAAAAAGAAACTGGTAAGTTATGTGTTTATATTATTTTTGATTTTGGTGCAATATAATGGCGTCCTGATTGTCGGCCAGTCAGCTGGAAATAATAATGCATAGAACTCAAATTGAGGAGTTACTCACATCGTCCATAATTGCTGGAAAATTATCTTTCTAGGCATACAATTATGAGGCCTTCACAAAGACTATGGCTATTTTTTGTCCGGCCAAGAATGAAAAACTTAAAGAATTATGTGTTTAAATTGATATGTCTCTCTCAGATGATGAACAGTTAATGGAAATCCTTAGTAAATCAGAGCTAGAAGTTGAATATGCAGCCCTAAATGATGGTTTTAGGTCTGATAGGAAGCCAAATTGGTGTACCCCATTTGTCACGATGTTTACACCATTGAAACCTTTCTATTGACCGATCGTGGTCCATACATCTCTAGTTGGTTTTAAACTTTAGTATTTTTTGAAGTTAACATGTTTCCCACGAACTATTCTTTTTTCTGCTCTCTCATATATGATTATATGAATAGCCCATCTTTTGTATATGTTCCTCATCAATAATCTCCATACGATAGTAGCAGCTTTAACTTCACATTAACTAAATATGTTCAGGCATCGGAGGTATGATAGCTCAGAATTTAGAAGAACAATTATTTCGCTGGCTCCGAGCTGCAGAGCTTACCTGTGATCGGGCTGCTCTTCTTGTTGTTCAAGATCCCAAGGTACACAATATGCGAGTTTTTTCTTTCAACCTTGTTGGTTTAATTTTCTTTTTGTGTAATTATTTTTCGTGCTCCTACAAGAGGTGGTCATTTCTGTTTTAATGAAACTCGCTGGAGGATGCCCATCTTTAGCCGATCAATTGAATGTGGATGCTTTTCTGGAACAAGCCAGATCTTATGACAAAGCATCTGCAAGCCCAGTAGGATGGTACATAAGGTAAATCAGATCTCTATTGTAGAGAGTATCAATTCCTAATTGCACATGGATTTGCTTAATAGAGGTGGAAAAATTAGTGGGTTGAATAAACGGCTCAGGTCAAAACATGTAATTTGTGGGTACAGGTTAACATGGACTGGGTTGGGTTGGGTTGGGTTAACCTGAATTATTCCCTTTTCAAGTTATTGGTTCATTTGACCCGTTAGAGATATCAGACATGACATAACAGAACTCGTTCATAATTAAATGTTTCAAAATTTATATATCTAATCCCTGATCTCTTTCTCTCCAGAAATGCACAGACAAGACAACTTTCACATCCCCTTCCTGTACTAAGAGCTCGTGAGATTGATGAGTGGTCAAGAAGTCCAGATTATAAATCTCTTATGAAACGTGCAGTTAGTACGACCCCTTTGAAGGAAGTTTAGCCGATAGGGGAAAGATCAAGTTTTATCAGTTACGCGTGAGGTAAAATCTCACTCTCAAGTCTCAATTACTACAATTTAACTTCAAGAATCAAGATTAAGAAAGTTTCTGAAGTATGTGTTCTGCTCTCGTTATTATGACAGTTTGATAAGCTATGTATTCTTGCTATGCTGGCATTGATTGGATAAGCGTTCATCTGCTACTATTATAGCGACTACACGTGTTCATTTGAGACAAATGCCACCACCTCATAAGGCTATACATACTCAAATATACAAGACCGTATATAGATCTGTACAAATTTAAGTATCATATTTCAAAAACACGGTAGCTTGTGGCTTATACTCCTTATGAAGTCTGGTTAAGCTATGTAATTTAAAGATCAGCTTTTCCATGGCATACGACTATTACATGACTATATATATGGTCCAGTATTCAATGTCAATAGTACATTTAATTTGTATATGAAGTTAAAATCATTTTACTGAACTATTGAGGTCTGTCATGGACACTAAACACATTTGTTATGCCATCAAGCAGCTTTTCATGATGTATAAAATGTCTCATCATGGTATAATCCCCTCCTTTCTTAAGTGATGGAACGGAAGCAATAAGTACTTTAACATCAGAGTCATTTCCCCTCATGCTGAGTTTCTAACAAAACTTTAAAAAAGGGTAATGGGGGGAACCCTAGCCCCCGGTACCATAATTGGATACCCATCGACCCACCCCGTATTTTCTAACAAAACTTTGAAAGAGGATGGAGATGAAATTGTAAAATTAAATCGTAGATAACATAAGTTCCTAGCTAAACATAAGTTCGATCCCTAAACTAGTGCATTTGGTGAATCTGGATTCATGCAACACGACAGAGAATAACAACCCCGGGAAAAAAATCAAAGGACTTTGAAACAAAAATCCTAGAGAACAAAATTTCGACCAGCTAAGGTAAACCACCAAAGATTAATATATACTGGTTCGGAATGGTATTGACCTCATCCCAACTATATATTTGGAAGTTCATCTTTTAGCGTGACTTGTTGGCAAACGTCATCTTTTTTTATTTTTTTTATTTTTTTGAAAAGTAAAATTTATATTCACACTCACCCCGGCGAAATCACCGGCGGTACATATACACTAAATTACATGAGTTTGAAATGACACCAATCTATCCAAGAGATACTCCTATGTTTTGTACGATTCCTAAACCATAAGTACCCAAATGACTTAATATCTTGGATAATTTTTGACACATTTCCATTACCATTAGCGAACTTGATTTCGTTTCCAAATGCTCCAACAACATGTCATAACAATGCCCTTGATGGCCATCTTCTCCGTCATGCTCTTCCCATGAATCTCGTGAAACTCCAACAAGTCTCTTATGTTGAAGATGAAAAATGGAGGGGTCTTGCACCAAACACTAACAAAATGCCAAATCCTAGCCGCAATACCACATTCACAAAACAAGTGATCCACAGTTTCAATCCCATCCCCACATAGTACACAGGTCAAGTTGCGGCAAACGTCATCTAAACAAAGAAATTATACACAATAGTTGATAATTTGATATACTTCTCTCAATTTTCCGTTTATATATCCTATGGCTATGAGTAAGTCGTTTAAGTTACTTGTTTTTGGTTGTAAGTTAACCTGTGATTGTATGTATTCTATTATTGACATTATTATATAGACAGCGTCTCTAAATGATTATTAAAACTTTTATTTTATTTTTCCAGCTTTGGTGCCTAGATGGCTTTGGGTCAAAAACCTTATATATTGTGAACAAAATTAGAGATGCGCTACTAGGTCATCATTTATGTGAACATTTTTCCAAACTTTGGTGCTTTGGAGTTTGGACCAATGAAATTTAGGAAGTGTTCTCAACTTTCTATTTAAAAATCCATAAGACTAATGGGAGTAGAGGGTTATGGGAATGCCCCTCCTCTACTCATTTGATGACACATGTCCCTTATTAATCATGGGGGACATTCCCATTAGGGCTGAGCATGGATCGCTTTGGGTCGGTTTTCGGTTTTTTCGGTTTTCGGTTTTTTTCGGTTTTTCGGTTTTTTCGGTTTTTTCGGTTTTTTTCGGTTTTCTCGGTTTTTTTCGGTTTTTCATTTTATGAAACCGATTGGTTCGGTTTTTTAACGGTTTGGTTTTTCGGTTTTTATCTCGGTTTTGGGTCGGTTTCGGTTTTGTTTCGGCTTCATGATAAATAAAAGTCGATGTATACATATACGAACTTGTTAATTGAAAGAAAATTGAAAATTAAAGCTCATATATGAAGAAAAATGAATTTGCAGGTGTGGATGAATGAAGACGATGACCATGTGTCCAGATCTAAAAAGTTTTTTAGTTTGTATAGATTTAACCCTTAAAGTTATTTTTGTGTTACATGTTTAACCCTTTATTATCTGACAAGTTTCATTTTAGTACCAACATTGCAAACAAATTTCAATTTAAACCCTCATATATCATTACGTATTGTTCATGTGTCATATATTTTGGGCTTTCAAAATAAACTATATTTATTTTAGTTTATTAATAACCATATATAAAGAATATATATATATATAGTTTTCGGTTCGGTTCGGTTTTTTCGGTTTTTTCGGTTTTTTCGGTTTTTTCGGTTTTTTCGGTTTTTTTCGGTTTTCCGATTAAATCGGTTTTTCATTTTATGAAACCGATTGGTTCGGTTTTTTAACGGTTTGGTTTTTCGGTTTTTATCTCGGTTTTGGGTCGGTTTCGGTTTTGTTTCGGCTTCATGATAAATAAAAGTCGATGTATACATATACGAACTTGTTAATTGAAAGAAAATTAGAAAATTAAAGCTCATATATGAAGAAAAATGAATTTGCAGGTGTGGATGAATGAAGACGATGACCATGTGTCCAGATCTAAAAAGTTTTTTAGTTTGTATAGATTTAACCCTTAAAGTTATTTTTGTGTTACATGTTTAACCCTTTATTATCTGACAAGTTTCATTTTAGTACCAACATTGCAAACAAATTTCAATTTAAACCCTCATATATCATTACGTATTGTTCATGTGTCATATATTTTGGGCTTTCAAAATAAACTATATTTATTTTAGTTTATTAATAACCATATATAAAGAATATATTTTATGAAACCGATTGGTTCGGTTTTTTAACGGTTTGGTTTTTCGGTTTTTATCTCGGTTTTGGGTCGGTTTCGGTTTTGTTTCGGCTTCATGATAAATAAAAGTCGATGTATACATATACGAACTTGTTAATTGAAAGAAAATTGAAAATTAAAGCTCATATATGAAGAAAAATGAATTTGCAGGTGTGGATGAATGAAGACGATGACCATGTGTCCAGATCTAAAAAGTTTTTTAGTTTGTATAGATTTAACCCTTAAAGTTATTTTTGTGTTACATGTTTAACCCTTTATTATCTGACAAGTTTCATTTTAGTACCAACATTGCAAACAAATTTCAATTTAAACCCTCATATATCATTACGTATTGTTCATGTGTCATATATTTTGGGCTTTCAAAATAAACTATATTTATTTTAGTTTATTAATAACCATATATAAAGAATATATATATATATAGTTTTCGGTTCGGTTTCTTCTTTGGTTCGGTTTTTTGGGTTCGGTTTTGTCGGTTTTTTTCGGTTTTCGGTTTGACGGTTCGGTTTTTGCTCACCCCTAATTCCCATGATTAGGGGGCATTCCCTTGGAGTAGGGCATTCCTTTTTTTTTTTTTTATTTTATTCTTATATCTAAATAAATATAAAAATAAATACAGAATTTGAATATTAACGGATAGTTGAAATAGTAACGGCTAGTTTTCAAAATTCTAACTTTTCCACCTATAAATACTCTCACTCTCTCATTCCAAAAACACAACAAAAAACTCAAAAAATCCAGAAAACACACACACACCTTTAACAATGAATTCTGGGCGAGGAAGAGCACGCAATCAACCAACCCGTCCTATCGGACAACCGCAACCCACACGAGGCAGAGGACGAGGCAGAGCACGAGGGCAAGCAAGTCGTTCCCCCATCCAGTCACCAACCGGGCAAGGAAGAGCACTAGACAAAGGAAGTCGTACCCCCATTCAGTCATCCATTCAGCCCCGAGTTGAACCTCAAGGATTGCATCCACGACGTCTTGAATTCACCCTGACGGCGGAATTTTCAACCCGCCCAAACTTGCAATCAACAGACGACTTCACTGACGAAGAATTGAACGAGGTATGGGATTCTACCATGGCTCAAATCGAAAGCGGACAACTTAGGCCATGTACTCCAGGTCAGAACCGAATTCACGATGACGGGAGACCTGAAGGATACGAGACCGACCCTGGTGAAGAATACGTCAACGATTTTGAATCGGAAGAGGAAGATTATCACTATGAATACCAGCGCCGTAATGACGGTGACAGTGACATTTCATCAACCGATTCCGTTGCGCATCTTCCACCATTTTCCAACCAAACTCTCAGTGGTCCTTTGCTCGCCTGGATGATTTTCTAGATTAATAAACACTTCCCTTACACGGCTCCAAAATGTTCTTTTTTGTTCGTAATTCGCTACATCTGGATCTTCCGTTACCGCGAGCCAAGCTCTCGCTAAATTCGTATGCTCAGCTTGTAACACCCGTCGTTTAAAAATATGAATTTCCAAAAATTTCCGCCTAACGGCGTCAAAAGATAGCGGAAGTAAACTTTAAATGATCAAACCAAAAGGATCGGTTTGGTTCATTTATTAAATGGTGTTACTAGCAATGTCATCTCAATAAGTTCAAATGGAAACCCAACGGTTGCCCAACATTAAACAACCGACATCTAAGAAATTACAAGTCATTAATGTCTAGACAAAAAAAACAATTGTCTAAAATGAGAAGCTACTATGGGTAAACTAAAGCCATCTTCATTGCAATCTACCCATGCCTCGCACTTTATTCATCATATAGCTCAAGCTTGCTAAACCTGAGGGAACAACACATTTCAAAAAACAAGTGTTAGCTAACGAATTAGCTAAGTAAGATAACACATGGTTAATAAATCATTTGTCCATTTAAACATTATGAAAAGTCACATTTGTCATTAAGGCACATATCACAAGTCATCACATCTATCATAGCACATCTTGCATTAAACATCTTTCTTATAGGATGGATCATCCTAAATGTGCCTAGTCATCTTTTGCATCTCACATATAACATCTAAACATCTTTGTAGTTGTGACATAAGTCACGCATCTCATATAACATATACATCTCGTAAGGGTGACATAAGTCACACCCGACTAGATGGACAAACCTTACGGTTGTACATCAATGTCGTTAAGGAATGGCAAGCCAATCCCGGAGTAATCCGTATGTTCAAGACAAATGGGGCTGGTCAGACCTCCCGTATTACTCTTCACATCTCAAACCATGTTGCAAGGAGCCACCCAAGCAACCACATCTACGCACTTAGCCGGGCAAGGGCAAGTACAGGTTAGGCTTAACACTTTCACATCTAAATTACGAGCTCGATTTCACATCTCATATAGTTTAGGTGTTTACACTACCTAAACAATTATCACATATACATCTTAACGTTTGGGCCCTTAAATGTGCACGTGTCATGACAACTTACAAAGTCTAGTGAACTAGATGAACAAGCCATGTAATCATCACATCTACACATGCACATATACATATCATTTATCATCTCATATCGCGTATCATTGCATATCATCTATCTCATATCATTTTATAACAATACATATCATCTCATATCATTGGGGTAGCATTTCAGGCTTCAATATTAATCTACATAGCCCATATCACCTCCCGTATAATCCCGAATACCCATAAGCAAACAAGATACCATTTGGGAAGTTATTATATGAAAACTATGTTTTTGTTGAACCCTCAGCGTGTCAAAGTTGTGTATCTTACCTCGTAGAAGCGTACAACAAATGATAACGTAAGTTACCAAGCTTTGCAAGTATTCCCGACTACCTATAAGCATTGAACGACCATAATGAGCTAAACAAGTACCTACTTACTTATGTTCATGAATCAAGCCTAAATATCTATAAACATGACCCATGACAAGGCTTGATGCATCGGACATTCGATTAATACTTTAGAGCTTACATAACTTGACGGAACTCGGCATTCACTCACTAAATTAACCTTTCTGAAAACTTGACATCATAATCATCTTTTAAAAGCATTACCATTAGAAAGTAGACTCTCTCACGATTCCGTGGATAGCTTATTTGTCAAAAACGGAGTTACGGTTCAAAAGTTATGGCCTTTTGAAAATTCTGTCGCTATTGCGTCGCAATGGGATAATTGTGTCGCAACTTAAGTCACTGCATTTTAGTTGCGCCTCAACTAAGGAGTTGCGCCGCAACTGGCCCCGATTCTGCACAAACCTCATTGTTTAACCTCCAAAACTTAACCAAACACACCCCAAACGACCCCAAACCTTATGAACGACTTTTGTACCTCAAAATTCATCATTTTAAGACCATAATGATGCAATGAAATCATTTATTAATCCCTACTTGATTTGCATCACAATAACAAACGTTTTAGGTTACCGAATCGATTAAAACACACGATTATGACTCTAATCAACCCTCTAAAGACCTAGACCAGTTATAAAATGAATCAAGGGATTGAAAGGACATGAAATCAATGTAATAATACCTCAAATACCTGTAGATTACAAGAAGGATGCAAAAGACTTGATCAAACACACCCGAAATCACACGTTTTGAAGGATTTTGCAAAGGAATCGAATGGGGAGGAGGGGGAACGGTTTGGAGAGGATATTAGGGGATTAGAAACTGAATAATGATCAATTAGGTTAATCTAATTAACCCCTAAAACCTGGACCCAAGTTTCAAAGCTTACATTCAAGCCCCTCCACTTTACATCTTTACATTTAAGGCTTAAACATCCTAACGGAAATACTTCTCGACATATTCAACACATTTAATCATCTTTGACATCTTAAATACATTAACATATACATCATTAAGGTATTGAAGTCTCACACATATAGCACATTAATCACATACAAGCATTAATTCTCCTAGAGACTTAACGGACACGTAGTGTTGACTTAACGACTCAAGTCAACCGTTAATTAAAAAAAAAGTATAAAATAAAATAAAATAAAATAAAATAAAATAAAATATTATAAATAAAATAAAATAAAATAAAATAAAATAAAATAAAATAAAACCTAAAAGTTAAGCAGTAAAAATAAGAAACTCTAAAAGTATACAATCGTATAAAAAAAATACAGAAAAAGATCAAAATATTAAATGCAATAAGAACTAGTTTGACACTACAAACTGACACAAAAATAAAACATTAGTACAAAAATAAAATAAAATAAAATAAAATTAAAATTAAAACAAAAAAAAAAAAAAATACAAAGGAAAGCATTGAATCGGACGCATTATGAAACGGAAGGGGCACGCTTTTTAATGAGGCGGAACGCCCCCCGGGACCGAGTTTGGGCGTTCCGAGGGCGTTCCGATAAAAAGTGGTACAAGCCCACACCGTACCTATAAAAAGTGGTACAAGCAGATCATGCCAAAAATGCCCCACTGGCCCACTTTGATACTTGATCGATGTTTCTTTTAAATCTTACGATGGTTGGTGTCCGCGCGTTGCGACGGTTAAACGGTGATGATAATACAAAACAGTGGGGGAAGAATTGATATGCGTGTGTGTAAATAGGAAGAAGAGAAAGAAATGATTGTGTGTTAGATCTTGGTAGGGTGTTTGTCTGATTGTGTTTAGAGATATAGAGTTAGAGGTAATGTGTGAATTAGGGGTAATATGAGGATATTGAAAAAATTGCTTAAATTTCTTAAAATAGATTTATAGTTTGTATTATAAGGGGGTATAGACTTTATCTGAGACACATCTTAGCTCGTTACAATACTTTCATCCTCTAAAAAGAAAGAAGTAAGTGGTTGAGAAGCGGAACCTTCTAATCCATGTATCGCTTTGGTATCTAGTTGACACATAATCTATGCCTGACGACGCATTATTATTATACATGAATCACCGAATATAGTTTTGTACTTGTTTTTTGATATATTTAAAAGTTATAACATGTAACTTTTATCTGTGGTTTTTTTTGTGTGTCCAACATTATGCAACAATTAGATTCAGAGACCCACTTAGGGTCCCTGTTTAATCAATAATAACCGATGACATGTTAAATAATGTCACATTAAAGATTCCAATACGTACAAAATGTGTTACTATTTCTTAGCGCATGCAGTCTTGTAGATATATATATGTTATACTATTACCAAAAAGCATGCGCCTTAAATTAGTATAATAACTACAGTATATAACTATTTGTTTAACAAGATGCTTTGAAATTTTAATATATATATAAAAATAATTTATATAAAGTATAGTCATAGCTTAACAAACTATAATATACCTAACTATATATAAGAACTTTTAATCAAACTTATATCATTTTCCTAGCCTCTAAATATAGTGATCTACTCCTATCACAATGCCAGATGCTAATTTTGGCATACCAAGATGGAAACACAACTCTTTTTCCTATTCATTCTATCCTTTTTTCTTACAACAACAATTATGTACATCATTCCATATTGTTATGCATCTCTATTCCATAAAATCCGAGGAGTAATGTTACTCCCCGGATCTGGTGGCAATGCACCGCCGACATACGCGGTCATTGGCTGCCTGATTTCCTTTTACAAAAACCGACACCGTTTGCTTTCGTGGTACACTGATCTACTAGCCGTGTCATCAACACAAACGATAGTTATACAACGTTTAGGTGCTCGAAAAACCATCATTACTGCCAACCCACAAAATGTCGAATATATGTTGAAAACAAACTTCATTAATTTCCCCAAAGGAAAACCTTTTACTGAGATTTTAAGGGATTTTTTAGGATGTGGGATTTTTAACGTTGATGGTGATTTATGGAATTTACAACGTAAGTTAGCTAGCCATCAGTTTAGTTCAAGATCTTTGAAAGTACATATGGAATCTACTGTGAAAGAAGCTGTTAAAACTAAGCTTTTACCTTTACTAGATTCGTTGACCGATGATGACGTGGCGGTTGACTTACAAGAAGTATTGAGAAGACTTGGATTTGATATTGTGTGTAAGTTGTCTCTAGGGTTTGATCCTTATTGTTTGGGAAGTGATATTGTTTCTTTAAACGAGGTCGTCCCGATATTGAATGCTTTTGATGTTGCGGGGGAGGTGAGCGCAAAACGGGCGGCGACAGTACTCGCCGCCACGTGGAAGATGAAAAAGGTGTTTTGTATTGGGTCGGAGAAAGTGTTAAAAGATAGTGTTAAAAGGATTCATGAATATATAGGTGATATAATTCATGAAAGAAAGAAAAATGTGAATTTATGTAGTAATTCTTGTAAAAATAACCAAGATTTATTGAGCAAGTTGATAGAAGATGAAGTGAGTGAAGATATGATAAGAGACATGGTTATAAGTTTTATTATGGCCGGGAGAGATACAACTTCAGCTGCGATGACGTGGCTGTTTTATGTACTCTCCCGACATTCCCACGTGGAAAGAGAGCTTGTGAAGGAAATAAGGTGTAAATTCATAGATGAAGAATTTGAAAACCTTAAAGAAATGAAGTATTTGCAAGCTTGCATTTTAGAAACTATGAGGTTATATCCACCGGTTGCATGGGACTCGAAACATGCTATAGACGATGATGTATTACCGGATGGGACACCAGTCAAAGCCGGTGATAGGGTGACATATTTTCCTTATGGTATGGGAAGGATGGAGAGTTTATGGGGTGTGGACCGGTTTGAGTTTAGACCGGACCGGTGGTTTGATAACGAATCGGGTGAGAATGGTGAGCCGATGTTGATACTAAAAGAGGTTTCGCATTATAAGTATCCGGTTTTTCATGCTGGTCCGAGGGTGTGTCTAGGGAAAGGGTTGGCTAATGTTCAAATGTGTTATGTTGTGGCTTCTATATTGGCTCGGATCGAGGTTAAACCGGTCAGACCGGATGAGGAGGCAATGTACTTGCCATTGTTGACGGCTCATATGGAGGGTGGATTTAAAGTGTTGTTACGAAAGAGAGGTTAATTTAATCAATTACTAGTGGTGGCGGCCGCTTGGTAAGATTATTGATGGTAGGAAGATAAAAGATACTAAAATATTCAAATTACAAGTTGACAAAGTCAAATGCTTTGCAACACTTCTATTAATTTTGTCTTTCTGATACTTATTGGAGGTTTTGGATGCACATGCATGCCAAATATTACAATATTATATATATACATGTGTGCGTGTTTTTCCTTTTTTCATCCCTTTTTAATATCAAATTTTATGTCTCAAAGTTATATAATATCATTGTGGTTGTCAATTTTCGTTTTACTTTCCTATTGTTCCCATTAAGTTAAGTTATGAAATAAAAGGAAAAAGGGTTAATAAATGGATGGTGTCGATGACAAATGATCGTTTAAGCGGCTGGTTTTGTTTTGTGACTTATTTTATTTAGAACGAATTGCATTTTTGGTCCCTGTGGTATCACACCATTTGCAAGTTTCATACAAATGTGTGCAAAGTGGTGTTCGTGGTCCCTGTGGTATCACATCAGTTGCATCCTTGGTCCAAAACTAACGGGCCGTTTATTTTTCCCCGTTAGTGAGCATATGTGCCACGCACGTGATGGGCAATAGTGTCTTTTCATACAAACAAGGACAATTCTTGCAAAGTAACTCAAATTTTTATTTTTCTTTATTCTTTGTTCATATATATACCATCATCATCATCATCATCATCAAAAACAACAACGTATTTATCTCCTCTAAAGTTAACAAGAATTTTTTTTTGTCAATTTTAAAAATGTTTTACAAAATACAAGTATGATATAAATTAGAAAAAAAGTACATACCCACCTACAAAACACAACAAAATCCGGCAAGAAGATCGGGCGAAGGAAGCTCCGGTGAAGAAGATCCGACCAAGATCTGAAGGGTGGTGGCGATGGTGGATACGAAGGGCGGCGGTGGTGACAGCAGATATGACGGGCGACGACGACGACGACGACGACGGTGGTGGATGTGAAGGATCACTCACGATAGAGGAGATTGATTGAAGATTAATAATAATTTGGATTTGGGCGGATTGAAGTAAGAAATTAAAGTGATCGATTGATGGGGAAGGAGGAGATTAATTATTCATATACAGCCTGTCAGAAATGAATGGGGATTTAACAGATTAATTAATGTATTTTTATTTTTGTTTCTGTGTAATTTTATATTTGTTATAAAACTGAGTTTTTTTTTGGACAAGTGATATAAAACTGAGTATTAATTGAGTTAGTTTGCAAGAATGGTCTTTGTTTGTATGAAAAGATACTATTGGCCATCACGTGCGTGCCACATGGGCTCACTAACGGGGAAAAGTTAACGGCCCGTTAGTTTTGGACCAAAGATGCAACTGGTGTGATACCACAAGGACTACGAACACCACCTTGCACACATTTGTATGAAAGTTGCAAATGGTGTGATACCACAGGGACCAAAAATGCAATTCGTTCTTTTATTTATAGTTAATGGATGTCGAAATTAAATCATAAGATTGAAAATACAAATGAATATTGTTACATAGACCTAAAATCAATAGGACTTAACATGCATGTTCAGTGCATTCATTTTTTTTTTTTAATATATGGATTATACTTTTTTTTTTAAGATGTGGATCAATCGTTCACAACAGGGGATCTAGCTTACGTTGTTTTAACCGGGTCCGTGTTAGAGAGCTCCTTCACTCTCAATACCTTGTAGGATGATAAACTTCCAATTAAACTGCCTAAAGGCACAACATTTAATTGGGATAAAACCCTGTTCGACTCGAACCTGAGTTTTGCATCACTGAGAGACTTATATGAGATACCTTGTACTATTCGCAGTCTTTAATTTAGACATGTGTCTTGATGTTGATTTTTTTCATAGACATGTTTCTAAATATGTGATTTAGGGTTTAGACACACACACATATTATATTTCAATATTAATAATTTGATAAAATAATAATAATTGTGATTAAAACTCAATATATAAGTGATTGTAAGTTATAATATTTTGAAAGATAAGTGATTGTATCTATACAGAAATTAATATTACGTAGTATAATAATTAAAAAAAATTAGAGTTTAATGAGTTAAAGAAAGGAGCACGAATTGAGCACCAGCTTTTCATGCTGGAGGTCTTGAGTTTGAGACATGGGAAGACATTTCAAGGTATTTCACAAATAAAGTCCTCCAGTGAAGCATGTTTGAGTCCTGCAGAGGGGGCAGAGTTTTATCCCAATTAAATGTCGTGCCTTCGGACGGTTTAGTTGGGGGTTTCTCCTTCTACTAGGTATTGAGGGTGAGGAGGCTCTCTAGTGCGGACCCGGTTAATTAAGACAACGTAAGCTAGATCCCCTGTTGCGAGCAAATGATCCACACCTTTCAAAAAAAGAAGAAGATATAAATGGATACAATAAATGTATATTCCTTGAGAAATTGATATAAATGGATTGATTAAAAATGGATATAAATGGATACAATATATAAGTATTACGAAAGGAGGCTGCTCAAGATGAGAAATTGAGAACGTGCACATGTGTGTGTATTCCTGGTTTCTAAAATAGTATTTAAAAATACGAATAATCAGCTAATCACCTTAGTTTTAAAATGATATAATTAAGGTACATTCGCGACCTCATCTAAACTGCATCTCATTCATTTTTAATAATATATGTAATATAGATTCAAACATTATTAAAAGGAAATTACATTGTTGAGAGAATTTGGGAATTTCGTATATTGAATATTGGGAAAATGAATTCTTACAGTGAATGTATAAAATACAGATATATATACAATAATTAAGTTGGTAACCGCCACTAACTGTTTATCTTCTAAACTTGACTCTTTGTACCCCTTAACTTACTACATTTACATGACAAGTCCTTATATTTACATAGCACCACATTTTACCAAGCTTTGGTGAAGTAATACTTGAGTTTTGTGTTTGTGTCTTGTGTTCTTGGAGTTGATGTATACATTGTGAGCTTGATGAGCTATATAATCTTCTTGTTGTCTTATATCCTCCCCGCAAGTTGGCAGTGTATATGGATCACAAACTGTCAACTTGGATAAGCAATGATAATGAAGATGCCTGGGGAGAGCTTTGGTAAGAATATCAGCCAATTGAGCATGAGAAGGAACATATTTAGGTTGAATAAGTCCTTGTTTGACCTTGTCCCTGACAAAGTGGCAGTCAATTTCAATGTGTTTAGTTCTTGCATGTTGCACAGGGTTGGAAGCTAGAGATATGGTTGAGGAGTTATCACACATAATGATTGTTGGTGTAGAGATATAATGTTGCAGATCATGCAGAAGGTAAACAAGCCATGAGATTTCACAGGTGGTGTCTGCCATTGCCCTGTACTCTGCTTCTGTGGAGGACCTGGATACCACAATTTGTTTCTTGGATTTCCATGAAATTAAACTGTTACCCAGAAATAAAGCATAGCCAGTGACTGATCTTCTGGAATTTAGACAACTGGCCCAGTCACTGTCACAGTATACAGTTAGATCATTTGAGGGTGATGCAGAGAAAAAGAGGCCTTGTCCAGGGCAGTTTTTGAGATATCTTAATGTTCTGAGGAGAGACTTCATGTGGGTGGTTCTTGGAGCATGAGAAAACTGACTTAAGGCCTGAGCTGCAAAGGTGATGTCTGGCCTGGTTATGGTGAGGTAAATAAGCTTCCCAACAAGAGTTCTATATAGAGATGGTTCAGAAAGTAATTCTCCAGCTTCTTTGTCAAGTTTGATGCCTGGATCAAGAGGAGTACTAGCAGGTTTGGAATCCAGAACTCCTGCTAATTTAAGAAGTTCAAGGGTGTATTTTCTTTGGCTAAGTGTGAGACCCTTTGAATTTCTCAAAAATTCAATACCAAGATAATAATGGATTGGACCAAGATCTTTAATGCTGAATGCAGAGTCAAGATGAGCTTTGATTGAAGAGATGTGTTCACTGTTATTGCCAGTAAGTAAGATATCATCAACATAAATGAGAAGGGCAGTAAATAGTGAACCTTTGCTAAATGTGAAAAGGGAAGTATCTGCATAACTCTGTTTGAATCCAATCTCAAGAAGTGATTGAGTGAGCTTCTCAAACCACTGTCTATTTGCCTGCTTAAGTCCATAGAGAGACTTAGTGAGTTTACATACAGAGTTAGGAGATTGAGAAGGGTATCCAGGGGGAATGGTCATGTAAACTTCTTCATCCAAATCTCCATGAAGGAAGGCATTATTGACATCTAACTGTTCAATAGCCCAGTGTTGTTGAACAGCCACTGCTAAAAGAGTTCTCATAGTTGTCATTTTGGCAACAGGTGCAAAGGTTTCATTGTAGTCTATGCCTTCTTTTTGGGTATAACCTTTTGCCACTAATCTGGCCTTGAATTTGTCCAAGGAACCATCAGCATTATACTTAATTCTGTAGACCCATTTACAGCCAATTGGACTTTTGCCAGCAGGAAGAGTGGTGATGTCCCAAGTGTGGTTATGATCTAAAGCCTTAAGTTCTTTGTTCATTGCCTCTACCCATTGTGGGTCCTTAGATGCCTGGATATAAGTGTGTGGTTCTGAGTGAGTGTCAATATTATTGATCAAGTGTTTGGAATTGGTGGAGAGATTGAGGTGATTGAGATAGTGAGAGTGATGAAATTTGTTTTGGGTTGTATTGTTAACAAGAGATTTTGGTAATGAATGTTGAAAACCAGTGAGTTTTGTGGACAAGTGTCTTGTTCTAGTAGATTGTCTGGTAGGGTTGATTGGTTGGGTTGAGGTAGTAGGTAATGGGCTGTCTTGACTGGACAGTGATGGTTGGGATTGATTGTTTAAAGGATGTGGTGGAGATGGTGATGGGGATGGAGATGATTGTGGTGTTGGAGGTGAAAAGAGTGGTGATTGTTGAGAAGAGGATGGGGTATTGGGAGTTGATTGTA
The DNA here is from genome assembly GCA_034093135.1 of Erigeron breviscapus. Lineage (NCBI taxonomy): Eukaryota > Viridiplantae > Streptophyta > Magnoliopsida > Asterales > Asteraceae > Erigeron > Erigeron breviscapus. The sequence goes on from CM067167.1 coordinate 284,846,727, forward strand.
TGTCAGGAAAAGGAAAGATGGGAAAATTATCAGAATTGGAGTTGGAATTTTCAGATTTTGAGTGTTTGTTTGAGAAGGGAAAGATTGATTCATTGAACAGGACATGTCTACTGGTGTAGGTTTTGGCAGTGGTGGGATCATAGAGAAGATATCCTTTTTGGTCATGAGGGTAGCCAATTAGAACAGTGGAAACTGCTCTAGGAGCAAATTTATCAGAAGATTTGGTGTAAGCATAAGCTTGACAGCCTAGAACTTTGAGGTGATCAAGGTTAGGAGGTGCTCCATGAATGATCTCATATGGACACTTATTATTGAGAATGGTGGAAGGGAGTCTATTGATGATATAGGTGGCTGCTAGGATACAATATCCCCAAAGATGTTTTGGAAAATTGGCTTGAAAGTGGATAGCCCTAGCCATCTCAAGAAGATGTCTATGCTTCCTTTCCACCCTGGCATTTTGTTGGGGTGTATATGGACAGGTTGTTTGGTGAATGATCCCTTGAGAATTGAAAAAGGATTGTAAGTTTTCATTGATGAATTCTGTACCATTGTCTGTTCTCACAGTTTTAAGAGAGGTTTTGAAATGATTTTGGACATAAGTGTGAAATGATTTAATGGTAGATATAGCATGGTGTTTTGTTGGCAGAAAATATGTCCAAGTTGCTCTTGAGTGGTCATCCACAATGGTCAGAAAATAAGAACATTTATTGATGGTAGGATGTCTGTAAGACCCCCATACATCCACATGGATAAGATCAAAAATAGATGAAGCATGAGATGAACTAGTAGGAAATGGTAATTTGTGATGTTTTGATAAAGGACAAACATTACAAGCAGAGTCTACATTACAATCAACAGAACTAGAAATAGATTTTATTTGTTTAAGAATAGGAAATGAGCAATGTCCAAGCCTGGCATGCCAGATTTGAGCAGTAGCAGCAGTACTCAGAATGGTAGCTTGAGAGTGAACTTGAGAGGGTGTGGCTTCTGGAGAGATGAGATAGAGACCATTACAAAGGATGCCTTGAGCAATCTTTTTGTCATGGTCCTGAAAAATGACAGAGTCATGAGTGAAAGTGACAGATACAGAAGATTGTATGTGAAGCTTGGTACATAGAAGACATTTTTGAGAGTCATATTGTCATTTAATTTCACTGATCCAATGATTGTGACTAAAACAGTTTGACCATTTGGCAAGGAAAGACTTATGGGTACTTTGCAGGTGTAAATATCATGCATGTTTTCAAGGGTGTTACTAATGTGGTCTGTGGCACCACTATCAGATATCCAGACACCTTTAGACTTTGACAGGCAATAAGCAATGAATCTGAATTTAGGCTTAGATTTAGTAGTAAAAGAGAAGATACCTGCAACAGGAGTCTGCTGGTCACCAATTTGTTGAGATTGCTGCATGAACATCATTACTTGGTTGAGTTGATTTTGCAGCTGATCAATTTTGGCATTCATGAATAGTTCCTGGTGTGAGGTGGAAGGGGCAGAATAAGGCATTCCTTTTGAGGTAGATGGTGTGTCTGCAGTGTTGGTGACCATATTGACAGCCTTTCCTTTGAATGTGTTAGGATTCCTTGGTGGTGGTGGCTGGTATTTGTTGTGTAGGGTAGGGGTGTTCAAAACTATCCGTATCCGAATCCGTTATCCGAAAATCCGAAAATCCGATCAATTATCCGAAAATCGGATACCGAAATTTCGGATATCCGAAATTCGGATATCCGAAATTCGGATTCGGATTCGGATAGATTTTTGAAAATTTCGGATATTTCTGATATCCGAAAACCTTATTTTTTTAAATTTTTTCCAATATTTTACTTTTTATTATCCGAAACTATCCGAAATTATCCGAACATATCCGAAACTATCCGAAAATATCCGAAACTATCCGAAAAATCTATATTCAATACCCGAAAATATCCGAAAATCTATATTATTTTCTTAAAGTTCGGATATTTCGGATATAAAAACCACTATCCGAAATTTCGGATATCCGAAATTCGGATATCCGAAACTTCGGATATCCGACTTTGAACACCCCTAGTGTAGGGGATGGCCAGATGGATATCCAACAAGTTTATAACACTCATCTTTGGTGTGCCCTTCCCTGTGGCAATATGAGCAGATAACCCCTTTCTTAAATGTACTTTTCCTGTCAATTGAAAGGTTGGACCTAGGTATATAAGCCTGAAAATGGGCAGTGGTATTGAGGGCAATAGAAGTGGTAGCAGGCAGTTTAGGGCCTTCCATTTGCTTCTCTTCCTGTCTTAGCATACTGTAAGCTTTTGGAACAGCAGGAAGGGGTTGCATTAACAAGATTTGTCCCCTCACATTGGTGTAGCTTTCATCCAACCCCATGAGAAATTGTACTAACCTTTTCCTTTGTTCCCTAGCACCATGGTTCTTTCCATTTTCACAAGTACAAGCACAAGTGCAGGTGTATGGTGCTTCAAGTGCATCTAATTCATCCCATAGACCTTTGATTTTGTGATAATACATCTCAATTGGTGAATTAGCTTGACATAGCTGAGTTATCTCATTAGTCACTTGGAAAATCCTATGGCCATCTAACTGGGAATAGTGCTCACTAAGTTCCCTCCATAATGCAAATGCAGAGCTCACAAAATTCAAATTATTGCTAATTTCATCAGACACAGTGTTCAATATCCAAGATATGACCATATCATTCGTTCTTTCCCATAAAGGCCTTAATTCAGAAGTAGATAAAGGTTCAGTGTACTCACCAGTGACTATCTTCAGTTTATTCTTGGCATTAAGAGCAATAGTCATTGATCTTTTCCACGAATTGTAATTTTCAGATCCAGTAAGCTTCTTTGCTATCAGAATGAGTCCAGGATGATCATTTTGGTGGAGAAAAAGAGGATGATTCACTGAATCAAGTGGTGGCTCAGCCAGTGGAGGCGGCGGAGTAGTTGTAGTAATCACCATTGTTAATGAAGGTGTAGATGATGATATAGACTAAATTTGAGAGGAATTGATAATTCAGTAACCCTAAAGTGAGGAATAATGGACAATTTTACCAGAAAACCACCAGAGATGAATCTAGGGTTTCAAATTGACACCGGAGAAGATGATCGGAGTATCAGAAATGATGATCGGAGAATCGTATGACACCGAATTGAAGCAATTAAGGCTTCAACTTGTCTCTGATACCATAAAAGGAAATTACATTGTTGAGAGAATTTGGGAATTTCGTATATTGAATATTGGGAAAATGAATTCTTACAGTGAATGTATAAAATACAGATATATATACAATAATTAAGTTGGTAACCACCACTAACTGTTTATCTTCTAAACTTGACTCTTTGTACCCCTTAACTTACTACATTTACATGACAAGTCCTTATATTTACATAGCACCACATTTTACCAAGCTTTGGTGAAGTAATACTTGAGTTTTGTGTTTGTGTCTTGTGTTCTTGGAGTTGATGTATACATTGTGAGCTTGATGAGCTATATAATCTTCTTGTTGTCTTATAATTATATTTTTATTTTATATTTCTTTGAATGAAGTTTTGTCTCGATCAAGTTAGATGAATATCTATTTGTTAATATGGACTCGACTAGTGACTAATCTCAATTAAGAGCAGAGATGACGAGTGATAAAATATAGGTTGAATGAAGTTATATCAACACCCGCTTCTATCAATGACTAATCTATTCTTATAGTCGGTTGTGTCCAATTTGATGATTCATTTTCTTGGAATAAAAATATTATATTAATAACCTGTCAAATGGTCACACCAATATTTTTTTTTGAAAGGCAATTTGTCACACCAATATACGGAGTAACATTTAGGAAGAATAAGCTTTAATTTAACTCGTCAGTCTATCAACCGGTCACACCACGAATGAATGTTTAAGTCTTTAAAAGAATGAGCTTTAAGCTCGTCAGCTTTGATTTTTCAATTATCCATTTACAATAATACGAGAAACTCAATTATTTTCTAAAAATGCCTTGTTTCCCACCCGGATCGAGAGCATTTTATCTATACCCAAATTTGAATCCAAAATCTTAAATTCTCATCTCATTAAGTTCAGTTCTAATAGTATAAAATGTAACAGTCGTTACCAAAGGTAGTTTGCTCAATGACATTCTTACAACGATTTGTGGTTTACTGGTTTATTGATAACATCAGCCATCAGGAACAAACGGCGTGTGAATACGTAACAATGCATGAATCGGTATTAAAAATGTACGTACATACACGTTTTCGGACACATATAAATCCAAACACTACAAAAAAACTGTCATTTAATGACACACAAAATCTGCCACTAAAAACCCCCTAAGTAATGGGTGGCACAAAAAAAAAAGTGTTACTAGCAGTGCTGCCACTAAAACCCTTTTATGACACTTTTAGTTTTGCCACTATAAAATTTTATTACTTTAGTGACACTTTTTTGTGTGCCATAAATCTACAATAGACGATTCAAGCTTTTGCAATACGTAATTTACTAATGAATTAATTTACAGCTCTCGAATACTCAGATCAACATCTTGGCCTAAAATTGTCAGAAAATGCACCAAATGGACGCACAACCTGCTAAGAACCTGAAAGCACTAACAAACACCATAAACGCGCCAAATGCATACAAAATTGACTCAAAACATATACGGAAAAGGCCAATAATGATGTGGGCGATCTATATAAATTGGTCACATCAAATCTTTTATTTAAAAAAAAAAACCTTTTCTCCCTCTATATATACACTTTACATTTTATTTTAAAACACACAACATACACACATATTATTCACACAACATACACAAATAATCAACAAGGGTGTCTAAGTGGATTTATACAAAGGAAAAGGCTAAGTTCAAAAAGGGTGTCTAAATGTATCTTGCACTAAAGATGTGCAACAAAGGTTTACAAAGAAAGGAAAATCACTGACCAGAGTAGCCAGCAACACAAAACATGTATGTACATGTATAAAAGTATGTATACTAATGGTAAAAATATATACATAAACAAGGGGTGAATAGAAAGAAAATACGGGTCAAACCTAGTATGCCAATTCGTCATCCAATGTACTTATATCACAAAAGTGATCTCACTGCGGTCTCGTAACGATCACCAGGACAAGTTCTAGCTCAACACATCACCGGCACACTCATATCAAAGAAAGGAACCCGGAAATGGAATAGATTAACCTCAAATTTGCACATCTTAGTGCAGAGTTCGAAATGGAACCCTTACTCCCGAATAAATCCAAGAGCCTAAGAGAAGACAAATTACAAGGCAATTAAACCAAAACCGTCAACACCTAGCACAACTATAAATGAATGATGAATCTCACAACTTTTAGGTGTTTGGGATATTTGAGTATGCAAGTAATGTTATCAATCCACAAGGATTAGCCCAATAACCGTTCAGAACACATTTCGCCGATTAAATTTGTACCAAGGAAAAAATTTTGTAGTAAAATTGCTCATTAAGGTATTATGAATTAAGTGACAAAAGCAATTTACCACAAGGACAAGCTCAACACAAGTTTCAAATCATATCATCTTCCGTCATCCTACCAAATCGAAGCCACCAATCTCAAACATGCACATCATAGTTCAGAGTTCAAGATAGAACCCTTACTCCTGGATAAAATCCAAAAGCCTACGAGAGGGACACATCTACAAGACCGGTAGAATTCTCAATGGCAAAACAACAAAAGAGATATATCCGGTTGCTTAAACCTATTTGCCACCCCCCACACTTAAGATGGACAATGCCCTCAATGTCCAATATTCGATCAAAACTAAGGTAAATAGGGGTAAGCAAAATAGACAGAAAGAATGAGAACACATACCGGATCATGGACACATTCCGTTTCAAAACAAGTAAGTCGACCCCGCACCACAAATTGCTCTTCCTAAAAAGGAAGTCCAATTTGCTTGACGGGAGAAACAGACTAGTCCAAAACGGAATGTGCGAGAGCTGTGTGCGAAACAATGTCAGTAAAGATGCCAATTAAAAATGGTGCGCTGTGTAACAACCCTACTTTTTAACATTATATATGTGCTAGTTATGTTGTCTACGATCCCGCAAGCCATAGTTATACTCGAAGCTAGTAGATAATGCCCCTAAATTAGCAATCTAAAGCTATTGTTCAATTCTAAATTCGATTTATAAAATACCATTGAACAAAATTTTTATAGATGATCAATCAAATTAGCTAAATAATAATGTAAGTCTCACAAGTTGAGATAACCATCAAAAATCCTTACGAAGGTCCAACAATCTACTCATTTAGCTAATTAAAGTAAATTTGGTCACGAGAATAAAATTTCTATTTCAAAATAGGTTTATAAGTTCATATGCGCACAAAAGAGTTTAAATCATAATTATATATATATATGCTTAAAATAAATACGAGTTTATAAATAAAGGCTTATGTAACAAATCAAGAATACAAAAATATATCCATACATATACATATACACGACATATATATAAATATATATACATACACATGCTAGAATAAAAATCAACTTATACTACAAATAAATACCATTTAACCTTACAAAATATATACATACACCTACATCTAACATACATACACATATTATACACCTTATTACAACAAAATAAAAAGAAAAACTCTTCAATATCTGTGAGTCCCTCGATAGCCACTGATCGCTCTC
>CM067167.1:284854402-284891364 GCA_034093135.1 Erigeron breviscapus
TAAAGNGGGAGAATTTGAATTGACTTCAGAGATAAGAATGAAATCAAAGATGAAAAGATTTTCACTCAAGATGCTTCAAAAGTTCAAAAATGCTCCAAAATGTGTATAATCATGGATTGAGGGGGAGCATGAATACTTCATAAGAATTTCATCCAAACTTCATTCAAATACTTACTCTCCAAAGTGTAGGAGTTGATGTGACAAAGATCAAAGCTTCAAAAAGGTTGAAAAATTTGTTAGAAGATTCAAGTCAAAGAAGTAAAGCTTCAAAGAGTCTTCATCAAACATTCTTCATTCAAGATCTTCAAGTCATACAACAACATTTTGTCAAGAAACTCCAATGCATACATCAAGGGGGAGAGTTCATATTCATGAAACTTCATTTCAAAAAGATGAGATTCATTCAAGGATTAAAACTGAAGAATCGAAAAGTTGAATTTCATTCGAGAATCAAAGATTGATACAGTCAAAACCAAGATTCATCTCTTCTGCATTTCAAAAGACAACTCTGATTCATGATCATCAATTCTCGAAGATTCAAGCCAAACATGCTTTCATTATTCTCTGTTCTAAAAGAACATTGAGAATCCTCACATGATTTAACTTCAAGAAGTTCAGGACCAAGACCAAGACTGAATCAAGTTCTCCAAAGACAAAAGAGAAAAGCTTTGAAGACTTGTTTTCAACACACCTATTGTCTTCACCACCGGGCTCATCAATTTCATTCCTACAAGACAAGATAACACGTACTTCATTCATTACAATAAATCACTAAGGGGGAGAATGTTAGAAATCCAAAAATAGTGATAAATTGTAATTAAGATTAGAAGACATTCTTGTTGTTAAGTCATAGATAAATGATTTCTAAGGTTGAGGGGCTAATTGTGATAATTAGCATAGTTGTATTGTTAGACTATATATAGCCCTCATACCTTAGAAATCAAAAACAACAATTCATTTTTAACACACATTAATCCCAATCTTTCAGTTGAATCAATCATTCTCTCTCAAAACACACACACACACACCAAGAACACACACTATCAAACCGCCATTGTTGAATCGAATTCAGTGGTAGAAATCGTGTTATAACACTCTCCTCGAAATCGAGGTCATTGACAAGATCTTGGACGTTAGAGGGGGTAGAATTGCTGATGTCCATGTCAAGATGGACAGGACTAACTTCAGCAGAGACCAGGGCAAGAGGGTCATGAACATTAGAGACACTAGATAAAGAAGAGGAAGAGGTTGAAGCATATGAACCAGCATGCCTCTTAGACTCAGCCTCAGCTCTCAAAGTTTGAGCGAGGGCTCTCTCTTCAAATTGAAGAGTGCCATAGAGTGACTCTAAGTCATGCTCCTTCAGTTGCTTAGTTGTTCTAAGAATTTGCCTTAAGCCTTGCCATTTGATGGGCAAGACGTCAATGAACTTGTAGCATATTTCAAGCGTATTATGCTCTATGCCCACATTTGTCATATCATTCAAAAGGCACTTAAAGCGATTATACGTGCCATCCAGACTCTCATTAGGGAGAGAGAAGAATCCTTCATAGGCACGTTTCAGATCTACTTTCTTGGTAGCAAGAACATCTGCCGTACCATAGAATCTGGTACACAGATTATCCCACACCAATTTAGAAGAAGAAAGTTTGATGACAGATTTCATTATATCATCAGGAAGGGTAGTAATAATGAGATTTCTCAACTGAGCATCCAGATTGACAAGCCTACGCTCGTCATCTGTCCATTGTACTTCTGGTTTTATGAGCTCAGTGACAACTTCAGGAGCATCAGCAGTGGCTCCTGGTGTCCTGGTAACCAGAATCGTTACATATGGCCCTCTGGTTAGAATGGTCATAAGATTGGGTTCAACTCCTACGATGTGTAGGAGCATTCTCTCCTTCCAAGATCCGAAATCATGTGAATCGAATCTGGGTGGGATGGAGACATACCCAAAATCTCTGGTATTAACCAGAGAAGGAACAGAAGACATAATAGTAAGAAAAGAAAAGTAGACAGAAGTTTAAAGAAAAGTTTTTAGATGCAGAAAATTAAGTACAGAAAGAAAGAAAGATAATCTTGCAAACTTTTACTCAGATCAGATTCGGTGTGTCGAACCACCGCTCTGATACCAACTGAAAGTCCCAAGTTTGCAACGATTATGTAATTAAACAACTAATGTAAATTACACTAAGAAAGCAAGACAAGAAAGTAAACACGTTTAATCATAAGTAGTATTAATTAAACGGTGAATACATGGTTGGTTTACAAAGAAAGAAAGAAAGATAATCTTGCAAACTTTTACTCAGATCAGATTCGGTGTGTCGAACCACCGCTCTGATACCAACTGAAAGTCCCAAGTTTGCAACGATTATGTAATTAAACAACTAATGTAAATTACACTTAGAAAGCAAGACAAGAAAGTAAACACGTTTAATCATAAGTAGTATTAATTAAACGGTGAATACATGGTTGGTTTACAAAGAAAGAAAGATAATCTTGCAAACTTTTACTCAGATCAGATTCGGTGTGTCGAACCACCGCTCTGATACCAACTGAAAGTCCCAAGTTTGCAACGATTATGTAATTAAACAACTAATGTAAATTACACTAAGAAAGCAAGACAAGAAAGTAAACACGTTTAATCATAAGTAGTATTAATTAAACGGTGAATACATGGTTGGTTTACAAAGAAAGAAAGAAAGAAAGAAAGAAAGAAAGAAAGAAAGAAAGAAAGATAATCTTGCAAACTTTTACTCAGATCAGATTCGGTGTGTCGAACCACCGCTCTGATACCAACTGAAAGTCCCAAGTTTGCAACGATTATGTAATTAAACAACTAATGTAAATTACACTAAGAAAGCAAGACAAGAAAGTAAACACGTTTAATCATAAGTAGTATTAATTAAACGGTGAATACATGGTTGGTTTACAAAGAAAGAAAGAAAGAAAGAAAGAAAGAAATATTGTTAAGTTTTTGCACACACGAAAACTTAACAATTATAAAGAAAGAAAGATAAAAGAAGAAAGAAAGAGAAGAAAGAAAGAAAGTAAGAAAGAAAGAAAGAAAGAAAGATAATCTTGCAAACTTTTACTCAGATCAGATTCGGTGTGTCGAACCACCGCTCTGATACCAACTGAAAGTCCCAAGTTTGCAACGATTATGTAATTAAACAACTAATGTAAATTACACTAAGAAAGCAAGACAAGAAAGTAAACACGTTTAATCATAAGTAGTATTAATTAAACGGTGAATACATGGTTGGTTTACAAAGAAAGAAAGAAATATTGTTAAGTTTTTGCACACACGAAAACTTAACAATTATACAATTCTACAATGAGAGAAAAACACACTAAGTGACTATTGTAGAATGAACCAACAACTTTGCGGCTAGGTCAAGTGATGCTTTATATAGGGGAGAAAATGCATCACATGACAACCCAATAGATGTTGACACATGAAGGTTGTCAACTATCTATTGGTGTGTAAGACTGGTCTTCAGACATCTCTGTTTGCCATCTTGTTTCTTTCCCAAAACGGCATGAAAGAGAAACACCTTAGTACCATTTTGGTACAAGGTCACATGGCTCCATCTTGATCTTGCAACACGTGTCCTTGGGACCAGTCTTCTTATCTTCATTTTCCCGCCTATATTTGACTTACAACATATGACGGTGAGTCATTGAACTTATCCTTTAACTCGAAGATAATAATGATCGCTGAAGGCTCGCTGATGAAACTTCTCGCTGAGGCTGTCAGCGACTACTTGACTCAGCAAGTAATCTTCAGCGAATCCATGACTCAACACGTCATATATATCAATTCGTAAATTGTACAAGTATTAAGACTAGTTTTATATATGATTATATATATAAGTTTCAACTCTATGAAAATATACAATTGCATAGTTGCTAGGCTAAGATAAATCAACTGCCTAAAACCTACGGACTAAAAAATAAACGTAGAAGAAATCCCTTTATAGAGTAACAGACGAGAGAGACTATAGCTAGCGTGGGAATTACTAGTTGGGCTAAATTCTGAGTTTACCAAATGGGCTTAATCGAATTATTAACTAGGCCCTTTATACTTTCAAATAGTCCAACCTCACAATGAGTTTTAGTTGGCGAGGAACCGAGGATGCTTGAAGTTGCGCATGTTCAATTCCTAAGTTGAGGCGTTGAGCGTTACACTTTTTGTAATTTGTTTGGGCATGAACCGGACCAGTTAAAAATATATATATATTTCTTATGGTTAAACCGGCTGGACCGGCCTGTCTGGTTGTCACAACGATGAAGCCTCGTGCAATTTTTACATATACAAAAATCACAAAATACAAGAACGATTTTGATAATTTGCTCTTAATTATAGAACCAAACAATATGTAAAAACAACATTACGGCCTTACGGGTCAATGAATCTCGATCTCATCCACACCTCGAAATTTGAACACGTGGTTATTTGATTTAAATTCATAAATCGTTTTGCTTGTTGCCTAACACGTCTGGTACTTTCATCAAACAAATAAATAATGGATCAAAAATTCAAAACTAATATTACTTGAGAAAATAGGTACATGATATTATTAAAATGGATGTTCTTATTCGTTTGGTGTTTATTTATATGATTGCAGAATATTTATTTGCTACATTATTTTTATTCTATTTTCACAAACGTGTCATGTTATAATATAGTTAATATCAATATGGTTTTCGTTTTTATTCTGACATACAAAACGTGTCATGCTGTATTAATGATATTGTATGACTACAAAACCATCATATGTTCAAAACAGTTTTACCAATATATCTATATCTATATCTATACTACTCCGTACTATATAAAACAAGCTACCCTTTCCCTTTAAGTAATTAAGATTTTGAAATGACCATATTACCCCTCTTCTTTATTAACTAATTTAAACATCTTCACCTATATTCTGAAATAACTTACAACATAGATCCTCCAACCCTTGGATAACCATATTAACCCTTTTTACATCAATTAATTTAAATTCACTACCACGCCACCACCACTGCTACCGCTGCCACCACTGCTGCCGTCGCCACACCGTCGTCGTTACCACCATCGACACTGCATCGCACGGGCATCCGTCTAGTATGCTAATATGCATATAGCAAGATTCAAACTTGAAATTTACTATAAAAGAAATTATGATTGACCAACTTAATGGTTCACTACTAAAAAAACAAACATCAATATTCCCATAAAATTACCTTCCCAGTTCCCACTGCAAAAATAGAAATAATATTAGTGATTTACATTGTAACATGATTAATTTCTATTTAACATAGTATCTATTAACATACGAAAACAATATTGCGTATTGTTATTTGCAACTCTTCTAAAACAAAATCCTTAACTATAGTTTCTGTTACGGGATGATGAAAGTCATGCCGCATGGTACTATGCGGGAACACCTTCCCTCTATGCAATACCATAGTTTCGGAGATGAAAATGGAGGATAGTCATGCCCCTCCTCATCCCAAAATGGAGGATAGTCATGCCGCTCCCCATCCTCTTTTCTTTCTTTTCTTTCTTTTAAATATAAGCATTTGTTAAGTAATAATTTAAAGAACGAATTGCATTTTTGGTCCCTGTGGTATCACACCATTTGCAAGTTTCATACAAATGTGTGCAAGGTGGTGTTCGTAGTCCTTGTGGTATCACACTAGTTGCATCTTTGGTCCAAAACTAATGGGCCGTTAACTTTTCCCCGTTAGTGAGCCCATATGCCACGCACGTGATGACCAATAGTGTCTTTTCATACAAACAAAGACCATTCTTGCAAACTAACTCAATTAATACTCAGTTTTATATCACTTGTCCAAAAAAAAACTCAGTTTTATAACAAATATAAAATTACACAGAAACAAAAATAAAAATACATTAATTAATCTGTTAAATCCCCCTTCATTCCTGACAGGCTGTATATGAATAATCAATTTCCTCCTTCCCCATCAATCGATCACTTTAATTTCTTACTTCAATCCGCCCAAATCCACATTATTATTAATCTTCAATCAATCTTCTCTATCGTGAGTGATCCTTCACATCCACCACCGTCGTCGCCGTCGCCCGTCATATCTGCTGTCACCACCACCGCCGCCCTTCGTATCCACCACCGCCACCACCCTTCAGATCTTGGTCGGATCTTCTTCACCGGAGCTTCCTTCGCCCGATCTTCTTGCCGGATTTTGTTGTGTTTTGTAGGTGGGTATGTACTTTTTTTTCTAATTTATATCATAGTTGTATTTTGTAAAACATTTTTAAAATTGACACACACAAAAATTCTTGTTAACTTTAGAGGAGATAAATATGTTGTTATTTTTGATGATGATGATGGTATATATATGAACAAAGAATAAAGAAAAATAAAAATTTGAGTTACTTTGCAAGAATTGTCCTTGTTTGTATGAAAAGACACTATTGCCCATCACGTGCGTGGCACATATGCTCACTAACGGGGAAAAATAAACGGCCCGTTAGTTTTGGACCAAGGATGCAACTGATGTGATACCACAGGGACCACGAACACCACTTTGCACACATTTGTATGAAACTTGCAAATGGTGTGAAAAATGCAATTCGTTCTAATTTAAATAAACGAGATGAGGGATAATGGGTTTTAAAAGACAAAGCTTATAGAGTTATAGCTTTCATTTGTAATCAGAGATTCATTCATATATTTTTTATGTCTTCTTCCGTGATCTATTTTATGTCAATTTTAATTGAATAAGTTAGAGATGAAAAAACGGGGAGAAATAGAAGACTCCCGAAGATATGATTAACTTTAATGAATTAATTTACACTTGAGTAAGCTAGAGATGAAATGGAGGTTATCACTTCTAATTTACACTCAATTAGAAACGGAGACATTTAGCTTTACTTTGATCGATTTGTAACTAAATTATTTTTTAACTCTTTTTAAATATGGAGGATTGAATAATTTTTATATATTAGTAAGGATATAAAACACGAATTTATTCCATCCATCATACCGAAACTCGTTCCCATGGAGCAACATTTGGAGATTTAGAGTATATTAGATTAGGATATATAAATTTGCTTTAAAAAAAAAAAAACCTATAAGTTCAAAATTCATATTTCCTTGTTAATTTTTATTTCTTTTTTCTCTTCATTATTATTATTTTTTTCCTATTGTTATAATCATAGTTTATCAAATTCTTAAATACGAAGTATAAAAGATGTGTGATGCATGAGCATGCAACTACTTATAAATTAATTTGGTGGTTCCATTTTGACTAGCTCTTAGGAATTCACAATACCTATAAATCAAACTCAAATAATAAAATATGAAAAGGGAACTTTGAAGGTTACAAATATTGATCAAACCGAAAAGAACTTTCCAAATTTAGAGTATTGATTGATTGCACTACAAATAATTTCCATTTCCCAAATCTTTTCGTTTGCCATCTCTTCATTTTCTTAAAACTACAATATATTTATTTATTCTTTATATCTCTTCATATTCTGCTTTAAACATCCACTTAAATTTATTTATCCTCATGAACCCATTAATTTCTAGCATCCACTAATTAGTTCTCCACTTTTTTTTCTTTGGTGGGAAAGAAGAATCGTTGTCGGATGGGTGCTTGTGTTTCACATCACCATCATAATAAGGCTTATAATTCTGAAACGAAGAAGGTGTCATTTAATAAATTCTTATTCTAATGACAATATTAAACAACATTATGATCAAAATAAGGCGGTGATCACTGATCATTCTACTACTCCTAGTAATTATAATAATAATAATCATACAAAAGTACTTACCTTCATGGATGGTCATGTTGCTGTTAAACCTCAACTTCCTCTTTCTCATCAGTCACCTGCTACTTTTTCTGATCATGGTATATTTTTTTCATAAATCTTTTCATTAATCTTGATATATAGTTCATGATGATATAGAAAATATGATTTTGTGGCGACAAAGGTTTCAAAATAGAGATCCCTCTCTGTTTTTAATGGTTTAAATTATTTACTAATCTAATATTTTTGGTTATATCTTTTCATGCACTTTTTTTGATAAGTTATTGGGAGTCTAATTGATTAAATTCTGGGTTCTTGAGTTTAAGTTTTGTTTTTTTTTTACTAGCTAAATTGCTACTAATGGTCTGATGATTATGTGTGTGGTCCTTGCTTGTGTGCCTTATTTGCCATATTCTATTCTATACTCCAATATTTTATGTATTTCATATAAAATGTGTATATTTTTTTTATTAATTCTGTCAAAAAGGAAAGTTTTTTTGGTGTTATTTAGGCTATATGGGGTGTTTAAAGGTGGTAATATATGTACTAATATTTGCTTTAGAGTCCATGTAGAAAAGTTGACCATGATTATAACTTTCTAACGATTTAGCCTAAAATAAAACAGTTAAGATTAATTATATATACTTTTTGTATAATAGTTATAATATTCAATATTATTACTTAACTCTTGCAAACCGGTCAGTTTTTTAAGTCTCAATCTTTGCTTTGAAAATTATACTCTGATTTAATTTACTGTTTCAGAGATGA
The DNA here is from genome assembly GCA_034093135.1 of Erigeron breviscapus. Classification (NCBI taxonomy): domain Eukaryota; kingdom Viridiplantae; phylum Streptophyta; class Magnoliopsida; order Asterales; family Asteraceae; genus Erigeron; species Erigeron breviscapus. Next base: position 284,862,963 of record CM067167.1, read on the forward strand.
ACAATAGCTAATATGTAAATCTTCTGATATCTCATTTTGTTTAATGGATACTATAGATCATGTTTATTATCTAAATGACATGATGACCATAACCTCTCTTTCACATGGTCTTCATGTGTTTATGTCAATTTATTTGTTTATTGTTCATTTTTGTTTTGGTCTAGAACAAAGAATGGGTAGGTGTGTCATATTTGCTTTGCTGGTTCTGTTTGTCAACAAAATGAGAATATGATGATTAAAGATTGAAAGATCATTTGCATATTGACCCGTTAATCAATCTGCATAATAATGATTAATGCTTCAAAAATAATTGCTACTTTCTATCGACTCTGTCTATGAAGAAAAAAAATGGCATGCAATTGCACAAATTAGAACTTTAGAAGGCATGGTCTTGAGTGCATTAATTTTTTATGGGCTAGCTCAAATGGTGCATTTAGGGTGCACGGAGTGCGGTGGGGAGGGAACCGGTGCCGGTCCGGTACCGGATTGAACATCGCCTCGTCCGACCGGTACTGGTGGGGAGCGAAATGGGGACTGTGGTGCCGGTTTAAGTGCCGATCAATTTGAACGTTACAAACAATAAAATAATAATAATATGGAATGGGGCCCACATCTAACGGCTACAAAACTTTTGTCTTTTCCCCTTTTCTTCTTTCTTCTTCCCTTCTTCTTCATACATTCTGCACATTTTTTTTTTCACATAGTAGCACCAGCAACAAACAACCAACAACCCTTTCTTTTCAATAAATACATATATATTCCCAAACAACAATCATGAACCCTTTCTTCAACAACCCTTTATTTTTCTAATCCGGCCCAACACCCCCAAATTTGCCATCGGACTCGAGTTCTTCCGATGAGGGGGAACGACTAGCTAACATTTTCACAATCGCGCATCATGCGATTGATCAAGAGGTCCGCGATACTGCATCCTCTTCAAGACGGTATACAAACAGAGACGATCGTATTGATTCGCACGACCGTCTTTTTCGAGATTATTTCGCTGAAGAACCGAAATTTGATGCTGACTTTTTTAGAACACGGTTTCGGATGAGCAGACGGTTGTTTGTGAAGATAGCTAGAGATATGGAAAACAACTTTGAATATTTTCAAAGGAGGTTCGATGGTCGTGGGAGGATGGGGTTCTCGGCTTTACAGAAATGCACATCCGTCATTCGCCAGTTAGGATACGGTACTAATCCCGACAGCTTAGATGATTACTTAAACATGGCGGAAAGAACGTCACGTGACACCCTTAATACTTTTTGTGATGGAGTCATTAAGTTATACCGGCATGAATATTTGCGTAGGCCAACGCGTAATGACGTGCAAATTATATTTGATCATCATGCGTCTTATCATGGTTTCCCCGGCATGTTAGGTATATATTTACTTATAAATTTCGGTTATATATATAATTATTTAATTCGGATATATATATATATATTAATATATATATATATTATATATATATATATATATATATATATATATTACATAGTTAATAGTTTCGGTTAATAAATGTATATATAGGGAGTCTTGATTGTACACACTGGGCTTGGGAGAATTGTCCGGTGGCTTGGCGTGGCCAATACACGAGAGGTGACCAAAAGGGGCCGTCAATAATGCTTGAAGCAGTGGCGTCACAGGATACATGGATTTGGCACGCGTACTTTGGTGTTGCCGGTTCAAACAACGACATTAATGTGTTGAATCAATCTCCCTTATTCAATTACTATGAAGACGGCACAACACCAGTCGTTCCATTCACTGTAAATGGAACCGAATATAAGTACCTGTATTTTCTCGTGGATGGGATCTACCCAAGATATGCTATGTTTGTGAAAACCATTCCTCATCCAACCGGTGAGAAAATGTAACACCCCGCCTTACCACAACACAATATTGTCCGCTTTGCCCGCAGGCTCACGGCTTTGTTTCTGGTTGCTTGGACAAACTTCCCAGAAGGGTCACCCATTTGGCATTGCTGCCGCCCGAGCACGCTTAACTGTGGAGTTCTTCTCTCATCCACAGCCAATACGCCCAAAACGCGTTGTGTCATGTAAGGCCAATGATATTACTTATAGCCAGGATCCCCCTTGTATGTTAGCGATGTATGCTTTCACACCCCCTCAACACAACTCAACGTCCTCGTTGAGTTATGCAAGTGCGCCATACACTCCTAACAATCCCAAGGGTTGCTCTGATACCACTTGTAACACTCACCTTACCACAACACAATATTGTCCGCTTTGCCCGCAGGCTCACGGCTTTGTTTCTGGTTGCTCGGGCAAATTTCCCAGAAGAGTCACCCATATGGCATTGCTGCCGCCCGAGCACGCTTAACTGTGGAGTTCTCCTCTCATCCACAGCCAATACGCCCAAAACGCGTTGTGTCATGTAAGGCCAATGATATTACTTATAGTCAGGATCCCCCTTGTATGTTAGCGATGTATGCTAAACATACAAGGGGGATCCTGGCTATAAGTAATATCATTGGCCTTACATGACACAACGCGTTTTGGGCGTATTGGCTGTGGATGAGAGGAGAACTCCATAGTTAAGCGTGCTCGGGCGGCAGCAATGCCAAATGGGTGACCCTTCTGGGAAGTTTGTCCAAGCAACCAGAAACAAAGCCGTGAGCCTGCGGGCAAAGCGGACAATATTGTGTTGTGGTAAGGCGGGGTGTTACAAGTGGTATCAAAGCAACCCTTGGGATTGTCAGGAGTGTATGACGCACTTGCATGACTCAACGAGGACGTTGAGTTGTGTTGAGGGGTGTGAAAGCATACATCGCTAACATACAAGGGGGATTCTGTCTATAAGTAATATCATTGGCCTTACATAACACAATGTGTTTTGGGCGCATTGGCTGTGGATGAGAGGAGAACTCCACAGTTAAGCGTGCTCGGGCGGCAGCAATGCCAAATGGGTGACCCTTCTGGGAAGTTTGTCCAAGCAACCAGAAACAAAGCCGTGAGCCTGCGGGCAAAGCGGACAATATTGTGTTGTGGTAAGGCGAGGTGTTACAGAAAATGAGTCGATTTGCTAGGGCACAGGAGTCTGCAAGGAAGGATGTGGAGCGAACTTTTGGTATTATCAAAAAACGCTTCAAAATACTTAAAGAACCGGCACGACAAATGGATGAACTCCCCATCCGTAAGATCATGTATGCGTGTTGTATTCTTCACAACATGATTTTAAAAGACGAGGACCACGCATTATGTCCTGATTATATCCCAGATCCCCCGGTCGCGCCACAGCCGTCAGATGCTCGGCTAGCAGAGATACATGACTCAAGCGTACACGAAGATCTTCGGATGGATCTCATTGACCAAATTCATGCCACATTCGTCCCGGGCATCGATCGCTAGTTAGGGAGCGGACAGGTACCTATTGAAAAATCAGGAGGGCGGGGAGGGTGGCGAGGTACTCCCCCCACCCTTATACTAAACTGTATAATGCATGTATAATGCATACAGTGTTGTGTATTGCTAAAAAATGTTGTGTAGGGATCATTTCCCTTATATTAATGAAAGGTGTATGCCAGCTAATATAATTTTTGAGAATGATGGATTCTGTTTGCGGTTTAACTAACAGTTTAGTTTTCTATAATTGTTCAATTTATCAGTTATAAATTAACAAGTTTAGTTAACTGGGCACGAGTACTATAAGTTGGAATATAATGTCTGAGTTTCTATGTACACTTTGTATGTAGTTATGTACAAGGACTCTCAATTTTATAAAGATCTTGATTTTATAGAAGTGAATTTTTGGTGATGTGTTATGCTACTTTGCAGGTAGCAAGGAGGAGACCTTTTTTGATTCCCAAGCATGGTTAGATTCAGATTGTGAAGACGAATTTATGAGCGTTAATGGGGGTAAGCAACATCATCATTTGTGAATATACAGTGTCTTGATTCCGTTTAATTAGAAAAGTAAACACACATGTTGTAGTCATTGTTGAAACTAGTAGCTAGTTAAGCTCACAAAGTTAATGTTCTTCAACAAATTCAATTCATTTGCCATGAGCATTTTTTTGATACTTTTTTATTTTTAGTAATAAACAACTAAACATATCAAAAGATGTAAAAGCTCGTGATATTTCTTTAATTTATACATCTGTTAACGTCTATGCAGAGTTTACCCCGTCAAGAGGCAATACACCCGTACACCATAGCATGACTCTAGGAAAACCACATCAAGTCATCGGAGGTGTCACTTTTATGGGAAAAAATGAACCTTTTGTTTCCAAACCTCAGCCATTGCCGACTCCAACACAAAAGAAGTTCAGTCTTTTGGAACTTTTCAAACAAAGCATAAGAGACAACCGTGATTCAACTGAGGTGATTGCTGAACCACCCAACAAAGATGGTAAAATGGGAACGGATGATGCTAGTTTGAAGCAGAGTAGGAAAGCACATTTGGATTCTAGGCACTCGGGCTGTTTTTCGAGTTTGCTTTCTGTGCGTAGCACTGGAAGGCAGAAGAAGAAAAGCCTGAACGTAGCCCAAAGCGCAGTTGTTGAATGATTGGTACTGTCAGCCTGTATGGATTTGATCATGCACTGTGGATTGAGATGAAATTTTTATTCTTCTTCAGGCATATTTAATGATATGTAAAGGCGACTGACTAACTTCTCTCTGGTCGAAGATTGAGTTTTATGTTATTGAAATGATGAGAAAAGAATTAATCCAGTGACAAATTTTTGAATGTTTAACTTGAAAGTATCGTCTTATCAGTTATTTACTTGCAAAAACTTTTTAACCAAAAGGACTCCTTATAAGTTACAGCATACACTACATATTACTTTTAATACTCGTAGATCATATCTAAGATAAGAAAATAAACTACCATATCGCTTCCGCAAACAAATACCGAATATTAGCACTAACGGTTTTTTCCAAAATATACGTACCCTTCAAGCTCGCAAGCCCCCCTTGCAAATTAAACTTGATGGCTCTTGTAGACCTACATCTCTCTTTTCTTATAGAGTTTTGTTAATGACAACCCTAAAGACTGTCAGTAAAAACTAATTTGGTGCATTAAAATTTGTACCTTGCTATTAGGGCGGTTAATTTTCAATGTATAATGTACAAATTTTTAAACATGTAATAAGTTGTTAGTCACAGCCCTTAGGGCTGTTATTATCATTTTCCTTTCTTTAATTTTTTTGAACTTTTTGCTATAATTAAGTTTTGCGATATCTTCGCATGAGTTGTAATTTTTGGTATCATGAAATCTTTTCTATTAGTAGTGATGGACCGACCAAACTTGGGGCTGCAACTAGGGATGACAACGGGCCAGGTTTATAAAAACTCGTACATGGACATGGACCCGATTAAAAATATCTATCCCATATCCGGACCCGACGGGTCCCCGTTTATTCACTAACAGTTGGATAACAGGTTTCTGCATGGGTAATCGGGGATCCATTAATTTATATACATATAACATACGTATACTTCAATATAGTTTTACACACTAAAGTGCGACAAATCCTTATAAATTGTTCAGCTAATTAAAAGTGTAGATAATTACAATATTATTTGTAGTAATATCTGTTTATTAGCTAGCAATTGTGTATCTAATGAATTTTACCAAATAAAATAAATGTTGTAGATGAATCAGATATGTTCTTAACAATCTCATTTTATTATAAAAGTACATACTACCAAAAGTTTTTTGGAGTGATTATACTGAAGCAACATATTTCACAAATATCTGCCAATTAATTAACCAATAAGTGGATACACTCTTTAAGAAAAAAGAAACCTGATATGTGTTCCGATGATAAATGTCGACCGTAAGAGAAAAAGTGGGATCCTGGATGTTAGTTGAAGGAGAGGCCCAATTGCAGAATTGGGTTCGAGAGGAGGATTGTTAGGTGTAAACCCATACCCACATTGGAAAAAGAATAAACTCTAAGCATGTATATAAACTTGTGAGCTATTCCTTCTATTATCATATGGTTACTTTGGAAAAATCCAACAGGGTTCGAATCTCACTTTTTACATTTGTAAGAGTGGATTATTAGGGGGGGTTCGAGAGTCCTGGGTTTCATCCCAGACATGCGTGTTTCGAGCTCCGCATACTGCCCAATTGGATGTCACTGTGGTGTCTAACTCGCTCTTCAAAAGAAAATATGAAAGATTGGGAAAAAAATACTAGATGGAAATCCTCTAAAGTTGTTTATATGTATATAATAGGTTATAATCCATTATAGAAAAAATTTATAAAAAAAAAAAAAAGCAAACGTAATGAGGCGAAATGGACGGTTTGGGCCACAATGGTTGTATCAAAATGGACATATATATATGGCCCGGGTTGACGTCAAACATCTTTTGTCCAAACTTTCTTTTATTAAAAAAGTGTCAAATATGATTACGAAAGATATATTTTGAAACAGTTGAAATGATTTTGGAGGCTTAATTTTGCATTTAACTTTTGATCCCGTTTGACTTTTTCAGAGTTAACATATGACCGAATACACCCATTAATTAGTAAATGGATCGAATTTACCACCTATTCTGATTCCATTTCAATTAGCAGTAATTATGCTGTGTACGTTGATACCGTAAGTAATTTTGTAGAGGTCATAAGTATTAAAGTGGTTTAACAAATTACTCGTAATAGAATAAAACATACATACATTGGAATCCGACAGGTTGTTTCAGGTCATGATAGCATGCATAAATGCCTATATTGAATAGTATTGCAAATGCAAGCAGAGAAATGGGCTCACATGCAATTAAGCACTACTGAAAATGGAAGGTTTCGATTAAAGGTAGCTACACAGTTGAGCAGCAGGCGAGGCGGGGTATATCCGTATATATGTATATTTTTTAACATATTACATATGTAAGAATATAATCTATTCGATCTTTTGAATAAAACAATTTAGCAATTAAGTTGCATGCATTAATTAGTAATATACTTTGATATATTATTTTATTTATATTATATATATTATTAAATATATATATATATATATATATATATATATATAGTGAAGGGATCAAGTGAGAACCAACATATATGGTGAGAACCGTGAGAACCACTAAAAAACCATCTCGCCCTTAGAGTTAAGGGCTACGCCCGTACCGTATACAAACGGATAAGGGCCTCTGGCCCGTACCGTATACATACGTTTTCTTAACGCGTAACCCATATGATTTTTTACAAATTTTTTTTTTTTTTTTTTTTTGGAATGGGTTTTTGTTAAAAGAAAATAAAAAAAAAAAAAGTTTCAAAAAATGAAAAATAAAAATTAAAAAAATAAAAAAAAAAAAAGTTTCAAAAAATGAAAAATAAAAATTAAAAAAATAAAAAACCACACAAAAAAGAAGAAAAAGGGAGGAAAACTAGTGGTTCTCACGGTTCTCTCCATATTTGTGGTTCTCACGTTAACCCTACCCTATATATATATATATATATATATATATATATATATAATATATATATATATATAGAGAGATCAAATGAGAAGGTGTGTTAAGGAGAGAAGAGAGAGAAGGTCCTATTGGCCAATCAGAGTGTGACACGTTTAAAAAAAAATTGCGCGGTGACATTTTTGTAAATAATTTGACTTCAAACCTAAGCTGACCCAACCCACTGACCCATCCCAAGCTGACCCAACCCAAGCTGACCCATCCCAAGCTGACCCAACCGAACCCCAAGCTGACCCAAACCCCGTAATCTACATTTGTGTAGATTAATCTACATTTGTGTAGATTATGTGTAGATTGTGTCAAGCTGACCCAACCCAAGCTGACCCAACCCAGCTGACCCAACCCAAACTGACCCCCCAACCTGACCCAACCCAAGCTGACCCATCCCAAGCTGACCCAACCCAAGCTGACCCAACCCAAGCTGACCCCCCAAGCTGACCCAAACCCATAATCTACATTTGTGTAGATTATGTGTAGAATGTGTCAAGCTGACCCAACCCAAGCTGACTCAACCCAAGCTGACCCATCCCAAGCTGACCCATCCCAAGCTGACCCAACCCAAGCTGACCCAACCCAAGCTGACCCAACCGAACCCCAAGCTGACCCAACCGAACCCCAAGCTGACCCAACCCAAGCTGACCCATCCCAAGCTGACCCAACCCCAAACTGACCCAACCGAACCCAAGCTGACCCAACCCAAGCTGACCCATCCCAAGCTGACCCAACCCAAGCTGACCCAACCCAAGCTGACCCATCCCAAGCTGACCCATCCCAAGCTGACCCAACCCCAAACTGACCCAACCGAACCCCAAGCTAACCCCAAGCTGACCCAATCGAACCCCAAGCTGACCCAACCGAACCCCAAGCTGACCCAACCCATCTGACCAAATTGACCAAGCTTACCCAACCCAAGCTGACCCAACCAAGCTGACTCCCCAAGCTGACCAAGCTTCACAAAAGTTAATTTATTTACGATTATGCCACCGCGCAACTTTTTTATTTTTGCCACATGTCGCGTTTTGATTGGCCCATAGGACCTTCTCTCCCTTCTCTCCTTAAGACATCTTCTTCCAGGATCCTCACCCTATATATATATGTATATATATATATATGGGACCCTTATTTTGAGAACCCATTTTTTTGTAAGAACCTTGAGAACTCTTAAATTATGTATTGGATCACATGTTTTTTTTGTTCATTCACATGTGAAACGTTATAAAAATATATGTTGCAGAAAAAAGTTTTTTTCAAAAGCTTATATATACCTATTTGTTAACATGTGAACGAAAACGTGAACATATTCATTCACAAGTTCACAAAAGGCTATTTTGAAGGTTTTTAAAAAAGTTTCTTCTACAACATAATTTTTTATATCATTTCACATGTGAATGAACAAAAAAAACATGTGATCCAATACATAGATTAAGAGTTCTCATGGTTCTTACAAAAAAAATAGTTCTCAAAATAAGGAAAGTCTATATATATATATATAGGGTAGGGTTAACGTGAGAACCACAAATATGGAGAGAACCGTGAGAACCACTAGTTTTCCTCCCTTTTTCTTCTTTTTTTGTGTGGTTTTTTATTTTTTTATTTTTTATTTTTCATTTTTTGAAACTTTTTTTTGTTTTTTATTTTTTTCTTTTAACAAAAACCCATTCCAAAAAAAAAAAATAAAAAAATAAAAATTTTTTGTAAAAAATCATATGGGTTACGCGTTAAGAAAACGTATGTATACGGTACGGGCCAGAGGCCCTTATCCGTTCTAAACTGACCGTCAAGGGACGCATATGGGAATCGTATGGATTTGATGGGCGGCGATCCAAGAGATGGTGACGGTTGTATACGGTACGGGCGTAGCCCTTAACTCTAAGGGCAAAGCCCTTAGAGATGGTTTTTTAGTGGTTCTCACGGTTCTCACCATATATGTTGGTTCTCACTTGATCCCTTCACTATATATATATATATATATATATATATAATATATATATATGTATATATATATATTTGTGTTTGTGAAACCTTCGTTTATCAATTTTATCATAATTTAAAGGTCAAGATCTTATCCGATTTATTTTACTTTAATATTTATTTTATAATAATTCTATTATTTTATATTATATATCATGGATGTCATACAATATTACCATGTGGCAATGCACTGATATGCGTGTCTTTATAGTTTTTAGTTTAAATCGGTCACCTAGCTAGTTACTCCCAAAATCTAAATCACTCCATACATTGTGGAAAAATTATACACATCCCACATGTGCCTTAGGGGGAGGGAATGGTCCTAGATTTGGTTAGTTTACCCAATCCTTCATCCAATCAATACCTTCCAACTCACAACTACCCAATTCAACCCAATTCTTACCCAAATCACTGGAAATACATACCCAATTCATTAAACTTACCCAAATTCATTTTCTTTTTCATTTTTTTTATTACACCAATAATTTAACTAAACATTTTATTAAAAACTTAATAAAACATTACATAACACTTAAAAAAAAAACAATACATAATAAAAAAAATACATTAAAATAAAAATACTAGACTTATTTAAAAAAAAAAACTAATCGTCGAGATGTCCCAAGTCTTGAGCCCACACGTGTTCAGTGAGGTCATAGCGAAGACGATGATGGATGTCTTCGTTTAGTAACTCCGCTAAAACGCTATCGTCGAACACCGGTTGGACCGGCTGGTCCATGATGTGAACCGGTGAGATAGCTCTACCATCGCCTTTTATCACCATGTTGTGCAAAATACAAGCCGCGTAAACATACTGCCCAATCTTGGCTTTGATCATGGGTCGGAGAGGACGTCTAAGAATCTTCCATTTTCCTTTTAGAACCCCAAAAGCACGCTCCACATCTTTCCTCGCCCCCTCTTGTAACTTCTTGAATCTTTTCTCCTTCGGGTCAGTAGGATACGGGTATGCTTTTACAAACGTCGAGTACTTGTTGTAGATGCCGTCGGTTAGAAACTTCTTCTTGTTGGAGCGGCATGAAACTTCTTCTCCCACGTGCATCGATCCCGTATTCAAAATACGGAAAATTCGCCTCGATGTCGTCGACGATTTTCAAAAACATGCTTTTATCCATTCGAAATTTCTTTCGAAAGTAAGCGTCATCGTATTTTGGTTCGTCAACAAACCAATCATTTAGTAAAATTTGATGACCAATTTCGCGTTGCCGATTTATGGTTCGGCGGTTTTGAACCTCGTTGGAGGATGCCGTGTCTTGCATCCATTGAATGGCGCTATGCAAGAACATACCATCGGACTCGGATGACGATTCCGATCCGACAACGACACACCGAGATTCCGAAGAACTTGAAGACATTGTTACTTGTAGTGTAGAAAAGTGTTGATTATTTGTGTATGTTGTGTGAATAATATGTGTGTATGTTGTGTGTTTTAAAATAAAATGTAAAGTGTATATATAGAGGGAGAAAAGGGTTTTTTTTTTTAAATAATAGGATTGATGTGACCAATTTATATAGATCGCCCACATCATTATTGGCCTTTTCCGTATATGTTTTGAGTCAATTTTGTATGCATTTGGCGCGTTTATGGTGTTTGTTAGTGCTTTCAGGTTCTTAGCAGGTTGTGCGTCCATTTGGTGCATTTTCTGACAATTTTAGGCCAAGATGTTGATCCGAGTATTCGAGAGCTGTTAATAAAGAAGAACCAAAGATTTCAGCAAGATTTGACTGCGCCGCAGTGGGAGTGCACTAGCCCCACTGCGCCGCAGTCACCAGTGAGAAGAGCCAATGAATTCCAGACGATATTCCATGCGCCGCAGTGGGAGTGTACAGCCCCACTGCGCCGCAGTCAAAGGCCGAGTAAAAGAAATGAATTTCCAGAGGATTTTAACTGCGCCGCAGTGGGAGTGCACTAGCCCCACTGCGCCGCAGACACACAAGAACAGAATTTCAGAGATCTCTCACTGCGCCGCAGTGGGAGTGCACAAGGCCCACTGCGCCGCAGTGAGTGCACGGGGAAATCAGGGTTTCAGCCTTTTGCAGCAGATTTTGGGGGAGGTATAAATAGAAAAATAAACCCTATTTCCAAGTTATCAAATTTTCTTTCTAGGAGCTGTTCTACCGCGAATTCTTTCAAGGATCATCTCAGATTTCATCATTGGATTCATTGAAGATTCAAGAACACCCATCTAGATCGTATCTAATTTTCTGTCTTGCAATTTACATTCAACAATCATTGGTATAATATGTTCTCTTTCTATTTCGTTTGTTGTTTTCAATTTAGCATGAGTGGCTAGATTTTTAATCATCCACTTTGATGAAACTTGACGAATGATATGATTGCAATATTTTAATTCAATAGTTGATTCAATTATCGTTGTGTCGTGATCTTTATCAATTAATTCCTTGTGATTTATTCTTTTGATGTTGATGGTTTATGTGTTCATCGTTAGTGGTACTAGGTGAATATGTTTATCGTTTCAATTCGATTGTCTATGGTCGGTTGTCACCGGTTCATGGTATGACGGTGTATGTCAAATCTATAATAGGAATTAATCAGTAAACGTGTTTAGAAACGGTTGGTGGTACCACGTTTTCATTCACATAGGCATAATTGGTAATTGGATAATCAAGCAAACTAATTGTTGGGGAGATTTTCTAGGCATTGGTGGTACCGGCTTGGGTAATTAAACTAGCAACTTAGGTGTTTGGGTGATTTGCGAGCGGTTGGTGGTACTACGCGAGCATTTTTATCCTTTCACGATTATCTTGTCAACTCTAAAGAATTTGTTCTTTAACGTGTGCAATCATAGCTTAAGTCAAGTGGATTCGAAGTGGATGATCTTTATTTATATTGTCTGAACTTTCTTTACTTTCAATTGTCTTGTTATTTCAATTTCTTTAATTTCAAATTGTCAAAGTGAGGTAGCAATTCGGCTACGGTTCCATCCTTATTCTAAAACCGCTTTAGCAAACAATTATTTCAAAACCAATCCCTGCGAACGATCTCGGACTTACTAGTTACTATACTATATGCGATCAGGTCCACTGCCTGAAAGTGTGTAGTAGTCGGTTTTTAGTGGGTACTTGTTTATAAGTTTTACAAACTCGATTTTACACATCAAGTTTTTGGCGCCGCTGCCGGGGATTGTGTGCCGATTTAGTTGTTAATTTAGTAGTTTGATCCTTTCTCACGTGTGAGGAAGTTACTTGTTTTATTAGTTTAGTTTTCTTTTCTTATCACCGGTGCATTTGACGTGTTTGTGTTAGTTGTGTGTTTGCAGATATTGTTTTAGTTGATGAACTTGCGTTCTTCGGGTCTCCCTTTGAATAGTCCTTTGTCTACTCCTAGAAGACCAAGAGGGCGTCGGTTTAACTTCACTGAACCCACAACACCAATACCAACACCATTTTCACCTATAGCTAAACCCACTCCTGATTCGGACGAGGAAGGGTTTTATTTAGACGAATTCTTCAGTTTAGAAGTTAAGCAAGAGAAGATGGGTGACGAACAACCAAGGGGTCCAAATGACACTCGCTATGGCGAGAGGGTTCGAACTATTCCAACTAGCCGTGGCTCTGCCATTAGACCTCCGGCCATTGATCACACTTTCAATTTGAAAGGAAATCATCTAAAGAGCATAGAAGAGCAACAATTTGATGGAAAAAGGAAATGGGATCCTTACCAACACTTGGATAGGTTTGAAAAGTTGGCTCGGCTATATCAATATGGTCAAAATCAAATGAATGCCGTGAAACTTGAGACATTTCCCATCTCAATCACCGGATAAGCACTTGATTGGTTCAATGATCTTCCAGAAAATTCAATCACTACTTGGGACCAACTTAAGGAGGCTTTCATTGGTGAGTTTTATTCACTCAGAACTCAACAGAAGGTTGGAGAATATGATTAGATCTTTTGAACAAGATGATGGAGAAGATGTTGTAGATGTTTGGGTTCGTTTCAAGGAAATGTTGAGAAATTGTCCAGGTCACAATTTGACTAGGGAACAATATGTGGAGCTATTCTTTGATGGGTTAGATAAGAAGTCTAAACGAGAATTAGGATATGCTTTTGGGGGTAGTTTCAATAACATTACACCCAATGAAGGTTATCAGATCTTGGAAGACATGGCAAAGGATTACTCAACTATGGATGATGAAAGGTTCTTGAAAAATGAAAGAAAGATTAAGAAGGGCACTAACCAAGGGAGAGTTGCTAAGGTTGAAGCTAGTAACGATTCAGGGGTTATTGGAGAGATTAAGGCGCTATCTGAGCGCATGGATAGGAGCTTTACTGCTCAAGAGACTAGGTTTAGTGCACTTGAGATGGATGTTAAGGTCGTAGCCGATGGGTGTGATCATTGTGGTGATATGCACTATTCTGATGAGTGTCCAAATCGGGCACCCGAGGATGTGAACTATGTTCAGAATCAACCCCAAGGGAATTTCCACCGCAACATCGGTTTCCAGAACCGGCCTTCAGGTAATCCTTCTTATAACTCTTCTTTTCAGGCTAATGCTCCTCGTTTTGCAGGTAACAGGTGGCAAAGAGATAATTATCAGAATCAGCCACAACAGCAGACTCAGCAAGGACAAGGATCAGGTTCTTCTTCTTCTAATGCCGATCCTAATGCAGAGTTGAGGGAGATGATGAAGCAGTTGGCTAGTAATCAAGTTGAAACAAACACTAGCATTCAAATGATCAGGGATGATACTAAGGCTTTGAGTGAGAGGTTGGATCAGATAAGCGGGAAGGTGGAGATCAACATGAAAAATCAGGGTGCTAATTTCAAGGATCTCGAAAGTAGGATGGCAGCTCTTGCTAGGCCCACGGGGACTCTTCCTAGCAACACACAGCAGAATCCTAGGCCTCAATTTAGTCAGGGACATAGATACACTCCACCTACAATCCGCAATGAGCAAGCCAAAGCCATCACCACTCGTACTGGTAGGTCTTATGACCCACCTCCTATTCCTAATGTTGTTGTTTTAGATGTGCAGGGTAACGGGAGTGATGATACCGATGTTGATGAAGAAATAGAGATGGAGGAAGATTCGACCGTGAAGACTCCGGTCACTCCACCAAAACCGGTTGTGGTTCCAGAGGTTAAACCATACAAGCCAAAGATACCATTTCCACAGAGGTTCAGGAAAGCAAAGCTGAAGGAGCAATATAACAAGTTTGTGGACATGATCAAAAATGTTCATATTAATGTTCCTTTAGTTGATCTTATTCAGGGGATGCCCAATTATGCCAAGTTCATTAAGGAGCTTGTGACAGACAAAGGGAAGTTTGAAGAGACAAAGGCTACTTTTCTTAATGCTGAGTGTTCTGCTATCTTGCAGAACCACATTCCACCAAAGCTTGAAGACCCAGGGAGTTTTCTTATCACTTGCTCTATTAGAACTATTATTTGTAAGGCCTTAGCTGATTTAGGGGCTAGCATCAATTTGATGCCATACTCGGTTTATGCCAAGTTGTCATTGGGAGTCCTTCGCCCTACTCGCATGAGTATAAGCCTTGCTGACCATTCATTTCAGTATCCCATCGGGATTGCTGAAAACATTAGCGTCAGAGTAGGCCATATTGTTTTTCTAGTTGACTTCGTTATCCTCGAGATGGAGGAAGATACGAAGGTCCCTCTTATTCTTGGACGCCCATTCCTTAATACCGCGGATGCTATTATCCGTGTGAAGGATAAGAAGATTTCCTTAGGCGTAGGAACTGATAGGATTGTGTTTAATGTTGAAAAGTCTATCAAGCATTCATATTCTAATGATGAGACTTCTTTCAGGATTGATGTCATTGATGATGCATTGGATCAAGAATTTCAGGAGTTCATGGAGACAGATATTGGAGAGGAAGAGATCGCTAATTTAGGATCTGGAGAAATTACTGATGAAGCTTGTTTGCAGAGGTCATGGCACTGAGCTTGGATGAATCACCTCCCGAGGACGAGACTTTTGAGGAGGTAGTTGCTGATGGGAGTTCAAGGGTACCTAACTCTGTTGAGGTACCACCTACTGACTTGGAGCTTAAGCCGCTTCCAGACCATCTAGACTATGCATATCTGTCAGGTGAGTCTTCTCTTCCAGTGGTTATCTCGTCCTCACTCTCGAGTGACGAGAAAGACCGTCTCATGTCTGTTCTTAAAGCCCATAAGCGGGCTTTTGCTTGGAAGACCACAGATATTCCAGGTATTAGTCCTAATTTTTGTCAGCATAAAATTGATTTTTGATGATGTTAAGCCCGTTGTCCAGAGACAAAGACGGCTGAATCCTAATATGAAGGAGGTTGTTAAGAAAGAGGTAATTAAGCTTCTTGATGCAGGAATCATTTTTCCTATTGCCGATAGTTCATGGGTAAGTCATGTTCACTGTGTGCCCAAAAAGGGGGGCATGACAGTCATTGAAAATGATAATAAGGAACTTTTGGCCACTAGGACTATCACGGGTTGGCGGGTTTGTATAGACTACCGTAAGCTTAATGATGCCACCCGTAAGGATCACTTTTCCCTTCCTTTTATTGATCAAATGTTGGAACGTCTTGCAGGGAATGAATATTTTTGTTTCTTGGATGGGTTTTCCGGGTACTTTCAAATACCCATTGATCCCAAGGACCAAGATGAAACTACTTTCACTTGTCCATTTGGCACTTTTGCTTATCAGCGTATGCCGTTTGGTTTGTGTAATGCCCCTGGCACCTTTCAAAGGTGCATGATTGCTATTTTACAGGACATGCTTGAAACTTCCATGGAAGTTTTCATGGATGATTTTTCAGTTTTTGGGGATTCTTTTCATTCTTGTTTGAGTAATTTGGATAGGATGTTGGAACGGTGTGAGAGGGCACACCTTGTTTTGAATTGGGAAAAGTGCCATTTTATGGTGACTGAGGGTATTGTGTTAGGGCATAAAGTGTCTAAGGCCGGGATTGAGGTTGATCGGGCTAAGATAGATGTAATTGCCAAATTACCCCCGCCTTCCAATGTGAAAGGGGTAAGGAGTTTTCTTGGACATGCAGGTTTTTATCGTCGATTTATTAAGGATTTCTCTAAGATAACTCGTCCTATGACCCACTTGTTGGAGAAGGACGTTCCTTTTGTTTTTGATGATGCTTGTTTGAGTGCTTTTCAGGTATTGAAGGAGAAGTTGACTGATTCTCCTATCATGGTAGCTCCAGATTGGGAATTTCCTTTCGAGTTGATGTGTGATGCAAGTGACTATGCTGTTGGAGCTGTGCTAGGGCAAAGGGTTGAGAAACATTTCAAACCCATTTACTTTGCTAGTAAGACTTTGAACCCCGCCCAGCAAAATTACACCACTACAGAAAAGGAGTTGCTTGCAGTGGTCTTTGCATTTGATAAGTTTAGATCATATCTTGTTTTGAGTAAGACCATAGTTTTCACTGACCATTCAGCCCTTAAATACCTGTTCTCGAAACAGGATGCTAAACCCAGGCTTATCCGTTGGATTCTTTTGTTGCAAAAATTTGACATTGAGATAAAGGATAAGAAAGGGGCTGAAAATTTGGCTGCCGACCATTTGAGTCGTTTGGAAGATCCTCACCGGGAGGAGCTTCGTGATGGGGAGATCAATGATCACTTCCCCGATGAGTCTTTAATGTTTATTTCTAACTCTGATGAAACTCCTTGGTTTGCAGATATAGCTAATTATTTGGTTGCAGGTGAGATACCTAATGATTTCACGTCCCAGCAGAAGAAGAAGCTCATATCGGATGTTAAGTATTATTTTTGGGACCATCCATACTTGTTTCGTGTTTGTGCAGATGGTATGGTTAGGAGATGTGTTGCTGGAAGTGAGACAAGAGAGATTTTGGATGCGTGTCACTACGGGCCAACCGGGGGTCATTATGGACCTTCAGTGACGGGTAAGAAAGTTTTTGATGCAGGTTTCTATTGGCCAACAATTTTCAAGGAGGCCCAGACTTTGGTTGAGACTTGTGACATCTGTCAGCGACAGGGGGACATCACTAAACGGGATGAGATGCCTCAACAGAGTATTCACGTATGTGAGGTTTTTGATGTCAGGGGTATAGACTTTATGGGACCATTCCCACCGTCTAATAAGTTTCAGTACATTCTTGTCGTCGTTGACTACGTGTCTAAATGGGCCGAAGCCAAGGCTTTGCCCACGAATGATGCGGTGTAGTCATTGATTTCTTGAAACAGTTGTTCTGTCGTTTTGGTTGCCCTAGAGCTTTGATTAGTGACCGTGGAACCCATTTTGCAAACCATCAGTTAGCCAAAGTGATGAAGAGGTATGGTGTTGTCCACTATTTTTCTACCTCGTACCATCCACAGACCAGTGGTCAAGTGGAAAACACAAATAGGGCCTTGAAGAGGATTTTGGAGAAAACTGTTGGAGATAACCCAAGGTGTGGTCAAAGAAGTTAGATGACGCCGTGTGGGCGTTTAGGACGGCTTATAAGACGGCGATTGGAACCACGCCATACCGGTTGCTCTATGGCAAAACTTGCCATCTTCCTATTGAGATAGAGCATAAGGCGTATTGGGCTTTAAGGAATTTGAATTTGGATTTGATGGAAGCAAGTGAACTTAGGATGTTGCAACTCCACGAACTTGATGAGCTTAGGTTAGGTGCTTATGAGAATTCGAGGCTATATAAGAAGAGGACCAAGATTTGGCATGATAAGAGGATTCGTAGGAAGGAGTTTAAGGTTGGGGCTAAAGTGTTGTTATTCTTGTCTAAATTTAAGATTAAGCAACCTAAACTAACTTCTAGATGGATTGGACCGTTTGAGATTAAGCACGTATACCCATCGGGTTATGTTGAGTTGTTTAAGAGAAATGGTGAAGGTTCGTTCATTGTCAATGGTCATCGACTTAAGCTATATTTGGAAGAAGAGCAGGTCGAGGGGATAATTGATGAGATCCCCGTGTTTGAATTGGAAACTTGAAGGTTGGTCGAGTCAAGCTAAAGACTCGTTAATAACTTAAACGCTTCTCGGGAGGCAACCCGTGTTTCTTTTATCGCATTTTACCTTCCTTTAATTAGTTAGTTCTAATCTTGTTTTATTAGTAAGTGCAGGTGTGGTTTCGATTTGAAGCGGTTCCGGGTAAGTGTGGTTTGAGTTTTTGACATAAATGTTTGAAGAAAAAATTTTCAGAGGATCCCCACTGCGCCGCAGTGGGGTGGGATAACCTTGACTGCGCCGCATCAAAAAGTCTCTGCCCAAGGTTGGAAAACTTCCCACTGCGCCGCAGTGGGAGTGTAGCGTCCTCACTGCGCCGCAGTGAGGGGCCGGGTGAGTCAGATACAAGCCAGGTTAATGTAGGTTTTCTTTTACTTTTTCACTTTAACTCTTTCTTCTTCCTTTCTCTCATCTAGAAAACCAAAACACCCAAATTTTACCATCAATTTCTTCCATTCTCTTCCATCTTTAATCCTTTCTCCAGATTTTCATCTTCATACATTGCATAATGGGAAGAAGTGTAAGTTTTTCTCTTTTGTTTCTTTGTATTTTTCTTTTATTTTTAAGTTTTTAATTTCTAGGGTTTATGCTAGCTTAATGTTCGAATTAATTTAGGGGTTTTGATGTTTGTGGGCAATAGAAGCTAATTGGGTGTTGAATCTTTCATTGTGTTCATCCATTTTTGATTTTAATTTTGAAATTAGGGTTTTGGAAAAATTGGGGATTTGTTATGAACAAGTGTGGGGGATGTATATGTCGATTTATGAGGAGATTATTGTTTGATTATTCCCTGAATTTGCTTGTGTGATTACCCCCTTTTTGTGCCAAGTCGTGATGAACCCTAGCTTGTTGCCCAGAATTTGTGCCTCACTGCGCCGCAGTGAGGGGGTTCATTGCCTCACTGCGCCGCAGTGAGGATCCTCTGCCCGTTTTGTCTTTTTGCCCCACTGCGCCGCAGTGAGGGTGAAGCATGCCCACTGCGCCGCAGTGGGGGTACTTCCCTGCCAAGATTTTCGACTTGTTTAATATGGTTTCCAACTTTGCATTCTTAATGCTCACAATTGGACGTTTTCATGTTTGTGAATGCAGGGAGTTGATGATAAGGCTGCGGGAAAAAGGAAAAAGGTAGAGGGGCAATCTAGTGAGGCCGTTGACGTCCCAAGTCAAACTTCTAAGAAACAGATGGAGGTGCCGCTTACATTCATTGAAGGTGAACTGAACGAGAGGCATGCTTGGCTTTCATTTGGAAATGTTAGGCAGCCTCAGAAGAACATGTACAAGAACAAGTTGTATAAGCTTGCTAAGCATGCGGTCCTTCCCGCAAGACATTTAAGTCCTTTTCAAGCTCAGGTATATGGAGTGCAGGAGGACATCAGAAGATGGTTTTCTATGAGTTTGAGAGTTGGAGGGGAGTCAAGAGGGCATGATGTGAGTTGTGATATTTGGCGGCGGGTATTTGCTAACCGCCTACCGTGAGTTATGCTTGGAATTTTATTCAACTTTGAAACTGAAGAAGGAATTGGGAAAAGTCAAGGATATATTTGAGGAGAGGATAGTCTCGTTTTATTGTGGGGGACAGCAGAGGAGGCTGTCGATTGCTGAGTTTGGGTATTATTGTGGAATGTATTCAAGAGAGGAGCTACAGAGTGCGGAACTTAAGGCTATTTTGAAGAAGGGATATAGAACAGGAGCCGATTTGGGTGATGGAGAGTCTATTTTGGAGTATTTCACAAGAATCACGGGAGGAGAAACTTGGACATACACTAGTGGTGTGTCAAAGATAAAGAATGTACGTTTGAGGTTGCTCCACCGCATGATTGTGACATTCTTGGTGCAGCGATCTACTCATTGGGAGAAGGTTTACCAAAATGACTTGTGGTTACTTAAGTTATTTTCTGAAGGTGCTCCAACAAGGTTTGCTTTGCCTCCTCTTGTACTGCTTGACCGTATGTGTAATCCTTCTGATTCGAATCTGGTTTTGGGGCATTTCATCACGGTTATTTATAAGAGGATGGGAGTTTTTGCTTCAGATGATTGCCAGACCTATCTTTCATTACCAGTGCATCAGGAGAGTTTTCAGTATAATGAGCTTTGGAGGGCAAAGATTTTGAAGAAGAAGAAGGCGAATGAGCAAGAGCAGTTGTTGGCGGATGAAGGTGAAGTTGAGGGACCACCTCCTGTACAGGAGGAGGATGTTGAGGCTGATGTTGAGATGGCTGATACTCCACAGGAGCCACCGAGGAGGACTGGACGTAACATTCCCATCCCTCGCTCGTTTGATTTAACACTTTTGGGGACCACTGTTCAGAATATTTATGAGTCTCAGCAGAAGAGTCAGCATGAGTTTGATGCATACCAGAGGAGGATGGACCAGGATTTCAGCTGGGTTGGATCACAGCAGGCCCGCACTAACTATTGCTTAGATTATTACCAGCCGATGTGGGATGCTCAGTATCACGGTCGGGAGTTTGTTCGACCTGACCCGATTCCTCAGTTCTCTCCACCGCCTATTTATGTCCCCGATTATCGTCAGGGGGGTCAGTCCTTTTTCTCTCATACGATTGCCCCGGGGAACATGTCACCACCACCCCATGATTTAGGAGGTTCTCCTCGAGGTCCAGTGCAGTTTGGGGTCTTTCAGGGTGGACATATTGGCGGTGATTCTTCATCTTTTGCAGGTTTGGATGCAGGTGCTCATTCAGGATTTGATGCTGGTCAGTCAGGAGGAGATGCAGGTGGTTCGGGTGCAGCTCAGGAGGAGGCGTCCGATTGGGTGTCGAGTATTTTTGGAACACCTGGACTACCTTATGGCTACCATGGACAGTAGCAGTAGTGGAGATGATTCCCATCCGGTACCGTGGGATGGAATCATATGATGTTTGGTTATGTTGGTATTCTCATGTCATTACTTTAGTTATCATTGTCTGGTATCCACCCTACGGGGTGATGAAACACTTGTACTTTCCTTTGTTTCTTTTATTTTCTGCATGATACTTTTTTTTTAGTTTGCACTTTGTATGGATATTTGGGATGTGTTCTTGTGATGTGTAATTGAGCAGGTTTGATCCGATTTGATGGAAATACTTAGTGGAACCCAAGTGTGGGGGAGGACCCGTTGGATTCTCATTCTCACCTGCATTCGTTGGCATTGATTTGTTTGATTGTGTGATCGTGTTAGTAGCTCACTATGATGTCATATGCATATGCTGGCAGTAAGTTCAGCATGTAACACCCCGACTATAGCGGAAACACGAGATGCCACAGAACGACATGGTACAAAAGATTTAAGTATAAAACATCAACATAAAGTTTCAAATGCCATTCAAATTCAAAAGGGTACAAGTTCAAGTGGACGTTTAATAAACATTACATAACCAAATTCATAATCAAAAGATCAAATGTTTGCGTTACTAGTCCAACATGCAACAAATAAACACATCATCCATGGAGCGGTCCAAAAGCTAACTTACTGCCCTAGACCTGAAAAGCATGAAGAAAAAGTGTCAACTACGAGAGTTGAGTGAGTTCATAGGTTTAAGCTAACAACACGTATATATTTAATCAAAGTCAAGAAATAAATGTGTCATAAAATTTCCAAGAATTCCATCATACTGTCCATACCCAAACCGTATGTTCAATCAATAATTTCCATCCATAATATAATATCAATACCTCTGGGTCAATGGTAAGACTACCATGACATAATTTGATGAGATTGTTCTTGAGCCACTACTAAGACCATTTTACGTCAAAATAATAATAATGATAATATGTCCCGAAGATATGATAATAGAAGCATATGCTGTCAATCACGTGCAATAATAATAATAAATGGGTCGTGCCATGGAGACGACCAATAATATATAAAGTAGATTAGAGCACCCCTAGGCAGACCGGAGATGAGGGCGGCCACTCAGGCGGCCAGTCAACCCGCTGCCATCTTGGTAAGTGAGGGGACGAATCCTAGTTGCGCAACCCTCTAACTACAGGCCTCAAGGAGTTAATAGTAGTGTACAGGGGACCACCGTTTGACAGTACTCAAGCTCATCATATAACATATAACACGTTGAACATACAATATAATTCCCATATCATTATCATTATTCCAAAGAATCATTTCATGAGAGAAAGTCATTTTAATTAATCATGCTTTTCACCCCGCAAGTAAAACATATAAAAGAGTTTGAAAGGGGGCTATGACTCACTTGATTAGAGAGTGAAAGGGGCTGATCAAACGCGATTCCTTTGCTTAGATTTGTTGCGCCTCAAGCAAGCCTAAACCATAACGTATATATTCACGACGTAAGTTCGCGTGACATGAACTAGTGAGCTAGATCATGAGATGTATACTAGTAGACTTGCCCATCTTTGGTTGTTATTAGATTATGGAGTTTAAGTACATTATGATGCTCTCATTATTTGGTATAAGAGATTTGGTGGTAAGAGTCGTTTTCTCATTATACGTTTTTGTACGTTTATTGGATTTTCGGTAGTTTGGCTTTGATTTATATGGTTTCCATTGTACACTTTGCTTAGTAATAATATTTGACATTAGTGGTCTTATAATATTAATATTTTATGTATATTTTCTGATTTGTAATTATATATTTAATTTAATAATATTTAATTATTTATTTATTCACTTTATTGATTTATTTGCTAAATAAATCCTTAAAAATACTTTTAAGTGTCATAATTGTCTTTATAAATTATGAATAATTTCATTTGAATTATCTTCTGATATATATGCTTCTTAATTTATAATTTCATGTTTTATACTTTTATTTATGTATTTTCCATTAATTTTAATAATAATATTTAATTAGTTATTTTTACTTAATTATTTATCTTTAAATTATATAACACATGTCTCTTGACTTTTAACTATTTTTCTCCAGTAGGTTTTAGTTATTTTTATCAATGGTTAAGATGATTTAACCCCATTCTTGATTTATATAATTTATTTATTGATTTTTATGTCTTTTAATTATCATTTAAATTCAATAATTCATGGAAATTCTTAGAAATCATCACTAAACCTTTTGGTCAAAAATCCCAGGCCTTTTAGGCAACTTTTATCAATATAAAATCATATCAATTCAACCTCTCTTGTGTCTTGCTCATTTTGAGGGTTTATGATTAAAAATCGTTTACCGAAATAGTGATTTTAGCCTCATTTCTTAAGCTATTAAGGTACTTCAAAATGGATTTTCATTCTTGTTTCATTATTTTCAGAAAGTTCATCATATTTTGGTGTCCAAAATCGTGATAGTGGTGGTGGTGTGATATGTGCAATTTAGTGCTTTCGGTTAGTGATTATTTGACCCGAAAAGGTGATTTTTGAGCTTATTGTTGTCATGAACCAATAGATCTGAGTTTTATACTTTTATTTCAACTTATTTCCAGTAGGTTTATCATATTTCCTTGGTCATAAGATTATGGTGCATGTGTGTGCTCAAAATGCATTTTTGCGTGTTTTCGGTTTATGATTTCTAGCTTATTTTAACATGTTTTGATTCAAGCTTTATATCCTTGATATTTTATCAATTTTTCCAGAATATTAACATTAATATTAACGTATTTTTCACTTATAACAAGTCCATATCCATCTCATAATCCAACAAAAGATCCAACTTTCTTAAATCTAGCATACATGCATTCAAACCAACACTTTTTACTATCAACTTTTATAGATCTAACTTTCAACAACATAAAAACATCTTTTATATGAAAAATCTCAGAATATACTCTTCAAAAATATACAAAAACATATAGATCTATCAACAAGAAAGTCACTTTAAAAGCTACTAATCTATAACAACACTTTTGGGTCTTAAACTTGTTGAATCCTTGGATCTTTCTTCTTAGATTCGACATGCATGAGCATGGAAAGAAAGATCCTATCAACTTTTCCCTCATTAAGTGTATATTACAAAGAAAACAAGAAGAAAGTATGAGTTTTTGATAAAACCTTTCAATATAAACAAAAACAAGATTAGATCTAGTAAAAAGGATGAAGATTATACCCTCTTGAACTTGGTTTTTGATGGTGAAAAGGGGCAGAATTTTCGTGGCCTTCAAACCCTTATAATACCTTCAATCTAAGCCTAAAACAACCCTTGAACCTTGCTTGGATTAACCCTTTATTAATCTACTTAAAACCCTTATTATTTATATAAGTTTAGATGAGATTTAGCCTTGTTCTTGCCTTATTTTCTTGCTTGGCCGATTTGAAGAAGAGAAGGAGGAAGAGATGGAGAGTTTTTCTTGAGAGAAAAGAAGTGTGTGAAGAGTGTGAAAGGGTTGGGAGTTTCAAGAATGAATGTGGAGTGTAAGGTTTGAAAAGGGTGGATGTGTGGGTGTGTCTTGATGGGGGACGGCCAAAAGGAGGGGAGGGGGATATTGTTGATGCATGTTGATGTGACAACAGCAACTTAGATTTGATTATGTCTTATTCATTTATATGTAATTGATAGATTATGGACTTCGTGTTTTAGTAATGATTGATTACATGTTTTGGTGTTATTTATATGTTTATATATGATGTTTGTTATGTATATCATACAAGTACAAACATAATATATGTTAGGTTTCTTGTACATAAAGTACTTGGAAAATAACTAAGCATAGATGTTGATGGTATTTAGTACTAACGAAGATAATCTTCGTAGGAACTAACGAAGATAATCTTCGTTTTATGGGCTGGGCTGCTAAGTTCGTAAGAACAAAGCCCAGCAAGCCCAATATCGATCGTGAACATATATAAACGATTGGAAACCCTAAAGTGAGGAATCCAGTTGATATTACACACACCAAAGGTGACTAAGTTCGTTTCTAAGCTATAGAAAACGAAGATAGATCACATAAGGCTGATTATATTGAGATAATTAGCAATATATACGATAACTAATCAAACTAGTTATCGCGTGAGGATTCCGCACTCACGACATAACAATAGACGATCTCGAGAGCGATCAGTGGCTATCGAGGGACTCACAAGTGGTATCAGAGCCATTCGATATCTTATCGAAGGGTTGAGATCGTTTGTTTGATTGTTATTTTCTTCAAAAATAGCCTCCCGAACACCTTTCTGTCGTTAAGTTCGTTTACCTTACGAACTTAGCGAAACGAAGTTAGCAAACGAAGTTAACTTAATTTCGTTCTAAATTTCATCTAACGAAGATAGAAAACGAAGTTATCTTCTTTTTCGTTTTGAATCTTCTTCAAACGAATTTAGTCTACGAACTTAACTTATCTTCGTTCAGATCCTTAGTCTACGAACTTAGCTATATTCGTTCAGAACTTTTGTCTACAAAATTAAGCTATCTTCGTACTAACTCTGTTCTACGAATTTAATCTAATTTCGTTCGATTCTTATCTTCGTTTGAACAGTATTTTTCACTTATGGCTTCTTCATCCTCAACCAACAATGCTGTTGCCCAATATCTCAATTCTCTAGTTTATCATGATCATCTGGTAGGGCGTACTAATTCTCCACCAAAGTTAGTCTCATTAGCTGAATTTTGGGCGTGGAGAGGTCGATTTGAAGATTTCATTCAACGAGAAGACTTGAATATGTGGCTCATGATCACTGAAGGTTATGAATGGCCCACTCTTACTGTGAATGGAGTTACTTCTATATACAAGGTGGGAGAATTAACGGGCGAAGAAAAGGCTAACTACGCCATTGAAGTAAAGACTCTTTCCACACTTCGTATGTGCATTCCTTAAGAGTTGGTGCACTTGTTTCCTAAACAAGAATACAAGACTTCAAAGCAATTGTTCGATGCTATTGAAGCTCATTGTGAAGGTGATCCATTATTGAAGCAAAATAGAATTAAAATGCTTAAGAAACAATTTGATTGCTTCAATGCCACAAAGAATGAACAAGTTGAGGATCTTATTCTGAGATATCAACATCTTCTTGCTAAATTAGCATATTTTGATCTTAGATACACTCCTACTGAGATAGTGGATAAATTCCTGGATGGTTTGCCGAAAGCATACAAAGAGTTTCGTCATGGATTGCAAGAAAGAGCTGATTACGCATCTCTTCGAATAGATGGAATTATATCCACTCTAAGAAACAGAGAAATGAAGGATAAGGCAAAAGATCTTCAAGACAACTTCACACAGGATCCATCTCTCTATCATGCCACTATGAAAAATCCAACAGCTGACGTTAATGCTTTCTTTTCGGAGTTGGTAATACTGGTGAGACAGACAATTGTGGTGCACAAATGGATGGAGATGATTCTTTTGGATTCATGGCTACTGATGCTGGTAACAAGGGTAAAAAGGGCTAATGACGGTGCAAAGACTGGAAATATGAAATTCGGAAACATTTCATCTTCTTCTGCGGGTTACAAATCCATGCCTATGAATATGAAATCAGCTGAGGGTAGGATGAATGTATTTGCTGCAATGTGTGCTGCACATGAAGCTTTTGTTGCAGGAAGAATCACAGATCCAGCACTTATTGATGAAGATTACGATCAGATAGATCCAGATGATGTTGAAAAAATGGATCTGAAATGGCAATTGGCAATGATCACCAGGAGAGTACAAAAGTTTATGAATAGAACAGGAAGACAGCTTACAGGAGGTACTCAAGGATTTGACAAGTCAAAGGTGAAATGCTATAACTGCGAAGGTTTTGGACATTTTGCCAGAGAATGTCAACGGCCTAAGAAAGAGGCAAATGTTACTCCGGCACGTCAAGATAGAGGTGGTAATCGTCCGTTCAATCAAAATCCTACTAGAGCTCTTTTGTTAACTGATGATCCTTTTGCAAATGTCACTGGAAATGACAAGGCTATAGTAGCTGTTCAACCAGATGGTTCTTATGTTTGGAATCTTCCTCGTGATGAGAACAATAACGCTTATTTGGCCGAAATTCTTGATGATATGGCTCAAATAGTTGATTCTCCAGATGATTTCATGGACACCACAGTCTACCACAGTGAAGAGCAATTGTATGAAAATACTAAAAGTTCGAATGTGGAATCTGTTGCTGCTGGTGTATATGATACTGATTCCGAATCTGACAATGAGTTAGAAGAAGTCAAGAACCTTGATGAAGTGAAAGCTACTGAAGAGGTGAAAGCAGCTGAGGTTAAGATGATTCTGCCACAGAAAAGAGTGAAAAGACTATTGAGGAGCAGATGCAAGATTTTGAGATTCCGGCTGGCATGACTGTGGATGACTTTGTTGCTTACATGGCAGATTGTAAAGAGGCAGACCAACAGGTATCGTATTCTTTACATACTATTGTTCATGTTTGCAAAATTGTTAATCGCATGTTTGATGAACTTGAACAAAAGAATGAACAAATTAAGAAATTAGAATCTGTTGTCAATGCTGCTCATGATGAAAGAGATAAATTAATTAAAAAGGGTCTAACTGTAAGTGATAAGGAAAAATTTTTCAAGGAAAAGATTAGATCCTTAGAATCTGACATTAGAGCAATGAAAGATAAAGTCAATCATTCTGTGGCTATAGAAAGAGTAAGTAGTGAAGCTTATTCCTTGTTAGCTAGAAAGTGTGCTACCGTAGAAAAGGAACTTGCTGATGCTAGGATAGAAATCTTGGAATTTAAAGCTAAATCTGATTCTGCTAGACATTCTGAGCTTTTGATGCATATGAAAAAGTTTGAGAATTCTTCTTCTAAGAGTCTTGAAACTGCTAAGATTTCTTATAAAGATGTGCCTCCTCTTTCAATAATAACTATACTCCTGTTGAACCTAATATTCCTGAAATCCTAATTCAATCTAGTGTTGTAGATGGTAAACCAAAAGACTCAATTCCTGAGGCAAAGTTGTCTGAGGGAACAAAAGAGTCTAAAGGAGGTTCTTCTCCACCTAACAAGGAAGAGAAATTGAAAGGTGTTGCTTTAAATCAGTCTACTCCTTATGGTCAGAAAGACAGTATTGTACACTTTACACTTCATAAGAGTAATAGGGTCTATACTGAGTTAGAATTCCCATTAGAATCTATTGACCCAACGAGG
>CM067167.1:284892364-284992364 GCA_034093135.1 Erigeron breviscapus
TCCAGAGCTGATCACTAAGTGCCAATTAAAAAGGAAAAGAGGACAGTCCATCCCCTGCATCAGGATCACAAGAGAAGGTTATGAAACAAGCAATGAAACTTGTGATCTTGACAAGTTGTTTGATTTGGGATACACTGAGTGGGTTGAGTTGCACAACATCATTACTGGTGAGATGTTCATCACTCCCCCAGTATCAGTGTCAGTTGAGAATATACCAGAAATGTCTTCTATGAATAATTCCAAACTGAACCAGTACTTCAAGAAATGCCTTCAAATGAAGAATTTCATGATGCAAATCGTGATTTAAATGACTCAGATGAAGATGCTGAAGTAGTCTGCAAGATCCTCCTCCTGAAGCAACTCCAGAGGAGACTCAACTGAATTCTTGCACTGATATTGTTGTCAGTAACAATCCTGGTCAGTACTCCAGATGGACAAAAGCTCATCCTATTGATCAGATCATAGGTGACTCCAGTAGAGGAGTTCAGACCAGAAGAGCCTCCAATAATCAATGCTTATATGTTAGTTTTCTATCATTGATGGAACCTAAGAAGATTGACGAGGCTATGGAAGATCCAAGTTGGGTGACTGCTATGCAAGAAGAGCTTCACCAGTTTGAAAGGAACAAGGTCTGGTATCTGGTTCCTTTCCCAATTGGAAAGAAAGAACCAATTGGAACAAGATGGGTCTTCAGGAACAAGGTAGATGAAGATGGCTACGTAATCAGAAACAAGGCTACTGCCAGTCAGATGTCGATTTTGATGAATCATTTGCTCCAGTGGCTAGACTTGAAGCGATCAGAATATTCTTAGCATTCGCTGCTTATCATCAGTTCAGGGTCTACCAGATGGATGAAAGAGTGCTTTCTTGAATGGAAAGCTTGAAGAAGAAGTTTATGTCAGACAACCACCAGGTTTCGTTGATGAAAAGCATCCACATTGGGTATATCGTCTGGACAAAGTGCTTTATGGCCTCAGACAAGCCCCACGTGCCTGGTATGACACTCTGACTAAACATTTATTGAAAAATGGTTTCAAAAGAGGTGCAATTGACAATACCTTTTTATTCTTCATGAA
Source organism: Erigeron breviscapus (assembly GCA_034093135.1). Classification (NCBI taxonomy): domain Eukaryota; kingdom Viridiplantae; phylum Streptophyta; class Magnoliopsida; order Asterales; family Asteraceae; genus Erigeron; species Erigeron breviscapus. Next base: position 284,893,441 of record CM067167.1, read on the forward strand.
AAAGGTAATCTGTTAATGGTACAAATTTATGTTGATGATATTATTTTTCGGTCTACTGATGAAAACATGTGCAAGAAATTTTCGAAAATAATGTCAACTGAATATGAAATGAGTTTGATGGGTGAATTAACGTATTTTCTTGGACTCCAGATTAAACAAAACAAAGATGGCATTTTTATTAATCAGGAAAAATATGTTAGAGATCTTTTAAAGAAATATGATATGAACTCTTCACCATCTAAACCAACTCCAATTTCTGCACCACTGACACTGGACTCTGATCCAGATGGTAAACCAGTGAACACCACTGTCTATAGAGGCATAGTTGGTTCACTGATGTATTTAACTACCAGTAGACCAGATATTATGTTTTCAACATGTTTATGTGCCAGATATCACATCTAATCCAAAGGAATCTCATATGCTTGCTGTAAAGCGCATACTGAAGTACCTTAAGGGTGTCCCCAGTTTGGGTCTTTGGTATCCCAAAGGCTCAGGCATGGATCTAATGGGTTATTCAGATTCAGATCATGCAGGTTGTAAGATAGACAGGAAATCCACTACTGGTGGATGTCATTTCCTTGGTGGCAAACTGGTCAGCTGGACCAGTAAGAAGCAAACTTCAGTTTCATTGTCCACTGCTGAAGCTGAATACGTGTCTGCAGCCAGTTGTTGTGCTCAGATACTCTGGATGAATAACCAGTTGCTTGATTATGGTATTAAGTACTCAAAGACCCCAATCTTTTGTGATAATACCAGTGCCATTGCTATCTCGAACAATCCAGTCATGCACTCCAAGACGAAGCACATTGATCTCAGGTATCATTTTATCTGTGATCATATTATGAAAAACAACATTGAACTCCATTTTATTCCCACTGACAAACAACTCGCTGACATTTTTACTAAACCTCTGGATGTCAAAACTTTTGAATATCTTGTTGGTGAGTTGGGAATGTTAAACCCTTAAATCTGGAACCTTGGTATTGAACGCCATTGTGTACTACTGAGGATCTTTGATTTAAAGATTTATAAATTTATAACTGCTCAGATATTGAACGCCGTTGTGTCCTATCTTTGCATTAATAGATTTCTGGATCAACATTCCAGGGGGAAAGACTTGAAAGATATTTTTGCTCTTAAAAATGTTTTAAGTTCAGGGGGAATTTATTTTCTCACTGGACAAAATTCTTCAGAAAATATTACTGGTACTTTGTAAATATGTCCCTCTCACTGGTAATTGGACAGGTTGAAGTGCGTGTTTGAGGTAACTTTTGTTTCCTTATAAATGTGTCCCTCTCATTTTTCTGTATTAGTTGACGTGCATGTTTGAGGTTACCAGTCTCTTTCAAAATTGTTTTCACTGGTACTTTACTGGAGTGTCCCTCCAGTGTACCATCAGTACATGCATCACTGGACTAATCCACCAGTGATACTGGAGTGTCCAGTCAACCTCCAGATGCACTGAAATGAGTCATAATATTTTTTAAAATACTTGGTCATTGTGCGTGCCACGTAAGCAAACTTTTTAAAGATATTTATCTTATAATCCTACGTGGCATGTAAATTTTTCAAAGAAATGATGGTGTTTTTACCTTGGGAAGACAAAAAGTGCAACTTGATACTGTTTGTGGGCTGTAAACCGTCACACATTTATGTGTGATGTGATGTAATTAATGCGGATCTCAGAACCTCGATCAAAATTATATTTGATAATTTCAAATAAACCGTTTGAGTTCCACATTCTCTCTCCTATATATACCCACTTTCAATTTCATTTGCATTTACTTCGAACATATTTACTCCCAAATCTTTCAAATTCCTTCATTTATTTTTTCATTCAATTTCCAATCATAATCATCTCTCATATTTACTCCATTTCTATTCAATTCTTCATCAAATCTTCATCAAAACCCTAAATATTCAATTTCATCTTCTTCTATTAATATTCAAATGGCACCAAGACAATCTAAATCTCCTAAATTCTGCTCGCCGCTGAATATGATCCTACTGAAAATGTTGAAAGGGCACCTCATATCACATTAGAGGCAAAAGCTATAAGAATAAACATGAATAACTGGATGGCCAAACTTTCACTTTCCAGTGTTCATGATGCCCAATCTATTATTGGGAGATTAAACACATTTTTTCTCTCATGTCCATTATATGGTGCGTTGACATTAAATCCAGGGAGGATGTACCATGACTATCTTTGTGAATTCTGGTACACTGCACAATATGATGATGCAACTTCATCAATTACTTATTCTCTGAAGCAAGGTACCAGATCCTTGGGTTTCACTGTTAGTTTACTCAGGTCTGTTCTACAAATGAATTATTTTGAACATAATGAGTTGCCCATTGAACTTCCCTCTGGTATCAATACAAGGGAAGTGTGCAGACTGATGGGGCACACAGATATTGTGGATGAGCATGGCCAGCTATCCAGGAAGGGAACAGTCTACATGAGCAAACTGACAGACTCATGGAGATTCTTCTTCACACATATCGTTGAATGTTTGGGAGGCAGTTCTGGAGGGTTGGACCAGATAAATTAAACTCATCTCCAGATTGCCTACTGCCTCTGGTTTGGACTCAGAGTGAATTTTTCTCAGATCCTGTTTGATGATCTGGTAGAGCGTCTTAGAGTGAAAGGTAGAAAAGCCTTTGTTCCGTATATCCGTTTTCTTTCACTGATGTTTAAAAGAGCTCTTGGAGACCAGTACGATTATGAAACTACTCACTTTTCTGTGAGTGAGTATATGAGGGATCTGACCAACCTAAGATCTCCACTGAATGAGGTAGATTTTCCTCGGTCCATGCACTCTTTTCAAAAGGAAGAAGTAGAAGTGGCTCCAGGTAGAGGTCAAGTTGGTGAAGGACCCTCTGGTGTCCAAGATGTACAGATTATAGAAGCTGTACAACCCATTAGACAAGTGGCTCCTGAAGGTCAAGGACCAAAAAATGTTGAACCTTCCAGACGACCTAGATCAAACAGGCGTCTGATGAGAGCTAGAGTTCAGGTGAATCCAGAAAGACATCCTGGTGATGTAATGAATTTGGATGGGTCTCCTATTTTTGAAGAGGAGCATGTTGAAAATGTACAAGTTGTTGAGCAGCCAGAGAATGTACAGACTGATGAGCAGGTAGAACAAGTTGTTCAAACTGATGAACAAGTATTTGGTGAGCAAGAGGCTCAGATCGATTTGAATGTTGAAGCAAGTGAACAGGCTGGTGAACTGGTTGGTGCTCAGGCCGGTGAAATGTTTTGGGATGAGGCTGATTCTACCATGTCAGAAGATCAGAATTTTGATGTCAATATGAACTTTCTGGGTGAGGATGTTGTACAAGTTGAAAGTCTACCAGAAATGCCACCACCTCCACCAGAATCATAAATGCCACCACCTCCACCAGAATCAAAATGCCACCACCTCCACCAGAATCAAACATGCCACCACCTCCACCACCTTCAATTCCACAATCCACTCCTTACTTTAATCCATTCACAATCCAAACTTCACAATCTCAACCTCCACCACTTGAAACTCCAGTCAACGTATCTGAACAATGTGCGTTAGACTCAACAGTTGTAGCATCTGAAGCTGCAACTGAAGAGGTCTGGGCACAAGTACCATTAATGACCAGATTGACTTCTCATCTTGAACCTCCCAGTGGTCTCTCCACTTCGTCTTCAGCCGAGGTCCAAGGCCTTCTAAGTAAGGTGGCGGACCTGGAGAGATCACTCCAGACTTCATCGCAGGTTATTTCAGACATTAAATCTTTATTATCAAATAACCTTGCATCTGAGATGAATATATTTGCTGGAAATGAGAAGCTTGTTTTTGAGAAGCTTGATGAACTGGTACTGGCCACTAATAACAACACTGGAAACATCAAAGTGGCAGTCCAGGGATTGGAGACAAGGCTGGTGAACTCTGTTCAGACTGCAGTGAAAGGTGAACTTGTTCAACCACTGGCAGGTCTGAAAGAAGAGGTTCAGAAGTTGGTTACCAGGATAAGTTCTCTGGAAAGCAGGCCCACACTTGATCAGGCTGCTGTTGTTAGCACAATTAGTGATGAATGTACAAAGAAGTTCAGAATTAGTATGTTGAAATAATTATCTAAAGAAATTTCTGAGTCTGTTCTTCGAACTATTCAAGATGGGCTGTTACCTCAAGTGGAGAAGTTGATGGAAGAAAAATTGCCAAAGCACTTGCCTAAAGAAGTTGAAACTGTTAAAAAGGAAGTGCAGACACTTAAGAAAATTGTGACTGATACAACTCCAGTGGCTGGAAGAACCTTTGGTGCACTGGACAGACATATGCTAGAACAATTATGGAATGATCTCAAGTCCAGAACTGGTGATCATTCCAAGGGGGAAAAGTCGTCTGGTGTCCAAGAAGGGTTGATTAGAAAGAAGAAGGAAATTGTTGAAAAGGCCTTTGCTACTGAAAGCATTGTGCAACAAAAACAAGTGACTGGTACTGATGCCAGTGCACGATTAGCACAAAGAGCATTTGGCATTGAAGCCACTATGCTGACTGAAGAAGCTGCTGGTACTGAAGCCAGTGAGCCCCAGTTTGAATCTTCCCAGATATTCCAACTACTCTGAAGTCTGTTAAAGGAAAAGAACAAATGGTATCTGGAGAAGAAGAACAAACTGCTGAAGAATCATCAGAGTTTCCTACTGCTGATGATGAAACCTCTAAAAAGCTGGAACAAGAATGCATAATGATAGAGATCTTTAAGAGAAATCAAAGAGATGAATTGCCGGCCCATCAAAGGGAGATGGCAACTATGGGGACTCTGGACTCTTATAATGCTGGCAGGTTAGGCATAAACATTGATGTGTACAAAAAGATGAAGGAAGACCCCAGAGTTCATCAATGTCTGAATGCATTGAATGATGTTCATGTACGCTCCTTTTACGCTGAAGAACAGATTTATGACTCAATAATTTATGGCGTTAGTGTACCAGAACTTATCAGACAGAGAAAGGAGGAACTGGTGAACCTCCAGAAGAAGATAAGGAAAAATGCTGGTGCTCTGGAGTTAGAGTACAGAAAGAAAGTGACTGGCTTACCTAAACTGACTGCCAAACAGATCAAAGCAATTAAAGATACTGATGTAAGCAGATTCATTCCCCTAGACACTTCTCTGAAAATCAATCGTCAACAACTCCAGTCTGCTGTAGAACAACAGAGAGTGTCAAAGGAAACTGAAGCAATGATCCAGATAGCCAAATGGAAAGACAAGTATAATGAAATGTTGAATTTCAGGGCTGATGCTAGAAGGATCACTGGTGCAGAGATTAAGCTTGCTGATAATCATGAAGGTATGTCAAAGTTTGAAGTAAAGTTGACCAGGGAAGGTAACTTTACTGATGAAAGAAAGAGTACTTCAGTCCAGGCGTTTGGATGGACTGAACTGAAGGAGATTGCCTTAATGTTCAGGGGGAAGACAAATGTGTCGACTGATGTTAAAGCATTTCTGAAGAGGGTTGAGATGGTATGGAGAAGAAAGCAACAGATGGAAGTTGCAATAGGCATGAAATCTCCAGAATCAGTACCATCTTCTCCATCACCAAAGAGAAAGGCTTCTGAAGATGCTCCAGGACAGACATCGAAGAGAAGGGCCTGACTCTTATCATTTACTTATTGTAATTTATTGTTTGATGAATATTGTAACTATTTATCAGTTGATGTATGTAATAAATTAGTTGCAATTTTTGATTCATAAAAGTAAATGATCAGATTTAGTCTAAGTTAGAACTTAAAAGATGAAACTGAAAACACTCATGATCTATAAAGTGTTTTCCAGTAACTTAGATTTTTTAGACTAAAATCAAAACTTGCGTTTTTCAAGCATACAAAGTTGTATAGATTTAAGCTTGAAAACACTTGCATTATTTCTAAACAAATAGGGGGAATTTGTTAGGTCCAGATTTATTGGACTCGCTCCAGACTCGACTACTGGAGCCTTACTGAAGATCTTTCCAGAAACGTGTTCTACTGGACCTACTCCAGACTTGGAATCTGGAGTCCCTCTGAAGATTTGTCCAGAAATAATGGAAGACCAGTGAGCAAATACTTGTATAGGAAATCTGGAGTATTCTCCAGATTAGCTCACTAGACTTCACCTCAGTCCAGATCTACTCTACTGAAGACGTTCTCACTGAAGTCAAAGACTGAAGTCAGAATAAAGAAGACTGACAAATGGCGGAGTCCACTGGAAGTCTTACCAGATCTGTACACTGGAGGATTGTCAGTGTTCTAGACCTTACAAGTCTGAACACTGATATCGAGGAATTGACTTTTGCCTTTACACACTTTCCAAAGAACAATCCACTTGTTCTTTACCAAAGTTTATACGTGTGTAAAGGTGGTTGGTTAAAAGAATAAAGTCATATTGATGTGACTTTATCCTTGTACCATTAACCAATGCATTTAATGTTCTTGTCGGTTCATTAAATGCATGCAACCATATTTGTACGGCACAAAATTCACTGGTGAATTTTGTTGCCTATAAATACAAAGTCATTTCTTTGAGAAAATTACTTTAAAGCATACATTTAGCATTAGATTGAATTTGTCTAAATACTCTCGATCTTAAACAGGGATACTTCACAACTTTAAGTATCTCGATCCAAAAGAGTTATTTGACAAATATAGATCATTAGTAATTCATAGGTTGTTAGGATACATACTCATTTGTATTATCTTGATTCCGCACAACCTTGTATTTTATTTAACATCATAAATAAAATACACCTTGAAAAATACATAATGTTCCACTTTACTTGTTTATTGCTTTAAGTCTTGTATTACTTTATTTATATACTTGCATTTATATTTAAGTAATACTAATCCATTCTAGTGATTATTAGACTTGTTGTATTTTACACTTTCGGGGTTAGCCATCGTATTTGGGACCTCACATTTGCTGATAATATTATCATTCCTCAAAGCCCTAGCCACCCCCTTGATCCCCATTAATTTCCTAAGCGAAAATCCATCAAAACGTGTGATTCAAGTGAAGTTTGATCAAGATCTCTCATCCTTGCTTTCATCTACAGGTAATATAGATGATTTCCCTTTGATTTGTGATCATAAGATTCGATCATATGGATCTTTCTTCTGGTCTCTAGGGTTGAGATTGATTTGATTATGTTTCATTGTCGATTATTGAAGTTTTTCGGGTAATTTAATGTATTGTAATTGTATCCTCTTGTTCCTGGAACAAGTGATCATGTGAAATCATCATATGAGTCATATTTTGGGTGCATATGAGGTTTATAGGTCGTGATGGTTGCTATGGTCATCTGATGGTCAAAAATTGTTTGCAAAACTAAGGGTTTACTAGATCTGAAAATTTAGTAATATTTCAAAAATCATATCTCTTTCAATTAAAAGAGTTATGAGATGAATCTTATATTTTTGAAAAGGGCTATGTGTCCTCTTGATTCGGTATGAACAATGTTTCTTTTGATTTTGCCCAGATATGGGTGAAAAATGTCCATTTCCAGAAGTGGTCGGATTTAAGACGAATTCTGTAGGTCTGTTTTGCAGACGCCATAACTAATTATTAGAGAACTTCAAGAGTCAAACTTTAAATTTCTAGAAAGGTCTTTGAATTCCCTACATTTCATAAGAACTAAGTTTTGACTCATTTGGTCATCTTGAGGTCGAAAAGTCGCCTGCAAGTGAAGGGCGCGAGTCAGTCTTTAGACCAGCACTCCATATGCGGCGCATAAAACCTATGTGCGGTGCATATCGGGGCCTGGGAGGTTTCTGGGTGATTTTTGAAGCAAATATGTGACGCATATTCAAAGCATGCGCCACATAAAGGGTCTGTGAGCCCGTTTGAGGTCCGAAACAAGCGTTTAAGGGTCCTATAAATGTACCTAAGTTAATGTATGGTCTTATAACCTTATTAGGTTGGGTTTATATAGGTTTAATGACTATGAACTCGAGATAGGTAGTCGGGATCATAAACAAGATACATTAACGTTGCTTATTGATCGTCACGAGGTAAGATACACTACTTTGACACGCTGAGGGTTCAACGAAAAGATGGTTTCAAATAATAACTTCCCAACTTATATCTTGAATTGTTTGTGGGTATTCGGGGTTACACGGGAGGTGATATGGGTTATGTAGTTGACTATTGAGACCTGAAATGCAGTCCCAAATGAAGTATAATGTAGTGTATGTTATGATATGAAGTATAATGTAGTGTATGTTATGATATGAAGTATAATGTAGTGTATGTTATGATATGAAGTATAATGTAGTGTATGTTATGATATGAAGTATAATGTAGTGTATGTTATGATATGAAGTATAATGTAGTGTATGTTATGATATGTAGTATAATGTAGTGTATGTTATGATATGAAGTATAATGTAGTGTATGTTATGATATGTAGTATAATGTAGTGTATGTTATGATATGAAGTATAATGTAGTGTATGTTATGATATGAAGTATAATGTAGTGTATGTTATGATATGAAGTATAATGTAGTGTATGTTATGATATGTAGTATAATGTAGTGTATGTTATGATATGAAGTATAATGTAGTGTTATGTTATGATATGAAGTATAATGTAGTGTATGTTATGATATGAAGTATAATGTAGTGTATGTTATGATATGTAGTATAATGTAGTGTATGTTATGATATGAAGTATAATGTAGTGTTGTTATGATATGAAGTATAATGTAGTGTATGTTATGATATGAAGTATAATGTAGTGTATGTTATGATATGTAGTATAATGTAGTGTATGTTATGATATGAAGTATAATGTAGTGTATGTTATGATATGTAGTATAATGTAGTGTATGTTATGATATGAAGTATAATGTAGTGTTATGTTATGATATGAAGTATAATGTAGCGTTATGTTATGAAGTGATATGTAGTATCTTGTGATGCATTGAGATATAGTATATGTAGCATGTGTTGTTTTGTGCATGATTGTATGGCTTGCTCATCTAGTTCACTAGACTTGTTAAGTTGCCATGACACGTGCACGTTTAAGAGCCCAAAACGTAAAAGCAGTAAACGTAGTAAATGTTTAGGTAATGCAGTCACCTAAACTAAATGAGATGCAGGTTCGAGCTCGTTAAAAATTTGATGCAGGAAAGTGTTAAGCTTAACCCGTACTTGCCCTAGCCCGGCTAAGTGCGTTGACCTAGGTTGCTTGGGTGGCTCCTAGCAACATGGTCATTGAGATGCAGTTGAGTAATACGAGGGGTCTGATCCGCCCTCATTTATCTTGTACATACGGATTACTCCAGGATTGGCTTGCCATTCCTTAACGACGTTTGATGTTCAACTGAATGGTTGTCATCTAGTCGGGTGTAACTTATGTTACACATTGACGCAGTTAAAATGTAGTAAAGCAGTTAAAACGTAGAAAAGCAGTTAAATGTAGAAAGCAGTTATGTGGTTATATGTGAAGTAAAGCAGGATAGGCACATTTAGGGTGGTTCATCCTAATATGTTATGTTGATGACGTGGTATGTTTGATGTGTGTTGTGCCTTAATGAAGTATATAAAATCCATAATGTTTGAAATGGTCAAATGTTTTATAACTTAAGTGTTATCTTACTTAGCTAATCCGTTAGCTAACACTTGTCTTTTGAAATTTGTTGCTCCCTCAGGTTTAGCGTAGCTGAGGTAGTTGATGAAGAAGAGCGAGGAATGGGTAGATAGCTTGCTGTTGACCTTAGCTACCCGTAGATGCTGAACTTTTATAGACATTTGTTTACGTTTGTCTTTTATGAAGTTTGCATGTTATGTAGTCGGTTGTTTTGTGTTTGGTAGCTGACGGGTTTCTATTTAGACTTGTTTTGATGGTACGAATAAGTAACACCAATGAATAAGGAAACCAAACAGATTTTATTTGGTTTGGACTTTTAAAGTTTCTTACGCTCTATTTTAACGCCGTTAGGCAAAAAAATTTGGAAACCCGTATTTTTAAACGAAGGGTGTTACAATGTGTCTATAGATGACCGCCACTATATTGATTATTGTGAGAGCTTAGGATTGCCTATGGAGCCTGAAAACCGACAGGTTCCTGCCGCTGGCATGCATAGGGACACCAGTGAGGGTCCGAGTCACAAAAGAAAAAGAGGGGAAACAGGAGGGGGATCCTCTAGACCAACAAAGATAAGATTCAAAGTTTCAAAGTCAAAATATTTCATTACTGTACCAGATGAAGAAGAATCAGCAGTTCCACAACAACAAGATGTACCTCAATCTTCTTCTGTTTCAAGAGGTAGAAAGAAATCTATGGCTCGCAAATCAAAACTAAGAAAGAGTGGTGATGAACACGAATCTGAAACTGAATCACACTCTACTGCAACCTTCTTTAATGATGATGCGTTAGAGATACAAGGGGGGATTGAGGGAGGGGTTGAAAATACCAAAGAGGTTGAGAGGTCCTGGTTAGGAACATGGCATAAAGAAAACGTTGGCCCTTCGACAGATTTAACCTCACCAATCCGCCGGGACCACACCTCTAGGTTAGAAGTCGAGAGCTCCCAACTCTTGCTTGCACAAGCCTTCGATCGCCTCGCTGATTCCTCTCAACAGGAATTAGTTGATATTTCAATTGGGACAAAGCCGCGTCTTATCTCATTGATTTCTTTGGAAGTCAATGTAGAAACCTTGAGGAAGTTCCTGTCCCATCTTCCATCTTTCTTTGAACTGCCCACTTGAGTGAGGCAGCCGGAACTAGCATAGAGATCCAAGAGTTACTCTTGTCTCGAAGATTGCTTGGAAGACCTGCCATAGCCAACATTGATACAGCTTTGAACGCAGGCCCCACTCAGACTTCATCTGTTGGGTCAACAAACAATCAAAGTGAACCCGGTTTGAGTTCTTGTGACTCTGAAAGTCTTCAGGGTGGTGGCCCTCGGGACACTTCCTTGGAGCAAGATGAAAGTTGTAAAGCTCCATCATCAATCGTCAGAGAGACCGAGTCTCAAGGACCGACGGGAAATCCAGTGGAAGTACTGATTCCTTCTGGTCACACTCCCGAATCACTTGATTTGGCTGTTGTGTCAACGACTCCTCAGTCGGGCCCAGATTTACTTGATACCTCCCGCCTATCACCAGAACAAATCAGAGCTGCCAAAGGGAAATCTATTGATCCAACTCCTGATGTCTCATCATATAAGAAGAAGAAACTTAAACCAACCGTTGAAAAGATTATCAACCTACCCCCACAAAAACCACCAACCGACGAACAACTGCTTCTCACATTCACCAATCACCATTTCTATACACAAAACCACCATCTTCCTTTCCCAAAACAACAACACCAAGAACCGTAACTCCCATCATCTTTTTTCCTGTTCTCCACCAACTTCTCCTAAAGCTTCTCAAACAACTCCGCCAAGATCACCACCACAAAATACTGATGATATTCCCTCAATTGAAGAACAATGCGATCTTCTGCTTGCCACCCTTCTATCAAAAGAATCATCCCTGAAAAATCATGATAAAGCAGTCTTGTAAGCTCTGCAAGCTCGACATGATCTAATAGAAAAAGAAACTGAGTTAAGAGAGCTTCAAATGCAAGAAGAAGAAGATAAAGTGGTTGCACAACAACAACAAGAAGCTTTGCAAAAACGAATATGAGAATTACAGCAGTCTTGCCGACCGGCCGTGTTATCTGAAAGACGAGACGATCCTGACTCTGAGGATCGTCCCGAGGGGGAGAACAACGGAGAGGGTCAAAATGAAGGTAATGGCAGTGACAAGACTGAAGAGCCTGTTGTTGATACAGAAATGCAAGATGTTGGTAGTATGGGTGGACCAACAGTTGAGATGAACTTGGATGCTAATGCTGAGCTAGAAACAACTGAAGTAGTGCAACCAGAGCAAGAAATTTCATTCCCTGAGGTTCTTAATGCTGTCTTCCCAGATGATGAAAGCTGGAGAATTCATTCTGAAGGCACAGTTCATTTTGATGGTGCTGAAAAAGATGAAACTGAATCCTCAAGGCCAAAGAAGAAATATTCTTTTGATAATTTCAGAGGATTCCAAGAAATGAGAAAAGATCCTAAGTCTGGTGAAGAAAAAGATTTTGGGGGTGAACCAATGATACAAATTGTGAAAGATCTTTGTAACATCCCAAACTTTTATTAACGTTTGACTAGAGTCGTTAAGTCAATAATATGTGTCCGTTAAGTCTATTGCTAGATTTAATGCTTATATGTGATTTATGTGTTATATATGTGAGACTTGAAAGTCTTAATGCATGATATGAAATAATGTTTATGAAGTAATTATATGCCTATTAGGAGTGATTAACGAAGTATTTAGGTAGTATATGGTCCTTAGAGGAGTTTTTGACTAGTAATGAGCTATATGGAAGCCTAGGGACCAAATTTTACATATGCTGAAACTCAAAAACGGGTTTAGGGTCATATGAGGAGTCATTTGAGTGTCATTATCAGATTTGTTAACTTCCTCTCAAGCCCTATGATACGTCCCACGGTGTATCAATATACCAAAGTATATTGAACACTGAACAGTTGTAGAGGGGGGTGAATACAACTTTTCACAATCTTTACAAACTTTTAACACAAAACGTTTTAAGATTCAGACAATGAATATTAAGCAAGTAAGTAAAGTGCAGGAATCATTAAAACAGTAAAGCAGTAAAGAAATAAAAACATTCTTGAACACAGATTGTTATTTTCAAATGTAATCCTTTATTAAGAAATAATCTATACAAAGAATTACAGGGTTGTTGCGGAATAAAGATAGCCTATATATATCTAAACAACCCTATGAAATGACAAACAACAATCAATAAGTTTCAGCTCAAGAGAATCAGCCCAAGCTGATCTCATACAGACTAAGTTGTGTGTAAGAGCAGAGAAACTTGTGTGAAGAATGATTCTCAGGAAATGCCACACATATGCAATCCATGAATGAGGCTTTTATAGGCACAAGCGCTCCTTCATTAGGTGTCCGTTGCAGCTACGTGTTCTTCAATCAGTGGTTGATGAAGGAATAATCAATCGTGCCTTTCATGGTACTTGTGGTCCCCCACGTACTAACGCACATTCTTCATCTACCAGTAGGAGTATGGACACGCATATGTAAAACAACCACTAACCTGGATCCTAGGATTCTTCCTAGTCACGTCATTTGTCCTTATCTTCAATCCAGGTTGTTATCTTAACTTGATTGTCAGACACAGATTGGGCCGTTTGACAAGGCACCAATCTGTCTAAGTGTTTCCAAGCTGACTGCTAATCCCAAGCTGTCTTCCACTAACAACTTGGTCTTCTATCTTCAATCCTCCTCTTCGACTTGGACTGAATGCTAATACTTTGTTGATGCAGCTTGAATAACACTTGCTTCCATAAGATATTACAATTATAAGTATGAAGCATGATCTGGGTCAGAGACAGATCGTAAGTTGTGTCAGCTTAGTCTGACCCAGATCAGATTACAAGAACCAAAGATTACTAAGTGTTTATAGGTCAGATTTGTCATCATTAAATTTACAATTAACATTGGGACTCAACAATCTCCCCATATTTGATGATGACAAAACCCAACTACACTTCTAACTATCAGCTTACAAAGAATCAAATGAAAATATGACTAACAGCTTGTGACCCTTTAAATCTTTTGGGTTCTTTTCAATCTGATATGAAATTTTAACCAAGAAACTAGATTTGTACAATTGCCTTTGCATATATAGAGAATAAATCAAAGATATTACATGTTACATCACTATTCTCCAAGCATTTCAATTGCTTCTTGCTAACCTCAAATGATGGAGCAATTCTCACATCTAATTGCCTATCTAACCCTTCATCTATAAGGAACTGCTCATACCCATTACCTTCTTCACTAAAGTTTCTGCAGAATCTGTATAAGGTAAATAGGTGCATAGATGGTACCTGTTTTAGTTCAGCAGTCCTTTGAAACACCAAATTCCCTCTAGCATCTACAAAGTACATCCCATGCTCAGGTTCAGTGATGAACTTCCCACATCTTGCATCTTTAACACCAGCAGGTAGAGACAGATTAAGATTATCAAGAATCTTGTCAATTGCACCAGAAGATAATTGTGCTAGCAACTCTGTAGGAGACAAGTTTTGGAGAAAAACTGAATGGTCACCTCCAGGAGCATCAATCCTTTCATACCTTCTTCTTTTCTTCTTCAGTGGCTCAGCTGACTCATCTTCATAATCCATATCATATGCAATTGGTCTTGGAAGGCCAGAGACATCAATCTTGTACTTCACAACAGCAGCTAACTTCTTCTCAATGGCTTCCAAGACTATCTCTTTGTGAACTCCAGACATACCAGTAATGATGTTATGTAGTTCCACCCACTCTGTGTATCCTAGATCAAGCAATTTGTCAAGATCATGGGTTTCCCAGTTGATTTCATAGCCTCTTCTTGTAAACCTCATGCTGGGAATGTTCTTTCCTTTTTGCCTTTTCAGTAGAACCTGGAGGATTGGTTCTGGATGCCTTCTATAATGAATCTTTTCAGTAACTTGTCTTTTATCCAAAGTATCAAACCAATTATGGGCTTTCACACTTTCTTTCACATCTTTAACCTTCTGTGATGGTTTTGAATGAACCACCACTTTCTTCTTTCCTTTTTGCCTTTTCAGTAGAACCTGGAGGATTGGTTCTGGATGCCTTCTATAATGAATCTTTTCAGTAACTTGTCTTTTATCCAAAGTATCAAACCAATTATGGGCTTTCACACTTTCTTTCACATCTTTAACCTTCTGTGATGGTTTTGAATGAACCACCACTTTCTTCTTTCCTTTTCCTTTGCTCACAACTTTCTTTTTAGATCCAATGGCTACAAGATCTTCTTCATCTTCCTTATTCAATTGTTCTTGAACAGCCTTGGCAATTTCAGAATCAGACTTAGTTGCAGCAATTCTCTCTCTTTCTAGTCTGTCCTCCTTAATCATTTTATATGCCATCTCAACTGTTACCCCAAGCTGTGGAGCAGTTTCAGTTGCAATCTCCCAATCTTTTTCCTTTTCAGTTAAGATCTTCACACCACTTGACCCAGCTTCTGTTGTTCTTTTGTTGATCATGAACTGGGACAGAGTGGATGTGTCTTCACTAGATGAAGATTCATCAATTTGTATTTTGGAAGCTGGGTCAGCTTGAGTTGGCACAGCTTGCACAGGAACAGCTTGGGAGGACTTCCTTTTCTTTTTAACTCTCTTTTCTTTTTCAACACCAACTTCCTTCCTTATATCTCCCCTTACAGCACTAACAGTCTCCCCCTTGGTTGTATCACTCTCCTTTTCAATTTTTTCATTCAATTTTCCAACAGTTACACCACCAGACTCAGATTCTGGTCTTTTTATCTCTTCCACATCTTCCTTCTCACTTTCCACCCTAGAACCATGCACAACCAATCTTCTATCATTTTGTGCCTCCTCAGCTCTGGCCTTTTCTTGTCTTACTTTCAATCTTTCAAGGTATTCTTCAATCTCCTTGTCAACCTGAGCTTTTTGCCTTTTCAGTAGAACCTGGAGGATTGGTTCTGGATGCCTTCTATAATGAATCTTTTCAGTAACTTGTCTTTTATCCAAAGTATCAAACCAATTATGGGCTTTCACACTTTCTTTCACATCTTTAACCTTCTGTGATGGTTTTGAATGAACCACCACTTTCTTCTTTCCTTTTCCTTTGCTCACAACTTTCTTTTTAGATCCAATGGCTACAAGATCTTCTTCATCTTCCTTATTCAATTGTTCTTGAACAGCCTTGGCAATTTCAGAATCAGACTTAGTTGCAGCAATTCT
Source organism: Erigeron breviscapus (assembly GCA_034093135.1). Classification (NCBI taxonomy): domain Eukaryota; kingdom Viridiplantae; phylum Streptophyta; class Magnoliopsida; order Asterales; family Asteraceae; genus Erigeron; species Erigeron breviscapus. The sequence goes on from CM067167.1 coordinate 284,909,269, forward strand.
CTCTCTTTCTAGTCTGTCCTCCTTAATCATTTTATATGCCATCTCAACTGTTACCCCAAGCTGTGGAGCAGTTTCAGTTGCAATCTCCCAATCTTTTTCCTTTTCAGTTAAGATCTTCACACCACTTGACCCAGCTTCTGTTGTTCTTTTGTTGATCATGAACTGGGACAGAGTGGATGTGTCTTCACTAGATGAAGATTCATCAATTTGTATTTTGGAAGCTGGGTCAGCTTGAGTTGGCACAGCTTGCACAGGAACAGCTTGGGAGGACTTCCTTTTCTTTTTAACTCTCTTTTCTTTTTCAACACCAACTTCCTTCCTTATATCTCCCCTTACAGCACTAACAGTCTCCCCCTTGGTTGTATCACTCTCCTTTTCAATTTCTTCATTCAATTTTCCAACAGTTACACCACCAGACTCAGATTCTGGTCTTTTTATCTCTTCCACATCTTCCTTCTCACTTTCCACCCTAGAACCATGCACAACCAATCTTCTATCATTTTGTGCCTCCTCAGCTCTGGCCTTTTCTTGTCTTACTTTCAATCTTTCAAGGTATTCTTCAATCTCCTTGTCAACCTGAGCTTTTTGCCTTTCTCTTTCTAGCTCCATTTTAGCTTCACTCATTGCACTCCTCTTTCTCTTAGTAGCATTCTTCTCCCCCTTTTTGTCATCATCAGCAGGGAAAGAGCTCACTGGAGAAACAAGGAAGTCTTTGAGATCCTAGTTGATCAAGTCAATTTTAACATTGGTAAGACAGCAGGCTCTTCTTAGCTCAACATAATCCTCATGGAGGAGTTTAATCTGTGATTTAACACCCTTAGAAGCTTCAATCAGATCATTCTTGAAGTCAGCTTGTGACTTGTTTGAAGATCGAAGTTCTATGGTGACTTCCCTTTTAAATTTGGTTGCAGCATTCTCAATCTGACCCAGAGTACTCTTGTTCCTTTCATTCTCTTCATTTACTGCTTTTGTAAGATTATCAAGAGACTCTGTCAGCTTGCTCTAGTTCTGCTACATCAAATCAACTGCTTTCTTAACATAATCTTCCAATGCAGTCTGATCTTGATTCAGCTTGTCCACCTTTTTATCCGTCAAATCATGATCCTTTTGGATCTTTTCCAAGCATTCGGTCAGCTTTGAGCTCTCAACCTTAGAGGTTGAAATGAACTTAGTGAGCTGACTCACCACATCTGAAAATGAGATAGTGGCAGCTTGGGAAGAACTTGCAGTTGGCTTAAAAGCCACTGACTCTGGAAAAAGCAGCCTGCAATCCTTAATATCAGGGTCATTGGGCATATTTAGAAGGGGGTGGAGGTTTAAGGAGTTTTTGAACATTTGCTCATGAGAGTGAGTCTCATGAGTGGATTTGTCAGAATTGATGATGAGTTGGTCAGCCTGAGAAAGATTAACGTTTAGTTCAGGCTGAGGGCCAGTGGGAATGTGTTGATCTTGATTTTGATCAACTCCTCCACTGGCATCTTCCATCAAAGCATCCCTTGAGGATGGATGGGCAAACTCATCATCGAATGAAGAATCACTTCCGGAGATAGTGATCATATTCTCATTGACATCGAGAGGACCATCAATGGTTCACTTTGCTGCACAAGGGGCTAACATGACTGCCTTAAAGACAGCCAAGTAACCTGCAGAATCCCTCTGTCCAAGGATAGATGCAGACACAGACTCTGCAGGTGTAATGTTTTGTGTAATTGATTGCCCTTCAACAGAGGTGTGTTGTTGTACCAAAGTATCCTTAGGGAGAATTGAGGACTGTACCCCTCCTTGTGACATAGAAGGGGCATTGGCAGCCTGTGCAGACTCAGAGTGTAAGATAGAAGGAGTCTGATCAGCTTGGGGAGGAGAAGCAGTGTCACCAATGCATTCGATACTTCTCTCCTTTGGCTGACCATCCTCAGAAATAATGTGCATTGACTCTGACTCACATTGGATCTGGGCTAGATCCTCTGTTACCGCTTTAATGATATCATCAACCTTTTGGGAGGCTGATGATGGTGAATCCGGTTTAGACACAGTATGACCTTGGGAGGAGGTCTTTCTTTCAATACCTTCACCCTGTTTGGAGGGTTAGGTAGCAGTAAGTGTTCCCTTTAACTCGTCTACACTCTTTTGGGAGAGTACAGATGGGTGTGGTGTTTTCGGCTTGTCAGCTTGGGTGACAGGGACAGCTTTGGAACGTTCCTTAGCTTTCCCTGCACCTTGGGGGATCTCAAGATTGGATGAAGCAATATCAACCCCAGAAGCTGACACAGATTTCTTATTCGATCTTTTCTTTTTGGCCTTGAGAGGTACTAAGTCCTCAACAAGGGGTCTTTTAGAGTCGGATTTTGAGCGAATGGACGAAGGTGTGGCTAGGGAGGCTGATGTTTTGGCCAACCCTTCACCCTCTTTTGTAGGAGTAGAATGTTGAACAGATTCAGAAGAGTTTGAGGGTTCAGAAGCATGTGTACCTAGGTCCCCCTGATTAGCAGATTGAGTGTCAGACTCAGATCGCGTCGAAGTAGGGACAGCTTCCTCAAGTGCTTCTTGATCCTCTTCTCTTTTCCTGCAAAAATCAAGGTAGATCTGCATTGCTCGGGTCAGACCCTGCACAGATCCCTTTGGACTATTGAAGATGTTGTTATTTATAGATTTGCATTCCACAGTCTGACCAGTTGCCAGCCTGTAATCATTGTCAAGAATAGCTTCAATGATAAGAGCAAGAATCCTACCATAAGGTATGGTAAGACTCTTCTTATGAACGCGATCAACAAGGTCCTTAAAGATTAAAGCAGCAAAATCTATTCTGGTCATGGTAACCATTGCATGAAAAATATGCAATTTTAGGACATTAGGCTGATCAAAGCTGCCTGCCTTTACTTGTAAGGTTTTCAAAATTGTGCTCAATAAGTAGTTCCAAATACCAGTTAAATGTTTTATTTTAACTACTGAAGCCAATGGACCAGTATATCCAACTTCTTGTAAAACATTTTTGGCTTCAGTATGAGACACAACAACATCATATTCATCATCTGGCATATATGACAGCTCAAAAGCAGACCTAAGCCTCTCGTAAGAAATATATACCTTTTTCTTACCGTTGAGGATTGAGCCATAGATTGCAGCATCTCCTTTCTTATTCTGTTTGACAACACAGCTCGCCCAAAATTCACACAAAAGATCTTGAAACACCCAGTCTGGCTTCTCAATCATTACCTTGCCGAATGGATGATGCCATAAGAAAGCCACAATCTCATCGTATCCTTTAGCCCATGAAGGAGGATGAATATTGGCATAAACCAGACTGCCAATCTTGATTTTACCAGTATCAAGATCAGCCGGAACCACTACTACCTTATCTCCCACCACATAAGGTGAAAGCTTGTTGGCGCTAATCGGAGCTGGGTGTAGACTTTCAGGTTCAGAACTAGATTGAGAATCATTAGAATGAATCGAAACAGATGATGATGCCATTTTAAAAACAAATTTTAGAAGAAATTAATTTTAATAAAACAGTAATCAGATTTGAGAGAAAAAATTGATTTTAAGAAAATATGAACAAGTGATTTGGGATTTAGGTTAAATGAAAGTTATATACAAAACCCAAAATATCTTATTTGAAAAAGTTGGAGAGAGAAAAATTTTGATTGGAGAATTAACAAGTAGTGGTGGTACTTTTTCAGTAACCGTCTGTTACCACTACACGTGTCACACTCCAATAGGATCAGTAAGTGAACTAAATAAAATAATAAGAGTAATAAAACGCACTGAGATATTTAATAACAAAAATAACCACGAAGCTGGGTCAGACTCAGCTTACCCTCTTTCACTTGACATGCACCAAGTGTGAAAGGGTAGTCTGGGTCTGACACAGCTTACCCTCAAAATTTAGTATAATTCTAAGGGGTCAGATTTGCTATTACTTAGCTCACTACATTCTACAAATTAAGCATACCTAGCTTACTTATGAGGTAGTTGAACCTTGATTCATCCAATGGCTTTGTGAACAAGTCAGCAAGTTGATTGTCTGTTGGAATGAAGTGGAGCTCAACATCTTCTTTCATTACATGATCCCTGATGAAATGATATCTTATATCAATGTGCTTAGTCCTTGAATGAAGCACAGGATTGTTTGAAATTGCTATGGCACTGGTACTGTCACAAAAGATTGGAGTTTTTGTTGTAGTAACACCATAGTCTTGAAGCTGATATTGCATCCAAAGAATTTGGGAGCAACAACTTCCTGCATCAACATATTCAGCTTCTACAGTGGAGATAGAAACTGAATGCTGCTTCTTGCTGGACCAGCTTACAAGTCTATTACCAAGCAATTGACAAGCTCCTGAAGTACTTTTTCTGTCAATCTTACAGCCTGCAAAGTCGGAATCTGAATAGCCAATTAGATCAAATCCTGAGTCTTTGGGATACCAAAGACCCAGATTGGGACTACCTTTAAGGTATCTAAAGATTCTTTTTACAGCCTTAAGATGAGATTCCTTAGGACTAGCTTGATATCTTGCACAAAGACATGTAGCAAACATAATATCTGGTCTACTAGCAGTCAAGTAAAGTAATGATCCTATCATACCCCTATAAGCTGTGATGTCAAAAGATTTGCCATTTTTATCTTCATCCAGCTTATCACCAGTTCCCATAGGAGTTTTCATAGGTGAGCAATCAGCAAAACCAAATTTGTTTAAGAGATCTTTAACATACTTTCCTTGGTTTATGAAAATTCCATTTTTAGTCTGTTTAACTTGTAAACCCAGAAAATACTTTAGTTCTCCCATCATGCTCATTTCATACTTTTTAGACATTAATTCAGAAAACTTTTTACAAAGTCTTTCACTGCTAGACCCAAATATTATATCATCTACATAGATTTGTACAAGCAGAATATCACCATTATACTTTCTCACAAACAAAGTCTTGTCAACATTACCTCTTTTGAAGTTATTAGCCAATAAGAATTTAGACAAAGTATCATACCATGCCCTTAGAGCTTGCTTCAACCCATAGAGAACCTTGTCAAGCTTGAACACATGGTCAGGAAACTTTGAATTTTCAAAACTAGGAGGCTGTTCAACATAGACTTCTTCTTCCAATTTTTAATTAAGAAAAGCACTCTTCACATCCATTTGATAAACCTTGAAACCTTTGTGAGCAGAGAAGGCCAAGAACATTCTGATTGCCTCTAATCTTGCCACTGGTGCAAAAGTCTCATCATAATCAATTCCATCCTCTTGTCTGTAACCAAGAGCTACCAATCTTGCTTTGTTTCTGGTCACAACTCCCCTTTCATCCATTTTGTTTCTGTAGACCCACTTGGTTCCTATCACAGTCTTGTGATGAGGTCTTGGAACAAGTTCCCAAACCTTGTTTCTTTCAAACTGTGTTAGCTCATCTTGCATTGCATTAAGCCAAGAGGGATCTTCCAGAGCTTCATCAACCTCAGTTGGTTCCATCTTGCTTACAAAATTGACAAACATGCAGAAGTTGCATGTTGCCTTTCTTCTTGTTTTCACACCAGAGAGTGGATCACCAATGATTTGGTTGATTGGATGACTCTTTGTCCATCTAGTAACTGGGACAATGGACTGATTCAGATTAGATGGTCCAGCATGATCAGCTTGAGGAAGATGATCAGCTTGAGGAAGAGGCTGATCAGCTTGGACAGGAATGGAGGAGTCTGAACCAGTTGAAGAGTCATTAAATGGATTCTGAACAATTTCTTCAGTAGGAACAGGAACAGCTTGTGCATCTTCAAAGATTGGAACATCTTCTTTTTCTTCAATGAGTTGCTCCCCCTGAGTTTGAGCATTATTAGCTCCAACTGGAGGATTTGTTGGAGGCTCATTCTCAGGTACAGCCAGTTCTTCAAAATTGAAGTCTTCATCTTCAGGAGGAGAGCAGTCTGGCTTAGAACAACCTTCATCAATGTTTACATTTACAGAGTTCTCAATTGTTTTGGTTCTCTTGTTGTACACTCTGCAGGCCTTCATCATTGTTGCATATCCAAGTAGGATACCTTCATCTGATTTCTCATCAAACTTTCCAAGATGGTCTTTCTGATTCAGAATATAGCAAGGACTACCAAACATTCTTAGGAAACCAATCTCAGGTTTTCTCCCCCTAAGAAGTTCATATGCAGTCTTCTGGTGTCTTTTTACAATGAGGGATCTGTTCTGGGTAAAGCAAGCTGTGTGTACTGCTTCAGCCCAGAAATGAGACTTGACATTATTTTGAGCCATCATGGATCTGGCAGCTTCAATAAGAGTTCTGTTTCTTCTTTCTGCAACACCATTTTGTTGAGGAGTTCTGGCAGCTGAGTAGACTTGTGAGATTCCCTTTTCACTGCAGAATGAATTAAGAGTGATATTCTTAAATTCAGTACCATTATCTCTTCTTAATTGCCTAACAGGCCTTTTGTAGAGAACCTCAGCTTGCTTGATGAAATGAATAATGCTGTCAGCAGCTTCACTCTTGTGTCTTAGAAAGAAAACCCAGGTGTATCTTGAATACTCATCAACAATTACCAAGGAGTACCTCATTCCAGTGAATAATGGAGTACTGATTGGTCCAAATAAGTCCATATGAAGCAGATCCAAACAATTATCAATGGTTGAGCATGTTTTAGACTTAAAGGTAGCTTTATGTTGCTTGCCTTTCTCACAAGCACTACACAGCTTGTCCTTCTCATAATTGATCACTGGAAGCCCAGTCACCAACTCTTTCTTACACAGCTTGTTGATGTCTTTGAAATTCATATGAGACAGCCTTTTATGCCACAACCAATTCAGCTCATCTTGAGACTTTGACATGAAACAGACTGCTCTTGTGACAGTTGGATTTCTCATGTCAAAAGAATACAAAGACTCATCCTCTTTGCAATAAGAACCACATTGCCTTCCAAATCAAGAACAATTCCCTTATCAGACCTGAATCTCACTTCATAACCAGCATCACACAACTGACTCACACTGATCAGATTGTACTTCAAACCATTTACATATGAGACTCTTCTGAAAGTAAGAGAACCATTTGAAAGAACACCAAAACCTTCAGTCTTTCCTTGAGAATCATCTCCAAAAGTAACATTAGGACCAGCGCGAATCCTAAAGCTACATAGCAGGGACTTACATTCGGTCATATGCTTAGAACATCCATTGTCCAAGTGCCAGGTGTTATCGTCATGACCGCCCTCAGGTGGAGCAGTCTGGCTGGTGGATGCCTGGTGAGCTGACTCAGATTGCTGTTGTATTTTCACCAGATCTTCAGCAAATCTTTGAGTAGCCTCTTTAGCCATGAAACACTTGGCATCTTTGTACAGCTCATCATCAGATGATGTGGCACTTTCAGCCCAGTCTTTGGCTACCAGACTCTTCTCATTTCTGTTCACCTTCTCAGTCAGCTCAGCAACTTCTACTTTCAAGGCTTTGTACTTAGTCTTGAGCTTAGAGTATTTTTCACCTCTTCCACCTTTGGCTGGCACAGCTTGAGCAATTTCTTTGGATCTGCAATCTCCAGCCATATGTCCAGTCTTGCCACACTTGTAACAAGTGACCTTGGACATATCAAATGGCTTCTTGGCTTTATCATCTTGGCCACCTCTTCCTTTTCCTTTAAACTTATTAAAGGATCTCATTCTGATCCTTTCAGCCAACATAGCTACTTCATTAGCTAGTTCATTACCATCAGATTTTTCACACTCAGATTCAGCACAAACAGAGTTAGGATTTGACATCACAGGAATATCATCATTAACACAAGGAATGATCTCATTACTAATTCAACTAGGGTGTTCAGTCATAGAAGCAACAAGTGCAGCAGCAGGCTGACTATAAGAATCACCCATAGCAATTAGTTTTTCAGCCTCTGAACATTCTTGGTTATGAAGCAAACCAAAAAGTCCAGGGAGATCAAGATCATGATAAACAGAACTTAATTTAACAGAAGAAATATAGTTGTTCCATTTAGGTGGTAATGAATCAAGAAATTTGCTCTTTAAAACCTCATTTTTCTTATTAATTCCAATAGCAGCTAAATCATTTACCAAAGCATTAAAGCGGTTATGAGTGTCAGTCAAGGATTCATTTCTCAAAGAGAAAAATCTCTCATACCTCCTGGTCAATGTAGTAATTGTGGATTCCATGGAGGTAGAGCAACCCTCAAACATAACAGTCAAAGTACCCCACATTTTCTTTGTTGTTGAACACATTTTAATTGAATGGTAAAGGTCTTTGGGCACAGCTTGGACAATGAAATTTCTAGCCTTCACATCCAAGTTTGCCAACCTCCTATCCTCATCCCCCCAATCTGCCTTGTCCTTAACAATAGATTTGACTGTGGCAGGAATGGTTGGTTGACCTTCCCTGACCACAGCTTCTACCACAATGGTTTGTGTAGGAACATAAGGACCATCCGTAAGGATGTCAGGCATATTGTTATCGATGGATTCAAGGAACAAAGACATTCTACCTTTCCACCCACTGAAATCATCTTTGTCAAACATGGGTGATCGGGTTGAAGAACCATTATCAATATAAGATGACATTATGCTTTACTATAAATGAAAATATGCAAGGATCAAGTCAAGTTAATTCTCAACCACCGCTCTGATACCAATTGATACGTCCCACGGTGTATCAATATACCAAAGTATATTGAACACAGAACAGTTGTAGAGGGGGGTGAATACAACTTTTCATAATCTTTACAAACTTTTTAACACAAAACGTTTTAAGATTCAGACAATGAATATTAAGCAAGTAAGTAAAGTGCAGGAATCATTAAAACACAAAGCATTAAAGCGGTATGAGTGTCAGTCAAGGATTCATTTCTCAAAGAGAAAAATCTCTCATACCTCCTGGTCAATGTAGTAATTGTGGATTCCATGGAGGTAGAGCAACCCTCAAACATAACAGTCAAAGTACCCCACATTTTCTTTGTTGTTGAACACATTTTAATTGAATGGTAAAGGTCTTTGGGCACAGCTTGGACAATGAAATTTCTAGCCTTCACATCCAAGTTTGCCAACCTCCTATCCTCATCCCCCCAATCTGCCTTGTCCTTAACAATAGATTTGACTGTGGCAGGAATGGTTGGTTGACCTTCCCTGACCACAGCTTCTACCACAATGGTTTGTGTAGGAACATAAGGACCATCCGTAAGGATGTCAGGCATATTGTTATCGATGGATTCAAGGAACAAAGACATTCTACCTTTCCACCCACTGAAATCATCTTTGTCAAACATGGGTGATCGGGTTGAAGAACCATTATCAATATAAGATGACATTATGCTTTACTATAAATGAAAATATGCAAGGATCAAGTCAAGTTAATTCTCAACCACCGCTCTGATACCAATTGATACGTCCCACGGTGTATCAATATACCAAAGTATATTGAACACAGAACAGTTGTAGAGGGGGGTGAATACAACTTTTCATAATCTTTACAAACTTTTTAACACAAAACGTTTTAAGATTCAGACAATGAATATTAAGCAAGTAAGTAAAGTGCAGGAATCATTAAAACAGTAAAGCAGTAAAGAAATAAAAACATTCTTGAACACAGATTGGCCGTTTGACAAGGCACCAATCTGTCTAAGTGTTTCCAAGCTGACTGCTAATCCCAAGCTGTCTTCCACTAACAACTTGGTCTTCTATCTTCAATCCAGGTTGTTATCTTCACTTGATTGTCAGACACAGATTTGGCCGTTTGACAAGGCACCAATCTGTCTAAGTGTTTCCAAGCTGACTGCTAATCCCAAGCTGTCTTCCACTAACAACTTGGTCTTCTATCTTCAATCCTCCTCTTCGACTTGGACTAAATGCTAATACTTTGTTGATGCAGCTTGAATAACACTTGCTTCCATAAGATATTACAATTATAAGTATGAAGCATGATCTGGGTCAGAGACAGATCGTAAGCTGTGTCAGCTTAGTCTGACCCAGATCAGATTACAAGAACCAAAGATTACTAAGTATTTATAGGTCAGATTTGTCATCATTAAATTTACAATTAACATTGGGACTCAACACCCTAACCACCCCCTTTTATCCCTAATCAATTCTTGAGCAAAAAGGCTATCAAAAGTGCGTTTCAGAAGTGTTTAATCTAGCCTTTCTCGTTCCCATTGTGAGTTGCAGGTATAGAAGGTATAATTTTATTGATTTCTGATCCTTTTCATTATAAGAGTCATTAGGAATTATAATTGGGCATTAGGGAATCAATTAATGTGTAATTAGTGATGGTTTTGATGAAATAAGGCATGTATGGTTTTCCTAAAGGTTGAAATGCTTTTTTAAGGCCTTAATATGAAGGATTGAAACTGAGTTTTCGACCTGGAGAGGGTTGGGTTCGAATAGAAGGCATAATCGATTTTTGAAAGTGCAGATTCGTTAGGCATTGCGGCGCAACACCATGTTGCGGCGCAACGAAATTACAGAAAGTTAAGTTGCGGCGCAACTATCTTCATTGCGGCGCAACGAATTGCTCGAGCTGCGGCGCAACTCACCAGTTTTCAGCAAATATTATAGTTTTGAACCGTAACCTCGTTTTGACACATAGCTTACTCCTGAAACCTAGAGTGTGTCCCTAGATGTGTAATTCCAGTATATGGTCTAATTTATGAATGTATTAACGGCCGTTTACTAATCATAGGTAGACGAGAGTTGTTGCTTTGTTCGGTAACTTAGCTATCCTTTATTGCGTGCTACTTTGAGGTAAGTGTGAGTCCCAAATATAGATGATTAACTTAAACCCGACTGGCAAGTACAACTGATCTTGATGGACAAGTTCAGTTTACGATCCAGATATGGATAACAAGAAACAATTGACTTAAAGTAAAATGCAAGAACTAAATGGCAGAAACTATATAAAGATATATATATGTATAATCAAGTATGTAGCATTGAGACACGTTGTTTTCTTTCTAATGTATTTGATTTATTGATATATAAACAAATACAAGGATTGTTGCGGAACAAAGATAAACACCCAAGTGTAAGTATCTAAACAATCCTGAAAAACAAGTGATCTAATTAACTTGGAAATACTCGTAAGTTTACTTAGAGTATATCTCACAAGTTGCAATGCAATAGTTTCAAGCTCTTTGCAAGTTGTAAGAAGACTTTGTATTTATAGACCAAGTCCATGATGATGTGGACAAGATCGTACAAATGTGGTTGTGAGCATTTAAGGAATTAAACCTAATTCCTTATGTGCTCATACTAGGAAGAGTATATAAGTCAGTTGATGTGACTTATAGTACTATGTTCCAAACCTATACTTTTACCTTGTACCTTTTATTAATAGATAAATATATTAACTGGGTAAAGGTATGTAAAGTAAAAATTCTTCCTCGTAATCAGTGTAAAGTGTTGTAAGTACTTTACACTGAGATGCTTCAGTCTTCGATCTGGTAGAATCACTCTTTGCTCGCTTCTGAGATGATTCTCTTCTTCATACTTCAGTCTTTGACTTCAGAATGAATGCTTCAGATTTGCGGCGCAACAATACAGAAGTTAGTTGCGGCGCAACGAATTACAGAAAGTTAAGTTGCGGCGCAACATACAGATTAAGTTGCGGCGCAACAATTACAGAGTTAAGTTGCGGCGCAACAATTACGAGTTGTTGCGGCGCAACGAAATTACAGAGTTAAGTTGCGGCGCAACGAATTACAGAAGTTAAGTTGCGGCGCAACGAAATTACAGAGTTAAGTTGCGGCGCAACGATACGAGTTGTTGCGGCGCAACGAAATTACAGAAAGTTAAGTTGCGGCGCAACATACAGAGTTAGTTGCGGCGCAACGAAATTCAGAAAGTTAAGTTGCGGCGCAACTTACAGAAGTTAGTTGCGGCGCAACGAATACAGAGTTGTTGCGGCGCAACAAATTACAGAAAGTTAAGTTGCGGCGCAACGAATTACAGAAAGTTAAGTTGCGGCGCAACGAATCGAGTGTTGCGGCGCAACGAAATTACAGAAAGTTAAGTTGCGGCGCAACACGATGTTGCGGCGCAACGAATTACAGAAAGTTAAGTTGCGGCGCAACAATACAGAAGTAAGTTGCGGCGCAACGAATTACAGAAAGTTAAGTTGCGGCGCAACAATTACAGAAGTTAAGTTGCGGCGCAACGAATTACAGAAAGTTAAGTTGCGGCGCAACGAATCAGAGTAGTTGCGGCGCAACGAAACGATTGTTGCGGCGCAACGAAATTCAGAAAGTTAAGTTGCGGCGCAACGAATTACGAGTTAGTTGCGGCGCAACGAAATTACAGAAGTTAAGTTGCGGCGCAACATCGATTAGTTGCGGCGCAACACCAGATGTTGCGGCGCAACGAAATTACAGAAAGTTAAGTTGCGGCGCAACTATCTTCATTGCGGCGCAACGAATTCGAGCTGTTGCGGCGCAACTTAAGAAGTGTTGCGGCGCAACTATCAGAAAGTTAGTTGCGGCGCAACGAAATTCAGAGTTAAGTTGCGGCGCAACACCATGTTGCGGCGCAACGAAATTACAGAAAGTTAAGTTGCGGCGCAACTATCTTCATTGCGGCGCAACGAATTGCTCGAGCTGCGGCGCAACTCACCAGTTTTCAGCAAATATTATAGTTTTGAACCGTAACCTCGTTTTGACACATAGCTTACTCCTGAAACCTAGAGTGTGTCCCTAGATGTGTAATTCCAGTATATGGTCTAATTTATGAATGTATTAACGGCCGTTTACTAATCATAGGTAGACGAGAGTTGTTGCTTTGTTCGGTAACTTAGCTATCCTTTATTGCGTGCTACTTTGAGGTAAGTGTGAGTCCCAAATATAGATGATTAACTTAAACCCGACTGGCAAGTACAACTGATCTTGATGGACAAGTTCAGTTTACGATCCAGATATGGATAACAAGAAACAATTGACTTAAAGTAAAATGCAAGAACTAAATGGCAGAAACTATATAAAGATATATATATGTATAATCAAGTATGTAGCATTGAGACACGTTGTTTTCTTTCAATTTCAATAGCATCATCAGACATTGGTTTGAAGGTAGAAAGATCAGCATCACGAACATTCTTTCTTGATGATCTTGGTCCAGTCACTTTGGGCTTAATGGTTGGTCTGAGCAACTCTTTCTCAACCTTCAGAACTTCGGCCAGAATTTCCTTCCTTTTGATCGCCATTTCTTTTTCTCTATTTTTCTTTAAGTCTTCAATGGACAACTTAAAGGTCGGACTTTCTAACTTTTGTTCCAGATGAGAGTAGTTCATCCCACACTCATACTCAAGCATATCAACAATAGCCTTTTGCACTCTTGGATCATTTTTTATTTTCAAGTATCTTTCCAATGATAAACCAAGAGCTGCAGCATCTATATGATCAAGGGTCCCCATCTTCAGATGTTGTTCCCTTTCTCTTTCTTTGTTCTCCCTCCACATAATAAACTGATTGGAAACTTGCTTTTGCAAAGCTTCCAACTTCTTACTATCAGCCTCAAGATCGTGCAAGGGATAACCATGCTCATCCACATTCTCACCAATAATGATTCCAGAACCCTTAGAACTTTTCTTTGGTTCTTCTACTTCTTGAGCCTTGCCTTTGCCCTTGTCTTTCTTCTGAACTTGTTCCCCCTGAACTGAGGCATTACCAGATGGTACCTCAGTTTGCTTCTTGGTTGCTTCAATCATTTCTTGAGTACTAGCCAGCAAACCAATAGGCACACTTCCCCCTTTGGGAATCTCTGAAGGCATTTTAGCATAAAGGTCAATTGAAGTTTTAATTGCCTTCAGTGGTTCCCAACTTTGTTGTTCTAGGCAATCACATATACCCTTTGCCATTGTAGCAAACTGAGCCCTTAATCTGAATGAAGAATTAAGGTTCAGTGCTTCTTGATCTTTTACATCCTTCAACATCTTTCTATCTTCTTCAGTGAAAGAAGCAGGGGGAGGAGGAGCAATAACAGTTTCTTTCTTCAGAAGAGTTAGAATTTCATCTAACTGTTTGGACTGATTCTGAACTGAACCTTCAAGCTTGGACACTGAATCTTTTACTTCATTTACAGCCTTGTCCACTTTGTCTTTTGTGTCTTTGGTCAGTTAAGCAATCATCATTCTAACTTCCGCACCAACCTTCTCAGAAATGGATTCTGAAATCTGAGCAGCTAGATTCTGAGTTAGCTCAGACTTCAAATTATCTAAAATACTAACACTTATAGAAGCCCCAAGTTCTTTCTCATTTACACTTGGCTTCTGAACCAACTCATGCACTTCTCTTCCAACAGCCATAAAATCTTGCTTCAACAGCTGAACACAAGATGTCAAGTTTGCAACCACCGAAGCTTGCACATCTCTCTTTGTTAACCTGAAGGCTTCTCTGATTGCAGAGCTCACCTTGTTGCAAGTCATTACCAGCTCATTCAGCTTCCCAACTACTAGTCCTTCATTTCCAGCAACCTTGGTTAACTCAGTTCCAAGAAACATCTGAGCACCTTTCATATCAGCCACTGAACTAGTATTGGCAGTTAGAGACTTGGTTAAATCCTCCACCCTAAGAATAAGGCTTTGGACTTCGGTTTGAGTTTTCTCTAACTGTGCTTCCACATTTAAAGGTGGTGGCGGTTGTGCAGAAGCAGGAGCAACAAATGGTAGATTACCAAGCCCTTTAAGTACCTTATTCATTTGTAAATCAGTTGGACTCTCAGATTCTGTCTCAGAATCCAAGTCCTTCTCTATTGGAGCATCATAATTGATAGGTGGTGGGATGTTGTGAATTTGGGGGTGAAGAAATTGAAGTGATGGAGTGAAAGTTGGATCGGTGACATAGGCAGGAGTAGTGCCTGGTGGAAAAAATGGATGTTGATGAGATGGAGGTGGTGGAACATAAGGATTAATATCTTGTTCTGGTGGAGGAGGAGGGGCGTTTGCGAGGATGGTGGCTGGCTCAGAATCAGATTGATTCGCCTCCAATAATCCCTCGTCAAACTCAAAATCAGCAAGAGAATCAAGATTCTCCTGAGGTAGCTCATCGTCATCCCAGAAAGCATTCACTTTTACAATCTGGTCAGATATGCTCTGGTTTGGGTCACTAGTACCCGCACCAGTTTCTGGTTCAACATCTGCAGAAGCAGGTGCATCGTTACCAGATTCAACGATTGGCAACTTTTCTTTAGGTCGACTAACGGGTCCCACATTCTTTTGTGGCCCACTTAGTGACCTTTCTGAACCAGCTAGTGTGGCTAAAACAGTTTTATTAAATACCTAAAGCATAGCAGAAGAGAGTTCAGGCTCTTTCTCAGCAGTGGATGCCTTTGAGAAATCTCTGCTGTATTCTGGTACTGAAGCTTCAGGTCCAGCTTGATTATATTCTTCACCAAGAATATCCATGAAACACAAGCTCAGAAATCTTGGAAAGGCGATATGCAGACTTCTCTTTCCTTTTAATTTTGTAACCAGCTGAGAAAAGAGAATCTCAGCAAAGTCTGCCTGTATCTCATTCCAAATATAATACCCCATCTCAACTTGGGGTAATGAAAGTTGGTCCAACCCTCCATGGTTGCCACCAAGACTTTCCACAATTTGGGTCCAGAAGAACCTCCAGCAATTGCCAAATCCAGACATAAATATGTGTCCGGAGGTCTTCAGATTACCATCAGCATCCTCCATATCGCCATGACCGGTGGCGACTAGAACCTCCCTGAAATTGACTCCTTTGAGTCTTTTAGCAAACACCTGGGAAGGTTCGAGGTAGTTCAGATGAAGGGAATTTCTGAACCCCTCAAGAGTGATAACACACTGCTTGGTGCCCTCATTGAGAGTGAAGGAGATGGATTGTTTATCTTTTTTTACCACAGCAGTATACCAGAATTCAAGCAAGTATCGATGATACAATGCCTGAGGATTAGCGGTCAGAGCATAATGGAAAGGGGATTTCTCCCAAAAATTATTGATTCTTCCCATTAGCGTTTTGGATTTCACATTTAATTGAGCCAAGAAATTGCTCATGTTAAATCGGATTTGTGAAGGAGTGAAATTCTTTGGCCATGTGGCAGATGTTTTCACATCATCTGATGGAGTATATTTGAAATTGATGAGCGATTTAGGTTGCGAAGAAGATGATGATTTAGACATTTTAAGAATCGAAAGATGAAAGTGAAAGGAATATGAAGAGTTAAGGAATTTGAGAGTAAATATGAGAGAGATTGATGATTGAAAAGTAAATGAAAAACGAAGTAAATGAAAGAATGAAAAGGAATTTGAATTTAAGATGGAATATAAAATGATTTTCCAATTAAAAACAATTTCTGGGGTCAAGTCCGCATTTAATGCAGAGACGTTTTAGTGACCCCACCCTGCAACACTTTTTCAGAAAAAGTACTCATTTCTTTCCCTTTTACGGCGCAACTTGTGTGACACATAAGCATGACCAACGAAGTAAATGAAAGAATGAAAAGGAATTTGAATTTAAGATGGAATATAAAATGATTTTCCAATTAAAAACAATTTCTGGGGTCAAGTCCGCATTTAATGCAGAGACGTTTTAGTGACCCCACCCTGCAACACTTTTTCAGAAAAAGTACTCATTTCTTTCCCTTTTACGGCGCAACTTGTGTGACACATAAGCATGACCAACGTAAGTTAAATCATAGTATGCAGTAGGTCACGTGTACACACAATTGACCAAGTATCAAAAAAATATCTTGAAAAGATTGTTGTATTTCAGTGATTACTAAACAAATTCTGAGCATGGTCAGTTCCAAAGAGATCTGAACCATCTCAGTTAATAAAATTCAACTGAAATATTTTTGATTTTCTGAAGTGCTTCAGTTAAATACGTTTTTCTGAGTAAAAGGTTCCCCCTCAAAAATGAAGGTTTATTTTAACGTTTGAAAAATATTTAACATTCCCCCTGAAGTGATGATCCATGAATTAATAAGTGCCAAGATAGTATCACAAAGGCGTTCGATAGCTAGGCGAGCAAAAATTACATGGATCGCTCAGACTGGTGAACCAGATCAGTGTCACTGAGGCGTTCATAACAAGATTACCAGTCTAAGGATTTAACATACCCAACTCACTGACTAGATGTTTAAAGGTTTTGACATCTAAAGGTTTTGTAAAAACATCAGCAAGTTGCTTATCAGTGGGAATAAAGTGCAATTCAATATCTCCTTTCAGAATATGATCACGAATGAAATGATACCTGAGATCAATGTGCTTGGTTTTCGAGTGCATCACAGGATTGTGAGATATGGCAATGGCACTAGTGTTATCACAAAAGATTGGAGTCTTTGTGTAAGTAACACCATAATCAGTCAGCTGGTTTTTCATCCATAGAATCTGAGCACAACAACTTGCTGCAGAAATATACTCAGCTTCTGCAGCGGATAGTGATACTGCAGTCTGCTTCTTACTGGTCCAGCTTACTAATTTGCCACCAAGGAAATGACACCCACCTGTGGTACTTTTCCTGTCTATCTTACAACCTGCATGATCAGAATCTGAATAACCCATTAGATCTAGACTAGAGCCTTTGGGATACCAAAGACCCAGTCTGGGGACACCTTTAAGGTATCTGAAGATCCTTTTAACAGCATTTGCATGTGCTTCTCTGGGATCAGACTGAAATCTAGCACAAAGACATGTTGCAAACATTATGTCTGGTCTACTTGCAGTTAAATACATCAGTGAACCAACCATACCACGATATTTTGTATGGTCCACTGGTTTTCCATGTGGATCAGAATCCAAAATTAATGGAGCAGAAATAGGAGTATCTTTTGATGAGACTGAATCAAATTGATATTTCTTTAATAAATCTCTGACATATTTTTCCTGGTTTATGAAAATACCATCTTCAGTTTGTTTTACTTGAAGTCCCAGAAAATATGTCAGTTCACCCATCATACTCATTTCATACTCAGAAGACATGATTTTAGAAAAATTTTCACACATCTTCTCATTTGTAGAACCAAACACAATATCATCAACATAAATTTGTATTAAAAGGATATCACTTTTATCATGCAATATGAACAAAGTGTTATCAATTGCACCACGTTTAAAACCATTTTTAAGAAGATGTTTAGTAAGAGTATCATACCAGGCTCTGGGTGCTTGTCTCAGACCATATAGGGCTTTGTTCAGTCTGTACACCCAATGTGGTTTTTCTTCATTGATGAACCCTGGTGGTTGATACACATAAACGACTTCTTCTAGTTCTCCATTCAGGAATGCACTTTTGACATCCATTTGATAGACTTTAAACTGATGATGAGCTGCAAAAGCTAAGAATATTCTGATAGCTTCAAGTCTAGCAACTGGTGCAAAAGTTTCATCAAAATCTATTCCCTCTTCTTGTGCATATCCTTTTGCAACAAGTCTTGCTTTGTTTCTGATGATATGACCATCTTCATCCATCTTGTTTCTGAAGACCCATCTTGTCCCAATTGGTTCCTTCTTCAGGTTACTGGGACAAGGAACGAGTTCCCATACATCGTTTCTTTTAAACTGGTTGAGCTCATCTTGCATGGCTTCAACCCAGCTTGGGTCTTACATAGCCTCGTCAATCTTCTTGGGTTCAATTAGAGATAAGAAGCTAACGTTTAAGCATTGATCGCTTGTGGCTCTTCTGGTCTGAACCCCTCTACTGGACTCTCCAATAATTTGCTTGATTGGATGTGCTTTTGTCCATTTAGAGTATTGACCAGGATGAACAATGATATCAGTGCAAGAACTTCTCTGAGTACCTTCAGGAGGAGCTTCAGAAAATACATCTTCAGCTTCTTCTTCTTCCTGCAGATCATGACTTGCATCATGAAATTCTTCAGATTGAGGTTGCTCAGTGGAGCCTGATATCAGAGGAGAAGCAGCATGTACATCTGATCCAATAGTCAGTTCAGAAGGTAGTTTGAAACTGACTGGAGGATAAAATGGAATGTTGCTAGGCTTGTTTACTACTCGTTCTGAACGGAGATGTTCAGAAGCAGGTTCAGGTGACTGATCAGTTTCAGCAATAGGATCAGAATCACCAAAACTTATTGGACTTTCTGAGGGTGGTATAGGAATGGAATTTTTAAAGATTGCAGAATTGGATTCATCAAAGGTAACATGAATTGACTCATCAACCTTTTCAAGTCTCTTGTTAAAGACTCTAAAGGCCTTGCGATTTGATGAATATCCTAGGAAGTACCCTTCATCAGCTTTTGCATCAAATTTTCCAAGCTGATTAGAATTATTCAGAATGTATACTGGACATCCAAATACATGGAAGTATCCAATATTAGGCTTTCTATTTCTGAGTACTTCATAGGAGGTCTTCTTGTGTCTTTTGACATAAACAGATCTGTTCTGAGTGTAGCAGGCAGTTGCAACAGCTTCAGCCCAGAAATTCTTGGGAAGACCAGATTCATTCAACATACTTCTAGCAGCTTCAATCAGCGTGCGATTCTTTCTTTCTACAACACCATTCTGCTCTGGTGTGTGGGCTGAGGAGAAGTTCTGAGATATGCCAGTTTCAGTGCAGAAGGACTCCAGAGTGGCATTTCTGAATTCAGTGCCATTGTCACTTCTGAGCTGACAAACTTTTCGCTTGTGCTTGAGCTCAATTTGTTTGATGAGAGCAATGATTTCAGCAGCAGCTTCACTTTTGGACCTGAGGAAAATCACCCAGCAGTATCTTGAATATTCATCAACGATAACAAGGGTGTACTTCTTTCCTGCTCTGGTCTGAACATTCACTGGTCCAAAAAGGTCCATGTGAAGCATGTGAAGAGGTTCAGTTATACTAAAGCTTTGCTTTGTCTTGAATGAAGCTCTTTTCTGCTTACCCATTTCACAACCTGGACATGGCTTGTCTTTATTGAAAGACATAGAGGGTATCCCATCAACAAGTTGTTTTCTAGACAACTTATTGATGTTCTTGAAGTTCAGATGGGATAATCTCTTGTGCCACAGCCAGTTTGTGTCTTCATCTACCTTTGAATAGAAACATTGTTCAGAGGTAGAAGGATTCATATCAATGACATAAATGTTTCCCTTCCTTGGTGCAATCAGTACCACCTTTCCATCTCTGTTGAATATGGTGCCTTGTGAAATATCAAATAAAACCTTGAAGCCATCATCACACAGTTGACTGACACTGATCAGGTTATATTTCAAACCGTTCACATATGCAACACTTGTGAATTTGACTTGACCATTATTTCACCACACCATATCCCTCAGTTTTTCCATTACCATCATTTCCAAAAACTATTGAGGGCCCCTCTTGCACCCTATATTCCTCTAGCAGGGTCTGATAACCAGTCATGGTTCGGCCAGCAGCACTGTCCAGAAACCATATATTCTTCTTTCGGTCTCCCTGCACACAAACAAAGATTAGTTCTTTTTGGGAACCCATCTTTGGATGGGTTCTCTAGACTCTCCCTTAGCAGTCTCAGATTTCTTTGGTTCATAAGGAACAGAAGGATCAAAGGGGATTTCAGTCATTATTTCAGATGACAAAAAAATAGTTGGTTTGATGGGGTTTTCAACCTTTTTCTTTTCAGATTTCTGCCTGATTTGCTTGGAAAAGGGTTTTGTATTTTGTTTTGGTTGAAGAGGAGGAGTTTCAACATTTTTTAAACGTGCATTACAACTCTGCACTTGTCTAGCCAATAGTTGAAATTGACTTTCTAACCTTAACAAAATTGATTCTTCATTAGACACCTGAGCCTTACCTGAATCTGAGGTAGATGGCTCAGTGGGGGAGAAATTTTTCTTCTTCTTTAGGTCTTTAG
Source organism: Erigeron breviscapus (assembly GCA_034093135.1). Taxonomy (NCBI): domain Eukaryota; kingdom Viridiplantae; phylum Streptophyta; class Magnoliopsida; order Asterales; family Asteraceae; genus Erigeron; species Erigeron breviscapus. Next base: position 284,930,036 of record CM067167.1, read on the forward strand.
GAACCTTAGATGAAGTCTGAGGGGATGGCTTTTTGGATTTAGCCTTCCTTTCTGAAACAGTTGTCTGAGCTGTTTCAGATTTACCCTCAGATTGTTCCTGGGCTTTATTAGTTACAGTTTTCTGCTTGCCAACTTTAGGAAAGATGATTTCAGGTTTTATTTCCTTTGGAAGAGCATCTAAATCAGTGATTATAGATGCCAAATGAAGATCACCAGACTCATATGCTGCTCTTTGTGATGCAAAAGTATTTTTAATTGCAGCATCTGGCCTTGGTGCTTTCATCCAAGATTTAATAATTGCTTGTTCTTTTTCAAAGATGGATTTTAATTCTTCCTTTTCCAATTCTAAAGTTGCAACCATAGACTGATAACTTTTTAGAGCCAATTGAACATCTTTCAGTTCTTTTAGTCTGGCATGACTGGCGTTCAGTTCAGAAGCATTATTTTCAAACATTTTTAGGCTTTCTGAACGCACTGTCTCAAAAAATGAGATGTCAGCCTCTAAAAGAACCAAAAGGTCCAGTTAGTGTTCCTCATTATTTTCAAAGCCAAAATTACTGACCTTTTTCATTACAATATCCACCCAGTGGCCAGATTCAACATCGGATTTGACCAAATGACCTTGATCTTCTTGTGCCATGAAACACATGTCCCTGACTTCTTCTTCATCATCAGATGATTCATCAGAATCTTCCCATTTTTCAGTTTTGGCAATCATACAACTGTTGCTTGAGTTGTCTTGTGCCAGAAGAGCCATATGTGCCTTTAACTTCTTGTATTTGGCCTTATAGGCTGTCATCAGATTTCTGAAAAATAGAATGGTTAGGAGCAGATTGTGATGATGATGGTTGACTAGATCTGCATTCCTTCATGAAATGTCCTTTCTTGCCACATTTAAAGCATTCAAGATTAGATTTGTCAAGAGAAGCGCTGGAAGCAAAAGGTTTGCCAGATCGATTTGATTTGGCCTTAAAACGATTGAACGTTTTAGCCAGCATGGCAACCAGATCATCATTGTCATCCTCATCACAATCATGAGTAACTTTACCAGAGACACCAGTTTTTAACATTTCAGAAACCATCTTCTTCATCGAGTCAGAAATGTCACTCTCAGAAGATAGTAGAGCAGTGCTATGTGGTTCAGAATACTGAACCATACCAGAACTGGTAGAAACATGATTCTTGGCATCCTGCTCAGCCAAAGCTCTCTCAGCTTTGTTCTTTTCAGTATATCTGAAGGCTCCATAAAGGGAAGCAAGAGTGTGACTGTGCAAAGTTTTGCCTTGTCTCATGACCAAGATTAAATTTTCCCATTTAGAAGGTAAAATATCACAAAATTTTTCCAACAAAATTTCTTTATCTTTGGTTACACCCAGGGCTTTCAGTTGATTTACCAGATTTGTAAATCTGATGTAAGTTTGAGTTAAAGATTCCGCAGGGACAGCAAAGAAAGACTCATATCTTTTGTTTAAAGCAACTTTTCTTGTGACAATTGTCTCATTTGTGCCTTCAAACTGTGTCATTAGTTCCTCCCACATTAATTTGGAATTTTCAAGTAAAACAAGAGTGGGCATTAGGGTTTCAGGAACTGCATATAAAATCATATTTTGTAACTTAGTGTCAAGGTCTACAAGTCTATGATCTTCCTCAGACCAATGATCCTTCTCCTTAGGTGACTGCCTAGGAGTCCCATCGGTATTTCTGACAACAGTAGAAGCATTCATGGGGACAAAGGGTCCTTCTTTTAAGATATCGGGCAAATGTCTTTCAACACCAGCAATATACTTTAGCATGCATGCTTTCCATGTTTGAAAGTTTTCACTGTTCCCATCAAACTTGGGAACAGGATTATTTGGAAAGTGTACGTGTACATTATGTGATGGTATATTGTTGTTGATGACAGGGGGTGGAGTAGTGTTATTAGGGTCAGGACGTTCTTGTTGAAAGTCAGCCATCTATGCAGATCAAAGGTTAATGAATTGAAATAATTCAACCTTTAGGCTCTGATACCAATTGTGAGTCCCAAATATAGATGATTAACTTAAACCCGACTGGCAAGTACAACTGATCTTGATGGACAAGTTCAGTTTACGATCCAGATATGGATAACAAGAAACAATTGACTTAAAGTAAAATTCAAGAACTAAATGGCAGAAACTATATAAAGATATATATATGTATAATCAAGTATGTAGCATTGAGACACGTTGTTTTCTTTCTAATGTATTTGATTTATTGATATATAAACAAATACAAGGATTGTTGCGGAACAAAGATAAACACCCAAGTGTAAGTATCTAAACAATCCAGAAAAACAAGTGATCTAATTAACTTGGAAATACTCGTAAGTTTACTTAGAGTATATCTCACAAGTTGCAATGCAATAGTTTCAAGCTCTTTGCAAGTTGTGAGAAGACTTTGTATTTATAGACCAAGTCCATGATGATGTGGACAAGATCGTACAAATGTGGTTGTGAGCATTTAAGGAATTAAACCTAATTCCTTATGTGCTCATACTAGGAAGAGTATATAAGTCAGTTGATGTGACTTATAGTACTATGTTCCAAACCTATACTTTTACCTTGTACCTTTTATTAATAGATAAATCTATTAACTGGGTAAAGGTATGTAAAGTAAAAAGTCTTCCTCGTAATCAGTGTAAAGTGTTGTAAGTACTTTACACTGAGATGCTTCAGTCTTCGATCTGGTAGAATCACTCTTTGCTCGTTTCTGAGATGATTCTCTTCTTCATACTTCAGTCTTTGACTTCAGAATGAATGCTTCAGATTTATCTTGATCTGAACTGAAGTGAAGCTTCAGTGAAGGAATTCTGAGACATCTCAGAATTCTGTACAAACGTCTTCACTAAACTTCAAGCTATTTCTAAACAAATTATACTTGGTCGATTTCCGACCTAACAATAAGATACACTACTTTGACACGCTGAAGGATTCAACAAAAGCATGGTTTTCAGAATATAACTTCTCTAATCTTATCTTATATACTTAAGGGTAATCGGGTTATATGGGAGGTTATATGGGATATGTATTTGACTTATGAGACCTGAAATGCATTCCCCTTTATATGTAATGCAAAGTTATGTTATGAAATGATATGCAATGTAATGAAATGTGATGCAAGTATATGTTGATTATGATGTGCATGTATGTGTGGCTTGGTCATCTAGTTCACTAGACTTTATAGGTTGCCATGTCACGTGCACGTTTAAGGGTCCAAACGTAAAAGATGATTATATGTTATGTTTAGGTAACTTTGTCACCTAAACTATATGTGATGAAACCGAGCTCGTATATATGATGAAGTGTTAAGCTTAACCTGTATTCACCTTAGCCAAGTGGGTGCGTATATGTTGTTGCTTGGGTGGCTCCTTGCAACGTAATTACGTGGTTAGAGTATCTCCGGGTGGAGTGATTACCCACCAATGTCTTGAACATACGGACTACTCCTAGAGTGGCTTGCCATTCCTTAACGACACTTGATGGACCGCCGTATGGCTCATCCATCTGGTCGGGTGTGAGGTTCCCGTTAGGTCTTATGACCGCCTACACACAAACTTACACCTTATATGATATGCGTGACTTATGTCACACCTAATGTGATGATATGTGATGATGAAATGATGATTAGGCACATTTAGGATGGTTAATCCTACCATGAAAGATGTTGATGCTATGATATGTATGTGATGATATGCAAAATGTGTCTTTAATATGAAAAGCTGCTTTACCAAGTTTTAATTGGACAAACGTTTTATTAACTTAGTGTTATCTTACTTAGCTAATCCGTTAGCTAACACTTGTTTCTTGAAATGTGTTGTCCCCTAAGGTTTAGCAAGCTAGAAGTGTGTTGATGGATAATGAACGAGGCATGGGTAGAATACTTGAAGATGCTATTAGTTACCCATAGTTGCTGCTCCTTTTAGACATTTGATTTCGTTATGACTATTATGTTTTGATATGACTTGTATACGGTTGTGTTATGTTGGGCAACCGTAGGATTTCCATTTATACTATTTTGATGATGTGACGAGTAACACCTTCTATTTTATGAACAGACCAAACTGGATTTTATGGTTTGGACTTTTGAAATGATATTCCGCATTCTTTAACACCGTTAGGTGAAAAGTTTTTGGAAATCCGTATTTTTAAATGTTGGGTGTTACAAGTTGGTATCAGAAAAATGGTTTAAGTGAACCATGAACCATAGGTATTACCTTAGTTTTTGGACTTAAACTGATATACGTTATGTAGGGCTTAAGTAGGAATGCTTAGGACGGGTTTGGGAATGAGTGAGAGTGTAGATGAGGCATGATTAGTTATGTTTGATGCTGAATTTTTAAGGTTAAGTAGCCTTATCTAGCTATTCTCATTGAAACCTTGCTAACCGTCGTCATTGCATTGTAGACATCATGGTTAACACACGAAATAACAGCCATCGTGAGAGAGCTACTCCAAGCAACGCTCCATCCGAACCTAATGGGGCAGGAAACGGTGTTAATCAAAGGCCTCCTCGAAGGCCACTTCCGGGAATTAACCTCACCAGGTCCGAGATTGATCGGGCAAACCCGGTCCTCGAACAGATTCCTACCCGAGCCGAAATGCATGAGGAATTGAGGGCTATCCGAGCTCTCTTGTTGAGAAATGAAGAGGAGTTGATTCAACTTAGGGCCGAAAGAGATGCAAGTATGCAAAGGAATGAGCATACGGATGGGAATTATTCCAACCGCTCAAACCGTGCCGAGCCATCGAATGAAAGATCTTTGATTGCTCCAGAAGAGGTTGTTGCAAATGGAAATGGTGTTGGAAACATAGTGGAACCTCGTGTAGTGGTAGCTCCTCGTGCTTAAAACTTTAAGTACGAGAGCTTTCAAAAGTGTGGAGCTAAGGCATTCGATGGTACTCAAGATGTTGCTGGTGCTATGGAATGGTTGGATGATATTGAGGTTGTGTTTGCTTCTTGTTATTGCCCAGACGATATGAAGGTGTTGTGTGCAACCCGAATGTTGAAGAAGAACGCTAGGAATTGGTGGAGGGCTGCTACTATCTCCTTGACTCCCGAGGTGCTTGCTGTTATGCCTTGGGGTACATTCAGGGAGAAATTCCTAGAAGAGTATGTGGGAACCCGTGAGCTAAGATTGATTGAGAAGGAATTTAGAGCATTGACAGCTAAGCCAGGTGCCATAACTGAGTATGCACACTCATTTATGGAAAAGCTGAAATTTGTTGGACATTTGGTTAGGAGAGATGTTGATCAGGTGGAAGCGTATTGTGATGGACTCCCTGCTAGCTATCGGGGTCTATGTAGACAGCATACTACTTTATCTGCTGCTATCAAGGAGTCCAAGAAATTGGATGATGATTTTAAGACTGAGAAAGTGGTGGCTAAAGATGATGACAAGAAAGCCGGTTTCAAAAGGAGATTCAATGGATCTTCGAGCTCAAATAAGAAGTTTAAAGGTAACTCTTCTTCAAATGGAGACAAGGATAAGAAGAGTAGTTCATGGTGTTCGTCTTGCAAGTCTCATCATAGTGGTCCTTGTTCTGATAAGACCAAGAGGTGTGATAAGTGTGGCCATCCGGGGCATTCTGCTGAAGTGTGCAAAGACAAGACTCGTTGCTACAAGTGTAAGGAAACGGGTCACATAATTGCTAATTGCCCTTAGATGAAAGATGATGGGAAAAAGGCGGCTGCACCAAAGCCGAAAGTTCGTGCACTTCAGATGACTGCAGAAGCTGCTAAAGACAACAATGAAGTGGTAAGCGGTATCTTTCTTGTTAATTCTAAACCTGCTTCTGTACTTTTTTATTCGAGTGCAAATAGGTCTTTTGTGTCTACTGTGTTTGCCCCTAAACTTGAAAGAGTCACTACCCCCCTTGATTGTTCCATAGAGGTTGAAATAGCTGATGGTACTATTAGTGATATACGTGAAGGATATGATGATTGTGCTATAGAGATTGAGAGTCGTTCTTTTCCAGTCCAGTTGTTGCCTACTACTTTAGCTGGTTTTGATATAGTCATAGGAATGGATTGGTTAGCTCAAAATGATGCCACCATAGTATGCTCTCAAAAGATTGTAAGGATTTCGACTCCTGATGGTAAAACTATTTCGGTCCATGGAGATAAGAAAAGAGGGAGCATAAAAAATCATTAGTTTGATGAAGGCTCTAAATTGTATTTGGCATAATAAGAGTCATTTTCTTGCCTATGTTATCGATGCATGAAAGGAGAAAGCTCCCATTTCTAATGTTGATATAGTTTCTGAATTTCTTGATGTTTTCCCGGATGATCTTCCTGGTATTCCTCCTGACCGTGAGGTCACTTTCCAAATTGATCTTGTACCCGGTGCTACTCCTGTTGCTAAAGCACCGTATCGTTTGGCTCCTACCGAAATGAAAGAACTTATGTCTCAACTTCAGGAACTACTTGACAAAGGTTTCATTCAACCAAGTTCCTCGCCTTGGGGAGCTCCGGTCCTCTTTGTCAAAAAGAAAGATGGTTCCATGCGCATGTGCATAGACTACCGTGAGCTGAACAAGCGAACGGTCAAGAACAAGTATCCTCTTCCCCGAATAGATGATCTTTTTGCTCAACTTCATGGTGCTTCATTCTTCTCCAAGATTGACTTACGTTCCGGCTATCATCAATTAAAGGTCAAAAAAGAAGATGTAGCCAAAACAGCTTTTCGCACTCGATATGGGCACTATGAGTTTCTTGTCATGCCATTTGGGTTGACAAATGCTCCTGCCGCTTTCATGGATTTAATGAATCGGGTATGTCGCCCATTCTTAGATCATTTTGTTATTGTATTCATTGATGATATCTTGATTTACTCCAAGTCTGAAGCTGAGCACCGTGAACACCTAAGAGTTATCCTTGAAGTTCTTAGGGAAAAGAAGTTATATGCCAAGTTTTCGAAATGTGAGTTTTGGCTTCGAGAAGTTCAGTTTCTCGGGCATGTCATCTCTTCGGAGGGTATTAAAGTCGATCCCGCCAAGATTGAAGTTGTATCTAAGTGGGAACAGCCAAAGACTCCTACAGAGATTAAGAGTTTTCTTGGTCTAGCTGGCTACTATAGAAGATTTATACAAGATTTCTCTCGAATAGCCAAACCAATGACCGAACTGACCAAGAAAGGAGTGAAATATGTGTGGGCTGGAGCACAAGAGAAAGCTTTTCAAACGTTAAAGACCAAGTTATGTGAAGCTCCTATTCTTGCATTACCCGAAGGTACGGATGATTTAGTAGTGAATAGTGATGCTTCTATTACAGGTTTGGGTTGTGTCCTTATGCAGAGGGACAAGGTGATTGCCTATGCTTCACGACAACTGAAACCTCATGAAAAGAATTATCCGACACATGATCTAGAGTTGGCTGCTGTTGTATTTGCATTAAAGTTGTGGAGACACTACTTTTATGGCACTAAGTGTACCTTGTACACCGACCATAAAAGCTTACAGTATGTGTTCAATCAAAAGGAAATGAATGTGAGGCAGAGAAGGTGGATGGAATTATTAAAGGATTATGATTGTGAAATTAAGTACCATCCAGGTAAAGCCAATGTGGTGGCGGACGCCTTAAGTAGAAAAGTGCAGAATTTTTCTTGTCGGTTGATGAGCATGGTTGTGCAAGCTAAGTCTGGACTACTCGATCGTATTAAAGAAGCTCAAGTGAGGGCTTTAATGAAAGATAACATTGATAAGGAGAGCATTGGGAAGAAGAAACGTCTTGTGATGGAGACAAATAGTCGTAGGTTTAAGACTTACAAGGGTCGAATATGGGTACCATTGCTTGGTGGTAATCATGAATTGATCCTTGAAGAAGCCCATAGAAGTAGATATTCGGTTCATCCTGGTGTCACTAAAATGTATGCAGATTTAAAGCCTATTTATTGGTGGCCGGATATCAAAGGTGAAGTAGCACATTTTGTTGGAAGATGCTTGACTTGTGCTCGTGTGAAAACGGACCATCAAAAGCCATATGGAATGTTGCAACAGTTAGAGATTCCATAATAGAAATGGGATCACATCACTATGGATTTTGTTACTAAGTTGCCTAGAACACCGAAAGGAAATGACATGGTATGGGTAATTGTTGATAGGTTGACTAAGAGTGCTCATTTCTTAGCAACTCGTCAAGATGTACCTTTGACTAAGATGGCTAAGATGTATATAGATGAAGTTGTCTCGAAGCATGGGGTTCCATTGTCTATAGTTTCGGATCGAGACACGAGATTTGTATCTAGCTTTTGGAAAGGTCTCCAACAAGAGTTAGGTACTAGAGTGAATTTGAGCACGGCTTATCATCCTCAAACCGATGGTCAAAGTGAAAGAACCATTCAAACATTGGAAGACATGTTAAGGACTTGTGTCTTAGAGTATGGTGGAGCTTGGGATGATCACTTGAAGTTGATAGAGTTTTCGTATAACAACAGCTACCATTCAAGTATTGGAATGCCACCTTTTGAAATGCTTTATGGTAGAAAGTGTAGGACTCCAAGTTGTTGGATGGAGCCCGGTGAAAAGCAAATTACATGTCCTGAAATTGTAGAAATCACAGCCGAGAAAGTGAATATTGCAAAGGAAGCACTTCGTGTAGCTAGAGAAAGACAGAAAACCTATGCCGATAAGAAAAGGAGACCGGTTGTGTTTGAAGTTGGTGACTTAGTGATGCTGAAAGTTTCTCCATGGAAAGGAGTGATTCGGTATGGTAAGAAAGGAAAGTTGAGTCCAAGATTCATTGGACCGTTTTAAGTGTTAAAACGTATTAAGGATGTGGCTTATCAACTAGAATTGCCTCCGGAATTGGATGGAATCCATAACACATTTCATGTCTCATATTTGAGGAAGTGCTTGGCGGAGGAATCTAGTGACATACCTATTGAAGATGTGAGTGTGGATCCGACGAAAAGAATGGTAGAGGAACCGATAGCTATTCTTGGAAGGAAACAAAAGAAGTTACGCCGAAAGATGATTGATCTAGTCTTGGTCAAATGGAGACATAATCATGGTGAAAGCCTTACATGGGAAACCGAAGCGGTAATGAAAGAGAAGTATCCCGAGTTGTTTCTTGCTGATGAGATTCCGGGGATGGAATCCTCTTAAGGGGGGGGGCGTATTTGTAACATCCCAAACTTTTATTAACGTTTGACTAGAGTCGTTAAGTCAATAATATGTGTCTGTTAAGTCTATTGCTAGATTTAATGCTTATATGTGATTTATGTGTTATATATGTAAGACTTGAAAGTCTTAATGCATGATATGGAATAATGTTTATGAAGTAATTATATGCCTATTAGGAGTGATTAACGAAGTATTTAGGTAGTATATGGTCCTTAGAGGAGTTTTTGACTAGTAATGAGCTATATGGAAGCTTAGGGACCAAATTTTACATATGGTGAAACTCAAAAACGGGTTTAGGGTTACATGAGGAGTCATTTGAGTGTCATTAGCAGATTTGTTAACTTCCTCTCAAGCCCTAACCACCCCCTTTTATCCCAAATCAATTCTTGAGCAAAAAGGCTATCAAAAGTGCGTTTCGGAAGTGTTTAATCTAGCCTTTCTCGTTCCCATTGTGAGTTGCAGGTATAGAAGGTATAATTTTATTGATTTCTGATCCTTTTGATTATAAGAGTCATTAGGAATTATAATTGGGCATTAGGGAATCAATTAATGTGTAATTAGTGATGGTTTTGATGAAATAAGGCATGTATGATTTTCCTAAAGGTTGAAATGCTTTGTTAAGGCCTTAATATGAAGGATTTTGATGTTTTGAAACTGAGTTTTCGACCTGGAGAGGGTTGGGTTCGAATAGAAGGCATAATCGATTTTTGAAAGTGCAGATTCGTTAGGCATTGCGGCGCAACACCATGTTGCGGCGCAACGAAATTATAGAAAGTTAAGTTGCGGCGCAACTATCTTCATTGCGGCGCAACGAATTGCTCGAGCTGCGGCGCAACTCACCAGTTTTCAGCAAATATTATAGTTTTGAACCGTAACCTCGTTTTGACACATAGCTTACTCCTGAAACCTAGAGTGTGTCCCTAGATGTGTAATTCCAGTATATGGTCTAATTTATGAATGTATTAACGGCCGTTTACTAATCATAGGTAGACGAGAGTTGTTGCTTTGTTCGGTAACTTAGCTATCCTTTATTGCGTGCTACTTTAAGGTAAGATACACTACTTTGACACGCTGAGGTATTCAACAAAAGCATGGTTTTCAGAATATAACTTCTCTAATCTTATCTTGTATACTTAAGGGTAATCGGGTTATATGGGAGGTTATATGGGATATGTATTTGACTTATGAGACCTGAAATGCATTCCCCTTTATATGCAATGCAAAGTTATGTTATGAAATGATATGCAATGTAATGAAATGTGATGCAAGTATATGTTGATTATGATGTGCATGTATGTGTGGCTTGGTCATCTAGTTCACTAGACTTTATAGGTTGCCATGTCACGTGCACGTTTAAGGGTCCAAACGTAAAAGATGATTATATGTTATGTTTAGGTAACTTTGTCACCTAAACTATATGTGATGAAACCGAGCTCGTATATATGATGAAGTGTTAAGCTTAACCTGTATTCACCTTAGCCAAGTGGGTGCGTATATGTTGTTGCTTGGGTGGCTCCTTGCAACGTAATTACGTGGTTAGAGTATCTCCGGGTGGAGTGATTACCCACCAATGTCTTGAACATACGGACTACTCCTAGAGTGGCTTGCCATTCCTTAACGACACTTGATGGACCGCCGTATGGCTCATCCATCTGGTCGGGTGTGAGGTTCCCGTTAGGTCTTATGACCGCCTACACACAAACTTACACCTTATATGATATGCGTGACTTATGTCACACCTAATGTGATGATATGTGATGATGAAATGATGATTAGGCACATTTAGGATGGTTAATCCTACCATGAAAGATGTTGATGCTATGATATGTATGTGATGATATGCAAAATGTGTCTTTAATATGAAAAGCTGCTTTACCAAGTTTTAATTGGACAAACGTTTTATTAACTTAGTGTTATCTTACTTAGCTAATTCGTTAGCTAACACTTGTTTCTTGAAATGTGTTGTCCCCTCAGGTTTAGCAAGCTAGAAGTGTGTTGATGGATAATGAGCGAGGCATGGGTAGAATACTTGAAGATGCTATTAGTTACCCATAGTTGCTGCTCCTTTTAGACATTTGATTTCGTTATGACTATTATGTTTTGATATGACTTGTATACGGTTGTGTTATGTTGGGCAACCGTAGGATTTCCATTTATACTATTTTGATGATGTGACGAGTAACACCTTCTATTTTATGAACAGACCAAACTGGATTTTATGGTTTGGACTTTTGAAATGATATTCCGCATTCTTTAACACCGTTAGGTGAAAAGTTTTTGGAAATTCGTATTTTTAAATGTTGGGTGTTACAGTCTTTTTGGACCAAATGTTGTTCTTCCCGATATTCGTGCCGACACCTTCACTGAAAAACAAAAGGGATACATTGATGAGGGGTATTTCTTTAAGAACAAGGCAAAGATGATCGATATCAATTCCAAACCAAAAACAGCTGCCTACAAAGCAAGATTCCTTGAAGAACGTGCTTATCCAATCTTCTGTGGTCCAACCAAAGTCGTCGTTGATTCACCACCCAAGATCATGTCCATGTATAAATTCAAGGACCCTATCCAATCTCAAGAGTATAAAGAATTGATTGATGAAGCAAAAAGATTATTTCCCCCTGTCAATCAAGATCAATATAAGTACAGAATCAAGCGCATCATCAAAGTTCACATGAGACAGAAAACAACAATAAAAGTACCCTCATTTATTGTAAAGAGAACTAACATGAAGAAATATCATTTCACTGAATACCATTTCAGCATGCTGCATGTAGATGATCTCATCTATCTCTACAAGCATTTCCTTCGTTCAATGAATAAAACTGATGATGATCAGAAAGCCTTTGATGTTATTAAGAGATTCATATCAAGCTGTATCCAATGTGCCTCTCTCAATGATTTTCAGATAGGGTTGGAGCTCCAAAAGAGAAAGATCAATGTGCCCTATCCTGATCAGTCCTTGTACTCTGGAGACATCGAGAAACTAAGCATTGGCCATATCGTTCTGTCTCCAGAAAATGGTGTTGTGTTCATTAATAGCCTTGGCAAGAAATACTCATCAGATTCACCGAGTTATCCAGTTACTTAGATGGGACGCTTGAATATTGTAAAAGAGTTTTGGAATGTATTGCTGGAGATGAGAACAATCCTAACACCAAACAAACACTCGTAAGGGCTGCCAAGAAAATTCAAACCAGACTGAACAATAGAGAGGACATCAGAAAACTGCGGGAAGCTAAAAGAGCCACACCAAATGAAAATGTTGTTTACGTTAAAGGTGGCTGCTGGATTAGATTTGCACCAAGTAATGTACCAGGTCAACACAATACACCTCCACCAAACTATGCTGACAACCAAAGACCTCCACCAAATTCAAAACCATCAGGAGAAGGATGGATATGGTATCCTAACAAAATAAATATTTATAAACAGAAAGGGAAGAAGCCAAAACACTGAACCAGCACATTTCACAAATCAGCACTAAGGGGGAGATTGTTAGATTTAATATAGTGCTAGATTTGTTAGTTTTGATGTAATTGTACATTTGGTAAGGTGAGGGGGTCTAGATGTAAATTGTTATCCTAGACTAGTATAAATACCCCTCCCTTCCTTACTTTTGTAACATTTGGTAAGGTGAGGGGGTCTAGATGTAAATTGTTATCCTAGACTAGTATAAATACCCCTTCCCTTCCTTACTTTTGTAACATTTGTCACATTATAATACCAACCATCCTTTTATCTTTTCTCTCTCTAAAACACCCACATATACAAAGGTTCACTTACATTTACATATCCTTTCATATCTATATCATATCAATCATGAATTTCATTGTTTTACAAAATCACTACACCAACTCATCATTGATAAAAGATTCATTATATTCGAATACATTATATAGTAATTTAGTAGCTTTAGATCCACATATGTTTGGTAATTTATACCTTTTTTATAATGACCGTACCTTTCTTAATTGTATTATTATGTGATTAAGAGTTTATCAAACTAATGTTTTTTTTGTATGTATGAAGTTAGGGTGTGTTTGGTAGGGGGAATTGGATCCAAAGAAATGAAAATGAAATGATTTCTCTGTTTGGTAGAGAAAAGAGTTGGAAAACACGGAGAAATTGATTTCTCAAGAAATTGGATCCTTTGTATTTTCATTTCCTTCCATTTGGTGGAGAATTTGGGAGAAAACAAATTTGTGAAGAAAGATTTCTCCGTGTTTTTTTGCTGAGAAAAGGGATAGCTTTTAAAAATAAAGGGTATAAATTGATTAGGTCACGTGCTCCTCACATTTCACATACAAGATTTCTGAAATCATCCAAACCCTAGTTTTTCTATTTGGGAAAGTGCTTCTTCTCTCCTACTTGTTCTGTTTATCGGCAGTAAGGCTAAGATATCTCCAACCCTTCTTGTTCACCTTCTCTCTCATTTATTCTTTTATATATGTTTTTCATCCCGTTTTTTGAGACATACGATGATACGAATTTGGTAATTTAGTAACAGTGTGGGCTCGAGTAGTAAAATAATACTCCGTATGTTGTTATTGGTGCTTGTCTTCTTCAATTCACAGTATCAATTACTTTTTGTTTTTGTATGTGTATGCAATCTGTCATCACTTTGATGACTAACATCAAAGTTTCCGATTTAATATACAACAATGGGCTGCAATTTGGTTATGGACCTATCTCGGTATTTGTGAAAATGGGAAATAAACCTCAATTTCATTTCTCCACTTCATTTCATTTCATTCATTTCATTCATTTCATTCATTTCATTCATTTCATTCATTTCATTCATTTCATTCATTTCATTCATTTCATTCATTTCATTCATTTCATTTCATTTCACTGAATTTCCCCTTACCAAACGGCCCTTTAAGTTATTGAGTAATTCTATAGTGATCTCATTTCGATGTGCACATGTATATATGATACATATATACACGTATATAACATATATTATATATATATATATATATATATATATATATATAGATATATTATTATATATATATATATATATATAATATATTATTATATATATATATATATATATAATATATTATTATATATATATAATATATATATATATATATATAAATTATATATATATATATATATATTAATAATATATTATTATATAATATATAATATATTATTATATATATATATATATATATATACACGTATATAACATATATTATATATATATATATATATATATACTTTGACTTGTACCTTTTCTTTCTTTGCTTGTTTGAATGGGCAGTTGGACCTATTTATTTGGTCGATGTCCAAATAGGACAATTTTAGACTTTTTCTTGGCATACTCTTTCGTTTCGTCTTTTAGCGCAATTCACCGTACGCTTTAACTACTCTTCTTATTTTGTGTTCATGTTATTAAAAAGACAAGATTTTTCTGCTTTTCGATCGGGTTTTACTTAACATATGTTTTAACTGTAAATATAAAATTATGAAACACATACTTATCGTATTGAAATTATAAAATTACATAGAAAGCCATCTAATATTGTAGTCTATGTTTCAACTTCAATTCTAGTACATGTATTCATAAACATCATCAACAAGTTAATTTATATCAGAAAAAATTCATAAAAAAGAATAGTATACTACTCTGTATATGATGAATTTGCCACAATGATAAATAACAGTAAAAAAACAATCACTATATATTTATTCCCAAAGAATTTGCAATAAGAGAAATCGATCGTGAAAACTAATACTCCAATGAGACATATATAATGATCTCAAAGTCTGTATTCACCCTCATAGAATTACAATGAATGATAGTATGATGATTCAAATAATCAAAAAAGAATATCCAGATACAAAAGAATATGTGATACCAAAAAAAGAATGAAACTAAATATATACGTGAACCGCAATCAGATATCACACGTACTCGGTTATCTACTGACGGATCATATCACGACATCATAAGCCTGAATTCGTCGAAATTAAGGACACCGTCCCCATTAATATCAAACCTAGCAATCATCATCTTGCAATCATCAACGGTTCTTGACTCTCCCAATTTACTAAGCATCCTTTTCAAGCTTTTCGGTGTTATGCATCCACTCCCTCCCATTTCTTCATACATTTTAAACGCGTTCTTCAAATCGTTAACTTTTTCTTCTTCGTTTGCGCTTTCAACAACGTTAACCAGATCTTCCATGCTTAATAACCCGTCTCCATCCGAATCAATCAATGCAGCTACCATCTCGGCCTCTTCCAATGACAACTCGCCTCCAATCTTTCCAATGCATATTTGAAGCTCCGGTGGCGATAACTTACCGTCTCCGTTTGCATCCATGTGTCGAAATACGCTCTTGTATTGTTGTTCTTTGTCCATATATAAAAGTTAATTGCCAAATAATATGTATGTATGTATATGTATTTGTGTGTATATAATTATATATATTCTCTAGAGAGAAGAAGTGATAAGAAGTGAAATATCCAAATGATTTGAGGAGCAACTTCAACAGAGTAACATATATATAGACGTACAAAATGTACCTTGCTGTATATGTAGAGGTCAAGCGCGTTTTGGCCACGGGGTGTCTTTTGAATACAATAAGAAGTTTAAGGGTTGTAAGCTATGACGAATTTTCAAAGTTTTTAAGGAAACATCTACGAAAGGCACCCCTTAATAATTTACACTTCAGCGCCTCTAACTTTCGAGAATGTGCTAAATATATCATTGTTTCTAGTTATTCATTGTCATCATCTTTAAAACCATATAAATTAAACACGGTCATCAAGAAGAACGAAGTACATCCATATATATATATATATTTAGAATTTAAAATAACAAGTTAACAACGTGGGTAATCATCCTTATTCTTTGGTTTTTTATACGTTTTTTATTTTTGTTGATATTTTACTTAAATTACGAGTATTATATTAACTGCATCTTCAATTGTCAAATTGAATGAAACAGTTTTAAATTTTAGTAATGCCCACGTTACTTGTAATATTAACCAATGACCGTCAGCCAAGTATATATTTGAGTTTGGTCAGCTATATAATGTAGCGAAAATGATGTAATTCTTTCAAGGGTTAACAAGCAATTTATAATGCAGGTTTTTTTTTTTTTTATAACGCTAAGTGTTAGATGTTAATGATTTGAACTACAATAGTGACATCTAAGGTGGGCAGTATGCTTGAAGCTGGAACCCGCAAACGCCTGCAGAACAAAAGTGATAACACGTATGTGAAAGAACATAGGTCGAAATACACAAATCGAATGATTATTATTATTATTAAGAGTTTATGAGTTTGATTACAATAGAATAGAATATCAAGATTGATATCCAGAAATATAGTTTGAACCAGAACAATAAACAGAAAATATATCTATAGATATATATATCAAAGTGATATACATATACAGAGAGAATATAAGTCGAAACCAGTTGAACGAATGGAATGGGTTTCTTAACCCTAATCGAAGTGGAAGAAAGCTTATATAGCCTCCAGAATTTTGAGTAAAGCACCCTTGAACTTCTATCTTTTCCTCTTCCAGTCCCTTTACTTCTTCATCTTCTAAATACCCAAGTTTAGTCCTCAAACTTTGTTTCCTTGCAAAACAGTCACAACAACAAAAAACATTTCAAGTTAATTAAGACTTAACTTATAATTCAACATCCCCCCTTCAGTTAAGTCTTAAACAGATTTTTCAACTTCAGTTTAGAACATAAGAATTGATGTTGAGATGTACTTAAACTTTTGGTAAAGATATCTGCCATGTTTTCCTCAGACAGAATCTTAACAGTTTTAATGACCCCTGAACAAATTTTTTCTCTTATAAAGTGCAAGTCAATCTCAAAGTGTTTAGTCTTTTCATGAAAGACAGGATTTGCAGCTATTTGAATAGCTGCTTTACTATCACAATGCAAATGCACAGGAAAAGAAGAAGTAATACCAAAATCTTTCAACAAGTTTAACATCCATATAATTTCACAAGTTACTGCAGCCATAGCCCTATATTCTGCTTCTGCAGAGGACTTGGCTACAGTATTTTGTTTCTTACTTTTCCAAGAAACAAGATTATTACCAAGTAAAACAGTGTAGCCAGTGACTGACCTTCTTGTGCTCAAACACCTTCCCCAATCAGAATCAACATAAGCAGAAAGGTTAAGATTGTTACCTTTAGTAATATGCAGTCCACATCCAGGTGAACCTTTCAAGTATCTAAGAATTCTCAAGCCAAAATTAAAATGTTCTTGGGTTGGTGCATGCATAAATTGAGATAAACATTGAACAGAATAGCTAATGTCAGGCCTGGTCAAAGTTAGATAGATCAATTTTCCAATAAGCTTTTGATAAACAGTTATATTATCAAGAAGTTTAGAAGTAGCAGTTTTAGCTTGCATGGTCAAATTCATCTCTAGAGGTGTTTTAATAGGTTTGCAACCAAGTAAACCAAAATCATTCAATAATTCAAGACAATACTTCCTTTGATTCAAACATATACCTTGATCAGTATCAACAACCTCAATACCAAGAAAGTATTTTAGTTTTCCTAAGTCTTTTATCTTAAACTTAGAATTCAAGAATTTTTTCACATTATCAATTTCACTTTGGCTGTTGCCAGTAACAACAATGTCATCAACATAGACAAGTAAGGCAATAAAGACATCTTCATTATTCTTTGTAAACAAGGAATAATCACATTTACTTTGAACAAAACCAAACTCAAGTAAAGCTTTACACAATTTAGAATTCCATTGCCTATGAGCTTGCTTTAAACCATAAAGAGATTTATTTAACTTGCAAACCAAGTTCTTGTTACCATTATCATACCCTTGAGGTATGTCCATATAAATATCCTCATCCAAATCACCATAGAGAAAAGCATTATTGACATCCATTTGATATAAAGGCCATTCATTATTCACAGCAATTGTTAATAAGCACCTTACAGTAACCATTTTTACCACAGGTGAGAAAGTCTCATCAAAATCAATGCCAAACATTTGACTAAATCCTTTAGCAACTAATCTTGCCTTATACCTTTCTATCTCACCATTAGCTTTGTATTTTATCTTAAAAATCCACTTACAACCTATAGGTTTCCTATCACTAGGTAAATCAGTTATAGACCAAGTATTGTTTCTATTTAATGCCTCCATTTCCTCATTCATAGCATTAACCCAATGTTCATGTTTAGCAGCCTCAAAATAAGAATTAGGTTCAACACTCTTGTTAAGACTACTCATAAAAGCATAAGCATCACAAGACAAGTTTGCATAATTGACAACTTTATTTAAACCATATTTAACTTTGCCATCAAGTTCAAAATTTTCAAGTCTAATAGGTAGACTAGCATTTCTATTAGACCTTCTTAATCCTTCTTCATTTAAAAAAAAATTTTGATCATTAAGATTGATGGTTCCCTCAGAATTGTCATTCATCACTTCTAAATTGATAGCTGTCTCCTGAACATTACTAGTAGTATCATATGTACTGCCATCATTGGTAGTCACTATTGGGCTATCATTGACAACTTCTGTTGGACTGCCAAATGAGGTAGACTCAAATGTACCATTAGTATTATGTTGAAGACTACTTCCAGCTTTAGAAACAGTTTTACCAATTGCTACCTCATCATCATTGGGATTAATGGAATTATCCTCATAGTTATCAAAGAAATTTAGTTGAGTAATTTTTGAAATAACTTTTGAATTGTTTTCAGAAAGCATGTTAAAAGGAAAAATATTCTCATAAAATCTAACATCTCTTGAAAAAAGAAAAGATTTGCTTTCAAGACTGAAAAGTTTATAACCTTTTTTAGAATTAGAGTACCCTAAAAAAACACATTTTTCAGCTCTAGTACTGAATTTATCATGATTATTAAGCTTAGTAGCAAAACATAAACACCCAAAGACTTTTAAATGACTTAAATCAGGTTCACAACCAAAAACTAACTCATAAGGAGTTTTGCCATTTAACACAGAGGTAGGAGTTCTATTAATCAAGTAAGTTGCAGTCAAAACACATTCACTCCACAAGTAAAGAGGAATTCCCCCCTGAAACATAAGAGACCTAGCAACATTAAGAAGGTGTCTATGTTTCCTTTCAACTACTCCATTTTGTTGTGGAGTATAAGGAATAGAAGTCTGATGAATAATTCCCTCATTAATGAACAAAGAAGAAGTTTTAGCATTTACAAACTCAGATCCATTGTCACTTCTAACAATTTTTACTTTTACATTAAACTGAGTTTTTATCATATGAACAAACATATGTAAATTATCAAACACTTCAGTTTTAGACTTCATTAGAAAACACCAAACAGCTCTAGTAAAATCATCCACAATGGTTAAAAAATATCTAAAACCTTCTTTACTTGTTATTTTATAAGGTCCCCAAACATCTATATGAATTAAATCACCCAACCCAGTTGACTTGTGTTCACTAAGAGGAAAAGGTTTTCTGGTCTGTTTAGCCTTGTGACAAACATCACAAGGTGAAACAAAAAAAAAAAAAAAAAAAAAAAAAAAAAAAAAAAAAAAAAAAAAAAAAAAAAAAAAAAAAAAAAAAAAAAAAAAAAAAAAAAAAAAAAAAAAAAAAAAAAAAAAAAAAAAAAAAAAAAAAAAAAAAAAAAAAAAAAAAAAAAAAAAAAAAAAAAAAAAAAAAAAAAAAAAAAAAAAAAAAAAAAAAAAAAAAAAAAAAAAAAAAAAAAAAAAAAAAAAAAAAAAAAAAAAAAAAAAAAAAAAAAAAAAAAAAAAAAAAAAAAAAAAAAAAAAAAAAAAAAAAAAAAAAAAAAAAAAAAAAAAAAAAAAAAAAAAAAAAAAAAAAAAAAAAAAAAAAAAAAAAAAAAAAAAAAAAAAAAAAAAAAAAAAAAAAAAAAAAAAAAAAAAAAAAAAAAAAAAAAAAAAAAAAAAAAAAAAAAAAAAAAAAAAAAAAAAAAAAAAAAAAAAAAAAAAAAAAAAAAAAAAAAAAAAAAAAAAAAAAAAAAAAAAAAAAAAAAAAAAAAAAAAAAAAAAAAAAAAAAAAAAAAAAAAAAAAAAAAAAAAAAAAAAAAAAAAAAAAAAAAAAAAAAAAAAAAAAAAAAAAAAAAAAAAAAAAAAAAAAAAAAAAAAAAAAAAAAAAAAAAAAAAAAAAAAAAAAAAAAAAAAAAAAAAAAAAAAAAAAAAAAAAAAAAAAAAAAAAAAAAAAAAAAAAAAAAAAAAAAAAAAAAAAAAAAAAAAAAAAAAAAAAAAAAAAAAAAAAAAAAAAAAAAAAAAAAAAAAAAAAAAAAAAAAAAAAAAAAAAAAAAAAAAAAAAAAAAAAAAAAAAAAAAAAAAAAAAAAAAAAAAAAAAAAAAAAAAAAAAAAAAAAAAAAAAAAAAAAAAAAAAAAAAAAAAAAAAAAAAAATTTGCTTTCAAGAAAAAGTTTATAACCTTTTTTAGAATTAGAATACCCTAAGAAAACACATTTTTCAGCTCTAGTACTGAATTTATCATGATTATTAAGCTTAGTAGCAAAACATAAACACCCAAAGAATTTGAAGAATTCTTATTTTTCAAACTAAAACATCTATCAATGGTATGACCAATTCTGTTACAATGAGTGCAGTGAAGATTAGGATTTGGAGGTCTTAAAACCCTTTGAGTATGATCAAAAGTTTTTCTTGATTCAAAGTTGTTATCAAAAGTTCTTTTACTGTCAAAGTTATTTTTATTTCCTTTAGAACCAGTATTTCTATTGAAATTAGATTTGGCAATGAAAGCAGAAGAAGAAGGAATAGACTTATCACCCATCCCTCCCCTATGAGACTCTTCTCTTGAAACAATGTTATAAGCAGTTTTAACAGTAGGCAGAGGGTCTCTCATAAGAATATTAGATCTAACAGAAACATACACATCATCCAATCCCATTAAAAATTGCATTAATTTCATAAGATCAGCATGTTTTTGTATTTCACTTGCAGCAGCACAAGTACAAGCAGGTAAATGAATCATAGCATCAAATTGTTTCCATAAAGCAGATAGTTTATGATAATAATCAGACAAAGGAGAACCATTTTGAGCTAAACTATTAATTTTGTGATACAAATTAAATGTAACAGAACCATCAACTTTGTCATATGTATCCTTAAGTTCCTGCCACACAATACATGCATTTTTTGAATAGATTTGGCCTAGATATAACTCTTGAGAAACACATCCTAATATCCAATTAAGAACCACAGCATTGCATCTATCCCATTGTTTAGCTAAAACAGGATTATCAAAATTTTTCAAACAAGTTCCATCAATAAATCCAGTTTTATTTTTAGTCTCCAAAGCCAATTCAATTGCACATGCCCATACTTTATAATTCTCAGTTCCAAGAAGTTTAAAACCAATTAAAGGAGTACTAGTAGTGTCACTAGCATGCAGATACAAAGGATCACCAAAATCAAGTTTACTTATCTTAGTGATTTCAAAATCAATCTCATGATCAGAATCTTCATTATGCACAGAATTAGGAGGAGTATTACCATGAACAGAACCAGGAGGAGTATTCACCATTTTTAATCAAAAGTAATCACAGAAATAGACAGATAGTATATATAACAAAATTAACAGAATAACAATCAAGAAGCAGATAATCACACAAACAGAGTAACAAGTAATCTAAGATATACAGATAGAGAGAAACTAATTAGAAGCAAAACACACAATAACAGACAAGAAATCTACAAATATTAACTTCTCAAATAAAAGATTTTTGCAGAAAATAACTCTTAATCTCACAAGAGTGCCAGTGACAGGATTCCTAACCTCTCGTATGAAGGCAGGTCAAGTATTAGCACAATTGTTTTTATGAGAAATAAGAGAGAAAAATTTGATATATATATATATAAAAAATTAATTTGAGAAGAAAAAAATTTAATATATATATATAAAAATTAATTTGAGAAGAAAATATAAGCAGATAAAAGCAATTAATAAGAGATAAAGAGAAAGAGATACAATACAGTGCTATAAGCAGATGGTAGAGGAACCCTAATCCCTCTCTTGATTCACTTAGTCAAGAGAAGCAATCAGGATCTGAAATCAGAAAACCCTATTTTTCCTTGATTCACTTAGTCAAAGGAAAAAATAGGTAAAACAACCAGAAATACAGCGGAAGAACTTAGATCGAGGTTTCCAGATGAAACCCTAATTTTTACCAGATGAACAAACCCTAAAATCAAAAAATCTAGGGTTCCGAAGAGAATACGCCCTAGATCTGATTAAATCGACCAATAATTGAATCAATAACCACCGATTAGGCAACTTGGCTTTGATACCATGAAAGAACATAGGTCGAAATACACAAATCGAATGATTATTATTATTATTAAGAGTTTATGAGTTTGATTACAATAGAATAGAATATCAAGATTGATATCCAGAAATATAGTTTGAACCAGAACAATAAACAGAAAATATATCTATAGATATATATATCAAAGTGATATACATATACAGAGAGAATATAAGTCGAAACCAGTTGAACGAATGGAATGGGTTTCTCAACCCTAATCGAAGTGGAAGAAAGCTTATATAGCCTCCAGAATTTGAGTAAAGCACCCTTGAACTTCTATCTTTTCCTCTTCCAATCCCTTTACTTCTTCATCTTCTAAATACCCAAGTTTAGTCCTCAAACTTTGTTTCCTTGCAAAACAGTCACAACAACAAAAAACATTTCAAGTTAATTAAGACTTAACTTATAATTGTATGCCCACACGCCTAAGAAGTAAATGCCTGAAACCATGGGAAATCAAGATTCGATCTCAGGTCTCCAAGCAAACATCCCCTCCGCCAGTTCTCTCAAAGAGGGTTCCAGCTGGCCACTTGATCTAAGACGAATCGGTTTATAATATAGCGAGTTATTTGATAATAGTGTTTTTTTTTTAATGTCTTTTTGAAAAAAATATCTAAAAAATAAAGGGTTTTGCTAAATATAGTCTTTATGACTTAGTGTTAAAGTGCATCAAATAGTTACATTTATCACAAAATTCGATAAACTTTTAATATGAAAGATAAAAAAAAAAATTATGCACGTTAAAATTACATTTAACATTTTTCAAAAATAAATGGTAATTAAACGCAGACTAAATGTCAGAATTATAGTTTACTAAATTCTAACCGTCCAAACGAACACATAGCAACCTTAACCACCAATCGTCCACTTGGGCAACGGATAACCATTGAGATTTACTGCAACGCGTATTCATATGTAATGCACCTGGCCGGCCTCTTCTTATGCATCTTCCTCTAGCTAGCATCTTAATTACTACTAGCTTTCACATTTTATTTTACTATAGACATGCATGCTTTTGGTATTAATTTCTTATTTGTTTTCAATATTAACACTGTTTTAGTTTGTTAATTTACTGAGTATTGTGTGTGTAGATAGTAAAACCTCTTATAATTTTATTTTTTTTTGAACGGTGGAATATATTAAAATATAATAACCACTAACAAGATGCTAGAAGCTAAAAAATACAGTTACAATCTAGAAATAAAACAAAAGAAAAACAAATTTATCTCATGAAATGCATGAAACCTCTTATAATTAAGAGCATCTCTAATGATATGATTATGTATTTTACAATCAGCTTATCTTTGTGTAGCTAGTATAACACTATAACGAATGAATTTGTCTAACGACTTCAAAATTTGTCAATCGCAAATCCTGTTAGACTGTTAGTTACTATTGTGTTTCAGTGTTTCTATATCAAGTTTTTCATAAAAAGAATTTAAGAAAAACCGGACCAACAATAATATTCATACTTATTCGAATAAATTAATTCTTTTGTTTCTTGCCGTGGAGGAAACTTGAGCTAGCGCCATATGTCAACCAAAATTCCGTAATGCTATTAGGTTTTAATGGCTGTCATTCCTATATCTAGCTAGCATTCAACTTGAGAGATTTGATTATGTAATTAAATTCATTAAATTATTAAGAGGTCGAAGATCATTCATATCCTTTTTTTTCCCCCCTTAATTGTTATTAAAAAAATTAATTAACATGATATGTAGTCTGATATTAACTAAACTTAATCATGTGAACATGATATGTTAATATCGTTAAGTAGTCTTCGTAAGTTGTTTCCTTTTATGAGATATATATATGTACGTAAACACCATAAAGCTTAATCCAGCCACGCCACATCATTTGCAGGACCGACAAACCTTGCATTATTATTGCAATTTTCAAATTCCGACCTGTACTTTAAAAAAGAAACTAGCCTTAGGCCACCTATTATGAGATTTTTTCGTGTATAATTGACATTTGGGATCAACTATTTGTCAACGCTAAAAAATAAAAAAAAAATTAATCTCTTTGTTGCTCCATGATATATACAAAAATTTCATTAGATAATGTACAATATGCGACTTAGGGGTATTATCCAAAATTCCGAATTGTTTAGCAAGATATATTATGGAATAAATTGCCTATTAGGTTACTCTTCAATGCGATTTAAAAAATAATTTTTTTGTTGCCCAAATTCATTTATTATTGAGTAGTGAAATGAAATTGAAGTATATTATGCCCTAATTAAACATTGAGCTAATTGTGATTTTATTCTATCTTTCCTTTACATCCATATATCACTTCTCCATGCAAATCGGTGACAATGTATCAGTACATCACTTATTTTAGTCGTACACTACTAAATATGCTTAGGTATTATAAAGTACAACATTATAAAACATGTTTGTTGATGTATGATAAAAAAAAAATTTGTGTACAAATCAACTCCCTGTGCAAATCTAGGGTGTCAAGGATCCTATTTGATCGTGTAGAGACATAGAATCTGAATCACATCATGAAATCAGTAAAATTGGTTTAAAACTTTGTGATCATGGGGAGTTGGGGAGTTGAGGGTGCTCTAGATTCAAGTTGTTATTGATTTTTGCCAACTCACTCGAAACTGATTTCATTGATCAGCTTCCTTCTTGTTTTTTCTTAAATAAACCGTGAAAAAGAAACGTTAATTAAAGTTTTCTAAACGATCATAATAAGTATAACACAACGAAATGTATGACAATATGGTGAGATCAGCCCACGTCATGATTATTAAGGTGCAAATTCAAAGTCGTGAGAGAAGAAATTGAAAAGAGTGGACTACAACATACGTTCTCTCAATCCTTATATTAATGTATATTTTTAAGATGATAGTGGAGGGGGAAATTGTGAGGAAAGAATAGGCGATACACAAATTCATGTTCATGTAAATGTGTGGCACATGTTAACATGACGGTTACGAGATATCAAAATGAAATCTTATTAATTGTAGACTTACGGGTTTTATTAACGTGGGTAAAAAAAATTATATCTTTATTTTTTAAAATTTTATGATAAGTATATAATTATTTTTCTGAACATTCAGTCGGTATACGACATCGGAACCTCACCGTATAATGGTGAAACCTTGCACGTACACAACGAGATATTGACCATAAGCCGTTACAAATATTCAGAGGAAATAACCTCAAGATTTTATCATCCTTAAGGATCAAACTCAAGACCTTGAGTAAAACCGAGAGTGTCTCTGACCAATTGGACTGACCATCACAGTATACAACTATTTTACACATCTTAATAACAGCCGTAAAATTGTATGTAGAATGATTTTTCTTTTAAAACCATTTAAGAAGCTAAAACTAAGGCCCTTTCTCTCTCGCACAATTACACACGTGGAAAGATTATTTTTCTAGCGAGTTTGAAATTTGGAGATATTATGGTAGTGTAAAGGAAACTGTTCTCGTGCATAGTGTTTTGAAGAGACGAACAAAAGATGTCGGTTAGATCTCTTTGCATTTGTGGTTTGATGCAACGGGTGTTCGGTTTCGTTCACGGGAGGTCATTTTTTTTGCGGTGCGTTGGGATCTCCCTTCTGATTTTAGTAGTCGTCGCTATGTTGCGTGTTTGTCTTTTATTGTTAGATCTTATTCTGTTTCTATTTTCTTTTGTTCGTTGGATCGTGTTTTGTACTTGCTAGTTTCTTACTAGCTTTTTTAATGAATTTTATAATGTTGTTCTAAAAAAAAAATTGACTTCGCTTTTGCCTTTATGAAACAAAGCTTTCGAATTTGCTCATCTATTTTAAAACGGAAGGTGATTCACACAGAAATTAGTTTATGTATGTATATATGTATGTACATTGTAGTATAATGTGGAATTGTATTAGTTAATCTTGATTTATACACAAAATTAATTTATTTGATTGGTTAATTGATAAATTAATTTATAAATAAAGAAAGGAAAGAAGTCTTCCACGGGTTTTGTGTCTCTATATATCATAACGGTGTATAAGGGGTTAAGATGTAGACAGACATAGCTTACCTCTACATAGGTAGAGAAGCTACTTCCAGTTATTATATATCTAAATGATAAAAAGACCTCTGGCCTTTACATAGGATGAAAATTGAATTTCTGACTTTGTTTTCAGGTTCTACCATAATGATAAACTAATTTATCATTATGTGTTTGTAATAAACCATTATCTTAAAACTCAGTTAAAAACCTAACGGACTTATTTACATGTATCTCGAAAGCATCATTACGTGTAAAAGTTTCTAAATGTTTTAATTTAGCATCACTAATTTAACTTACCGTATGTAAGATTTACTAAGTTAATATACAATTATATTAATATCAATAGATTATCATATATAAAATATCATTGGTAAGGTGGGGTTGGTTATTGTAAAACAAGTATTAAAATAAAACAAGTAGGACAAGATCTTGACCCTTAGATTATAACAAAATTGATGCACGAAAATTCATGAAATACATGTATATATATTGATGCACGATGATTTTCATGATACACAGTGATTTTTAGTGATGGAAAACCTATTGTTTTATTTGTTTTATTTTAATACTTGTTTTATTTTACCTCAAACCTTGGTAAGGTACTTGTCTAATTTAATACTTGTTTTATTTTAATACTTGTTTTATTTTAATACTTGTTTTATTTTAATACTTGTTTTATTTTAATACTTGTTTTATTTTAATACTTGTTTTATTTTAATACTTGTTTTATTTTAATACTTGTTTTATTTTAATACTTGTTTTATTTTAATACTTGTTTTATTTTAATACTTGTTTTATTTTAATACTTGTTTTATTTTAATACTTGTTTTATTTTAATACTTGTTTTATTTTAATACTTGTTTTATTTTAATACTTGTTTTATTTTAATACTTGTTTTATTTTAATACTTGTTTTATTTTAATACTTGTTTTATTTTAATACTTGTTTTATTTTAATACTTGTTTTATTTTAATACTTGTTTTATTTTAATACTTGTTTTATTTGATGCACGATGATTTTCATGATACACAGTGATTTTTAGTGATGGAAAACCTATTGTTTTATTTGTTTTATTTTAATACTTGTTTTATTTTACCTCAAACCTTGGTAAGGTACTTGTCCTTAATATTTTTCACATGGGCTCAAATCTTTAGGAAGTGATATTTTCAAGTATTTCCGTGAAGTCTTAAGTTTCATCCGAGACATTCGAGTTAATTTAGTAATATGATAGTGTATGTCGATATGCTATTACTAGACGAGATGGGTACCCGCGCAATGCGGCGGCGGTAGCGACAACGAGTGGTGATGGTGGCGGTGGTGGTAACGATGTGGTTATTAATCTAAAAGTAATTGATGTAAATGGTAGTGTAGTTATTTTATGGTTAAGAGATGTATCTTTTGTAAATAATTTTATTAAGAGTATTATAGAGATATTAGGTGGAAATATTTAAATTAATGAATAAAGGAGATAGATAGTTTGGATAAATATGGTTGAAAAATATTTTAGGGATATATTGGGTAGATTTAGTGTGTGAGTTAAGAATATGTTGAAAATTAAGAGTATTTTGGGTATTTTAAAGGTAGAGAGTTGAAAAAAGGAGAGGGTTTTATAATAGAATATAGATTATTATTACTATTTAATATTTAATATATTAGTAAACTTGCAAGAAAATGAAAGGAAAGGAAAGGGTATGTGTTCAGGTCCATCAATTATATATAGGAACAACCGACTTTTTGGTCAACGTCAACTTGATTGTGAAATTTTTTTTTTTCTATTGCCCTATTGGATTAGATCAAACCCGTACATCTTACTTCATATTTATTAATTTTGCACGTTTATTTATTGTTTCTTATTGATTCATCAATAAACCAAAAGGCATTAAGTATCTACCAATAAACTAAAACAGGATTGAGATATTCTTGAAACGACACGTGCCGTAATCCTTGATCGACACGTGTCCTTTTAATTTATTTATTTTGTTAATTAGCTTTTTTAATTGTATATAGAAACAATTTCCTTATTAGACTTAGAGTTAAACTTTAACTCTTGGCTTATAGATACAAAACACATTATAACCTTATTTAATTAATCGTTTTCTCATTAATAAAATTGTCTATTTTTCTTCTCAATTCTTCAACTCCTATTACTTATATTATTTATAATAAGTTATTAACATGAAACTTCAAAATTTTGAGTTTACGATCCGAAATCACAAGGCTATTTGCCGTCATCCACTATGCTTACAAGTTCCGATTTTGATGTGATTGTAAAAATTTAAGGTAAATCCAAAACTCTAACTAAACATATATTATATATATCATTACTGTTTATTATAATTTAGCTTCGATCATCGGTTTACTTTAACCACAATTTATTTCAATCTCATTAATCATGTATGAGGCATATTCGAATTTCTTTATGATACAATCTATATAGCTACCGTACATCGTACGGGTATTAAGACTAGTTTATATATATATATTAATTTGAAAGTATGTATAAAATTAAACATAAGATATATAGAAACTTATATATGAATTAAATTGTCTCAAACTCCTGTAATATACAAATATGCAAATCTCACACGTTAATATTATATTCTAGATACTCGTTGTTTGTTTTTTTTTTCTTTCACCAATATCCTGTTCTAATTAATCGCGGGGTTTTTTTTTCCTACGCTTCTCTAGCTGCTACTGAGAAAAAATATCTCGATATTTGGATATCTCAATATAAAATTATCCATGATAAATCTATCGACAACTAATAAAAGAAAAAGAGAACACTAACACATTTTGTTACCACATTCATCATTGATTCAAGCATTCATATCTGAATTTGATGTCTGAAGTGACAAAGTTTTCTAACAAATAATTCAATAAAATCTCAATATATAGAAATATTTAATCATTATTTAGCATCGTGTGTGATGCATTTATTACAAAAATTATTATTTCTAATATTGATTACTGATATGGTTTTTTCTTTATCACTATAATAATCATGTAAGTTGGGTTGTTAGATGCAGAAGGAAAAAAAAAGTTTTTTATTAATGTTGAATTGATATAGGTTGTGAGTGTAGATTATTTAAAGACCAAAAGTTTTTTATTAAAGTTTTTTTATTAATTAGTTCTGATAAGTATATGATTACTAAAATCCAAAAGCAAATACCGTCCATCTTTATCATCGTCATCAACTCTAAGGTCGCGTTTGGTTCGCAGATTCTGATGGAATCTGATGGAATTGGAATTGAATTCCATTCCTTAGTGCGTTTGGTTGTTCAATGATGAAGGAATATCATTCCGTTGGAATGTAAACATTCCCTCATTTGATGGAATCTCCATTCCATGGGGATGGGGGAAGGAATCCCATTCCTTCCGTCACTTAAATCTTCAAAAATGAAAAACATTCCGTCAAATTCCATTCCATCAGATTCCAATTCCTTTAACAGATTTCATTCCTTCCAAAAACATTCTGTGAACCAAACGCGCCCTAAGAATCCATATTTGCTCGTTATAAACTTATATAATGTACTCATAAATTAGTACTATATGATACAGAAGAAGAAGATATAGCACAAATATATAAATAAATCTCTTCCTGTATATTACTAATAACAATTTGACAATAGCTTGATTAAAATTGGAGATTTCCACCATACGACATAATCATAGACATGAAGTTAGAGATCTTATGTCATGGTTCATATATTGATCGATGACAATTACAAAATAAATAAATAAACAAACAAATAAAGTATTTGATTAAAAAAACACACCAGACGATTTTTTCCTTGTAGAGTTTCGTGAGATTAGGTTGTATATTAGTAAATTTTTGATATTGCCAATCAACCTAAAATGCTCATTCTTAAAAATTTAGGAATTTGATGTATCGCTTTAAAAAGAATTGTCACAGTGGAAGTTTGTAATTGAAAGAATGGAATTAATTATTAGTTAATTAGAGATATCATCACCTAAATATCTTTATCGATCTGGCCGTCTTTGGGTTTGGGGGAGTTAAGGGTATGGAGTAGAGGCGAAATCAATGTTCTTTAGTTGTAGGATTTGAAAATATAATAAACAAAGATCAATTCAGATTAATTGGCTTGACTTATACGTATTCATAGTAGAGCCGCGGGTTCGAGTCCCGTTTTTTTTTTTAATTAATAAAGATGTTATAAAACAACATTCGTGGCAGCTTACATGAGAGAAGGAGAGAAGGTTCATTTTTGATTTTTTTTAACTTGTTTTTTTAATATTTATTTTTTTTATTTTTATATATTTTTTTAACATAAACCCATTTTAAAAATCAAATTTTTTTAAAAAAATACAACTTACACGTGTAGATATCTACACATGTGTAAGGTATAAAAATCTACACATGTGTAGGGATTTATTTTTTATTTTTATTATTTTTTTTTTGGAATGGTTTTCACTAAAAAAAAATTAAAAAAATTTAAAAAAAAGAATAAAGAAGAAAAAAATTAAAAATCAATTTTCTCTCCCTTCTCTCTTTAAGCAACCTTCTCATTTGATCTCTCTCCTATAGAGATATATAGAGATTAATGTAATAACGGGAGAAAAAAGATTATTCAATGGAACTTTTTATTTTTATTTTTAGTTGTTTCTAAGACCTTACTATCAAGACATGGAATTCATTGTCAATTTCTTGTTAGAAAATACATTGTTTGATGATATTTTATATCAAATTTGACCTGATTGATATTTTCGAATCATGAATTCTAGTTTGAACGATCTCAGGCTCGAGCTTTACTCAACTTTTCTCAATGGATTAGTTTAAACTTTAATCAAAAGTAATATTATGACCTAGATGATTTCAACCTCATGTAGAGATTTTCGAGCTCTATTCTGATAAATAACATGATAACTATAAAAAAAAAATGAGTTGATATAAGAGTAAAACAGTACAAGCTTGATGGTTTGCATGTTTTTCGAATTGACTATTATGACACTCCAGCTTAATTCTAAAGTCTAGAAAAGTAGCTCAGGCTCAACTAGCCCAAACGCGAGTAAACTTCGAATTTTCTATGTGCCAATTTCGAATTGCCTCGAGTCCATTACAACCAAACAGGCAAACAACACTAAACATTTTATATGTAATAACCGTTTTGGGGTTTAATAGTAAAATAAAGTAACGTATAATAACCGTTTTAGGATTTAATAGTACAAAAAAGTTTCATTAAATTCTACAAACCATTAAAACTTAAAATGGTAGTAAATTAGTAATATAGCATAAAACGTTTTTTTTGTGTGTATAATGTATCAAAGTTTAGCAACGATATTTGTTTTTAGGGGCGGAACTACTTTATGGATAGGTGTGGCTTGAGCTACAGTTCGGTTATTTTGATATATGTTGGATTTTCATTGGTGCTACAAGGAAATTTGGATACCCGTCAATGTAGATAGCACTAAACTTTTGAAGGATTTTTATAACAATAAACTTTATAGAGATGTATTTTTGTAACTAAATGGAAAATAAAAGTTAAGAAAAATGTCAAAACTATTATAAAACGCTAAAAATATCAAAAAAAATCCTTAAAAACTATTTAAAATATCTAACAATCTTAGTTGTTAACCTTACCTTGATGTACGAGGCGAATGTTAAAACTTTGTGTGACGAATCACTTTTAATACTGGTTCCGCCACAGTTCATATTCTTACACAATCATGTTGCAATATTTTGTTAGTAATAATATACGTGACTGAAAAATATGTTTAAAATTTGAGGGAGACACAAGCATTTCAGTCATCTTCACTCTTGATCCAAATTCTCTAAACATTTTAAATTCCTAATGTTTTTCATATCACATCTTTCATCTAATGCAATCGAGGTACAAAAAAAGATGCGTCACATACTCACATTATACAAAAGATGCACCATGGATTCATAGAAAGCCACACAGAGGCCAGGAATACAGCAATTGAATAGCAGATTAACCGATATGATTTCCGGTGTCTACAGGGCAGCTTAAGTTTCATCAGTAAAACTTAATAAAAGGTTGAACATGATCATTAATCACAATTCAACCATACTTGTCTTAGGAGTTGATACCTAACAGTATTGCAACTATTAATATCTTTTAATGTCCACATGTGCTTAGTTGAAGAGGTTACTGTCATGGGAGAGTCAATGATTGAAGTCAAAGGTGAATCCAGTTCATTGAGCTCATCATCGCTTGTATTTGACTTTCTTAAGGTCAATGATCCGCTGCGTGTCAATCTAGCCTGGCTTCCATCATCTCCTAAGATGCAGCCTATTAAAGATGCAGAAGGAGGGTGATATACAGTAGGAGCTGCTGCACATGGAAGACTTGTGACACAATCTTCACTACTCTCGATCAAATCCTGATTAAAAGGGTAGATTACGGATTAATGAGTTCGCCAAAACTTGTTATCATTAATTTTGGATTTCTTTTATCTTTAACGGGTAGGGGTGACAATCGTGTTGTGGCCGGTTTTGCATGTTGTTGGGTTCATATAACTCAACCCATTTAATAATTATGTTGAAGATTTGAACCCAGATCCAACAAACTTTATTAACAGGTTAGTCATGTCAACCTTTCTGACCCATATAAAATCAAAACTTAAATGATAAAAGTTATAAGTTAAAATTATCGATATTATAGATTCACACAATAAGTCAATAAGTGATATGAGTTATATTGTATGACCCAATTATATAAAACATAAACTAAAACTATTTGAAAGATACACATGAAATATTAAGATAGAAGTAAGAAAAAGTAAAATGGTTACAATATTTAGAACAAATTTTTTTGAATTTACAATACTTAGTTTTCCTATTTGTAGTTATTAATGGGTTGGATGGTTGTAAATGGGTAACAATAATCAACTCAAACCAAACCCATATATTAGATATGTTAATCGTGTCAACCCATTTATGACCCAAACCCATTTAGCCTCAACCCAAACCCGCTTATTTTATATCGTGTCGCGGGTCCTGTCACGTGTCGTGTCGGTAAATTTCACGCCTACTAATGGGTCATTAAGGTGAAATCATAATTTTTGCTCAATAGAAAACAAGCTAAATGGGTGTCATATAGGCCAAATGAGTCCGAATTCGCCAAAAGGGTATTTCAGAAAGTATTGCAATGTTTTCTTTGTCTGACAAGTTAAGATGCTAGAATATGTGAATTACATGTTTTTCCATGGCTACTATTGATGTTGGTCCTTGTGGAGGTCTTTTAAATAGGACATTTAACTTCAAGTAATTCTCCATTTCGACAAGGATAACGTGGAATAAAACCAAACAAATTTCAGCAAAACTGACCTCTGAATACAGTATTTCTAGCACCACCTCAGGTATCGGGTCGGGGCAAAACTCATCCGGGACAAAACTATCAATAATCCTCTTTATTAATGGTACACCAATAGTAGGACATACCTTCCAAATGAAGAAGATTAACTTGTAAATACAAAAGTAAATAAATCGATAATAAGAATAGCATATTCTACTAAATAGTTTTGGTTTAATGAGTAGGAAACCTCTTTTCGGATCGTATTGCTTAAGAGCATATCCTTTGGAAGCATCATGAGCTCACTCAGTGAAGTAAGGAGATGAAAACTGATTGGTGAGCCGAAGAGATCGGTTAACCAACTGGACCAGTTTCCGATCTGTGCTTTGAGCAAAAGAAAGTACATTAGGTTTTCTTAACACTTAACAAACAAATGAACTACAATTAAGTTTATAGTTTTTGTACTTATAGTTAATCATTAACACACTAGTTAATTTATAAAATGCAGAAAAATAGAGGGTCTTGACTCCTGACAGATCAAACTGGGTAATGTAATTGTTTTGACCAGTATTAAATATTGCCCATTTTGACCCATTACCCAACCCATCCGACCCTTCACCCCTCCATTTTTCTGCTTTACTTACCATGCTATATAACTGGACCCACTATATGAAGGCACCAAAAGCAAGTTGAAGGTAAGGTTAAGTTGACATTTACTCACCGTGTTTTTCAGTTGTGCACCGGCTCCAAAGCTCGCTTTCCCTGAAGGAATAGGAAGAACACGGGAATCACTGATGGGATCTGATACAGGGTCTGTTGGAACCTCATCTTCTGGTTCACGAAGAATGGCATTGAACATGGCTACATCTAATCTACCCACGCATTGCTCCATTATCTAAAGTAGAGAAAAAAAGATATATTAAACACCCTCTTTGGCGTTTACTATGTATAGAGCATATCGGAAAGGTGTTACCAACATAGACAGCACACTCAAGCAACCACAACTATGTCCTGTAGATCGAACCGGACAGATTCTTTCACAAGCATCCATGAAAGCCGTTTTCCAAAGCTCTAATGAAGTGTTCACTTGCTCGTGATCAAGTGAACCAGGTGTTTGACGATGTTTATTAGATTCTGACTCTACAACTCTAGCAATTCCCTTTGCAGCAGCGGAATGCATATAAGGGGCAAATGTCTAAGTAGTTTCAAAACGAGATTAGACAGCTATACAATTGTATAAGCAATTAGAGGTGGCAAAATGAGTGGGTTGACATTAAATACTTTTTGTCCACATTTTTAAAAAATAAGTGCATCAAATTTGATCAGAAAAGTCGTATTATTTCAACAATAGTCCGACTTTTGAATCTTGTCTAATAAAAAAGACTCTAGACTTTTTATGCATAAACATACTGGGCAACTTTTGACCCGTTTCAACTGTTTCTTTTATAATAAATAGCTCCTTTGATATGTTAGAGATAAAATATTACCCAGAAGAACCCATGCATGAGCAAATGAGTATAATCAGTCACCCAAGGACTATAGGTCTTTGCCAAAAGAATAAAAGATAACGAGAGTACCTGCCACCAGATGGACTCAATAATGCGCGAGAAGATCCAAGATTCAACTTTTTCAAGAGCGGAAATGACCATATGAGGGTCCTCACCTTCACGCCCATTTAAAGACTTGTATATTATTGCTCTTAGTACAACAGAATTCGACAACCAGAAAGTCAGC
This sequence comes from Erigeron breviscapus, assembly GCA_034093135.1. Lineage (NCBI taxonomy): Eukaryota > Viridiplantae > Streptophyta > Magnoliopsida > Asterales > Asteraceae > Erigeron > Erigeron breviscapus. The sequence continues at coordinate 284,965,497 of CM067167.1, forward strand.
CTGTATTCAAAAACAGAACCAAAATCAATTGAATGTTTTATCCGAAAATGAGGAACTCATCTGGCCTAGAATGTACCTTGGAACATCATTTCCACAAGCCTTTACAACCAAAATCAAACCTGACACTATACTTTTCGCCGAACTTGCTCTCCTTAATGAATTCTCTTTACATGCATGAAGGTACAGCCTAGAGAGACGCCTTGCAGGAGAATGGACTTTATTGATTGAACTCCCGTGCTCAGCTACTATTGAGTATAGACTAACTTCTATAGCTGCAGCTTCTGTCAGTTCACCTTCAAGAGCTTGTACTCTTCTTTCCAAGTCTTGTACCTTGCTTACGTCTTTCCTTACACTTTTCTGTTCTTGAACGCTAGCATTTTTAAATTTCTCTAGAATTTTACTTGTCCTTAAAGATCCGTTGTTTGTTATTACATTACTTGTCCTTATAGATCCGTTGTTATTTATTGCATCCAATGAAGAACTGACAGACTTCACATTGTCTAACCTATCAATATCACGTCCATTATCTTTGATTATTTGACTTTCTTGACCAGTATGCCTTGCATCCAACTTTTTGGATTGTGTAAAAGACTGTTCGTTTGTTCCATTACTATCGATAGATGACTTTAAGAGTTTCATGCTATGAGATTCAGCCTTTTGTGAGAGCATCGTGAATCTCGAGTTACGGAGATTTGATAAAGTGGTACGAGCATTTTCTATCTCGGAATACAAATCTTTTGATGATGATATACGTTCTTCATAAGCAGCCCTTTTATCTCGAACCGAGATTTCTTGATCATTAACCTTTCCCGGTCTTCCACATATAGCTTCAGACACATTCTGCAAATGACTGTCACCAGGTTAATGAAGTATCAATAACAGGAAAAACAGGTCTGGTTGGGCCCATACCAACACTTTTGTTGATTTTCTTTTAGTTTGGCATAAAAGATTATGGAAGCTATATTGTTGATAAGAATCTAATTTTTGGAATCTAGAAAAGGTTTAGGGAGTTTTAAGCATTTGAAAACACTTGAGGAGTTAAGGTGACTTTGACCCGATTGGCTCATCTGGCCCATTTCCATTTTAACTAAGATCTAAAACTTGTCTATCTGGCGTGTTGGAGATTAAATACAACCCAAATTGACCCATTTATAGACAAATTGATCAAAATTGCCACCTGCGGTACAGAATTGCTCTATTATATGCATAATTTTGAGTTTTTCACTGGCCATGCCGGCCAAAATAGCAATGTCTTATATAACAGGCATATTTCATGAGTAGAAGGAGTATAAGGCTTTTTTTTTTTTTGAAAAGCAGAAAGGTATCCTAAAGCTAACTACTCTTTTTTGAAAGTCAAATAACTATATACGACAGCACAATATTCACACATTTGTTCTGAGTTTGATACCCGCAGCCTCTTGGTTAATGGGTAACCTCGAATACCACTAGGCCAAGGCTAACTATTATCCTTTCAAAAGTATGTTTCTCTACTACTCGTATTTTCTAAAACATATCTAGCATGCGTCTGTCCAACCAATTGGATTGACTAGTTCCAGAGTGGCAGAGTAATAGAATACAAGAATATAGCGCGAATAGATAGTCATTGTATTTTGAAAGATATATAACAATGCAGTTCAAGTACCTCTCTTGGGGGAGTTAAACTTCCATTGGATCCAAACAACGATAAACCTGCAACGATAGAAGACTGAGAGGAAACGTCATCTTCATCTGTCATAGAGGCAGTCTCGGCTTCCTCAGCATACTCTTCATCCATCAATGCAGAAACACATTCAGAGTGGTTCTTCTCCAATGATTCTTCTCTGAATAAACTCTCTATAGTCGATGAAGACCTTGCAAGATTATTTCTCTCAACCACTTGTATTTTAACAAAAAGCATAGGTTGAGCCGTATTACCAAAAGTCCTCTTGCAATTCATAGGTACACTGATCATCAAACACTCTTGAACAATACCATACTCCGCAAAGTCTATAACTGCAGTAGCCAACAACTGCCCTTTTACGGTTTTATCCCTTCGTGGTTCATACAGATTAAACTCTATGCAATTCTTTACAAAAGTTTCATACTCTACGGACTTGACTGACATGTCTCTTGATAACGTTACATGAAGCCTAAAAGAGTCATTAAATTCAATTTTACCATCATCAGCACCCAAACCAAAACCATTCGACGGAACAACTGCTTTAGTAGACCCTGAATTATTGTCACCATGTTCCCATTGTATTAATACAGACCGTAGTGATCTCAATGACTTGGATGGAGGCCACGGCTTAATCTCTACAAGATTGATAATGTAATCTAGGTGAGCATATGGGCTGGTCCTGCTTTTTGTCTTCAATCCGTTCAACATTTTTAGTTTGCAAAATCTTTCTGCTAAAATGGAAATGTCAGAGCAACAGATTCTATTTAGTCAACTGGTCATCTTAGTTTAAATCTTATTTAAGTTTTAATAATTGTTTCACTAACACAAATCTAACCATTCCTAAAACTTATAAAAATAGGGTCAGCTATCACATTAACCGACTTTTCAGATTTATAACTAACTTTTCCGAAACTAAACGCACCAATCTCACATATAAGCACACTAATTCATCCTTATGAACTCATGTTTCTAAATCAATGTAGAATAAAAGCATTCTCTTAGTAAAAACAATAAAGGGTTTAAGGCAGCTAGTTCAGTTTATACTTAAAACCTAAGCAAAAACATAAAAGTAAAAATAAATGATTGATGTATAAGTTCAAATGAGATAATAAAGAGCTGATTACCTTGTGTTTGGATCAAAATAAGCAGAAACTATATACAGAATACAGAAAAGATTGTCAATTAATTAGTATGCAAATAATCATCATTTCACTGCTAGAACATATATAAAACATAGTTAGTGTATATACTGTATCACATTGTAATGATGAAAATGGTAACAGTACGTGAGAAATAATTGAATGGTACTCGTATTAAGAAAAACAAACCACATTGATTATAAAAAGTTACATAAAATTAAGCGTCGTGTTGTTATGCGAGACAAAAAGTAAAAGGTTTATATCATGCATGTGACAATGTGACATGCACCTCTTCCCAATAGAAACCAAAAATCTGTACCTTTTTTTTAAATAAAAGTTGGAATATTTGTTTTTTAATCTAACGGGATAAATTATGGTTTTCACTTTCTGTCCCTATAGTTTTATAGTTGTCTTATGTAGATCAGTGTTTTTTTTTTTATTATTATTAAATTACACCAAATAATACTTAACTATCCATTGCCAAGTATTAGATCTTGGTTTGTACCCCAAGAGTCAAGAGCGTCTACTAAGTTGGCTTATACGGTAAGTGATACGTGAGTTTTTCGTTCTATAACAAATGTAGTCGTGTTAAATATGATGAGGTAAGTAAACTTGCATATCATTTTCATACCCCCCCCCCCCCCCTTTCCCACCTCCTTTTTTTCCCTTTCAAGTTTAAGATTCTGACCAACTTATGTTGTTAACGTCCCAAACTTTTTATATAAATGTCAGCGGCATTAGCCTTGAAGTCAAGTCTCTACAACCCTTAAAATCCTATAACTAACCTTTTTTCCAACAAGGTGTAGAGTATTTCAAAGTGTTTTGTCACTTCATGAAAACAACTCATAGGTTGTGGGTTGTCATTAACAATAACTTAAAAAGAGGAGTTGATATCCATACCATAATTTTTTACTCCCTCCGTCCCATTAGAAGTGTTATATTTTATATATTCAAAGTCTTTATTTATAAATTTTGACCTTAAATATATTTTGTTGTGTTATATAAAACTTGATAAAAGTTATACCATTAAAAAACACGTCTAAAACACAATCAATTCATATAACTTTCATCAAATATTATCTAACACAAATAAAATTATTTAAGGTCAAAGTTACAAATGTTAGACTTTGAAAATTCAAAATGTGACACTTCTAGTGGGACGGAGGAAGTATAATGTAGAGGTTTTACAACAAACTAAGTCATTCTTGCATAACTATAATACATCCATTAAAATAAATGATACTAATACAAAAAAAAGTTACTGATTTTTATAACGAATATATTAGTTCTACAAAAATTAGTCATCAAGCTGCATGTTTACTTGGATAATGCGATTGGCAATTAGTAAAACCTATATCGGATTGTTAATGGAGATAGAATGGCATTGTTTCCAACTATAATTGAGTATTAGTAGAATTACAGTTGTCAGAAGGTTACCGGGGATGGATACAATGACGGTGACTACCGAGAAGAAAATCAGAGGGGGTGGTCATCTTGTTTTTTTAGCATGTATTATGATATATGAACTTTGCGTAAAAAGAAACCAGTGTGAGACACTTTTCATTGTTCAACTTTTTAACAACACGAAAAACACATTGTTCAACTCTTTGACAACATGAAAAACCAAAAGCTCTGCCCTCCCTCTCTATCTATCCAAGGGATGGAAGGGCAGAGTCCTTTGGTGTCCCCCCCCAGTCAAGAATTGGGGCCTCGCATCACTATTTTATCTCATGCGTTTCTTCATTCATGGTTCGATATTCTGGTGTCCTAGGAACCACACCAATCCATCCCGAACTTGGTGGTTAAACTCTAATGCGGAGAGAATAAAAGAACATAACAGGCAAAATTATCTTTTTATTCAATAAAACCAACTGGGTTGGATCAGTGGTTGGAGCTCTTGCCTCTCTTGACAGAGGTCAAGGGTTCGATCCTCATACCCAGCAAGGCTGGAGGTCCTTTTCTACCTTTGATAGAACCTGAAAGCAGCCTTTCTACCTTTGGTAGGGGTAAGACTGTCTACATTTTAACATTCCCATACAAAAATGATATTTGGGACCCAACCGGTAGAAGACGTCATTGGGAGTAAATTTGTTCGGTATAGGAATCAACCCCCCAAAAAAATGGATAGGTGAGGAATGTTGGGGGATCACCGTATTAAACTGGTAGTAGTGTCTGTTTGAGGATACTGCTAGTGGATGCCAGCCTTTAGATAGAGCGCGTGATACTCGCTAATCACTATCAACATCCTCCACTGACAAGTGACAACTAGTAAAGAAAAGCCCATCCAATCGACGGTGAATATTCATAGAATCAGAGGTAGGTTTATGAGAAATGATATTTTATTGAGTAGTAAATAACAAAAAATACTAGGACCGGTCCTCCAACGACCCATGGGCCATTATGATTTTATTTTTATGGGCCAGGTTTTATCAAACTTGAACCAAAGCAAAAACCAAAAGCTATATATCAGGCTCATTTTTAGTTTGAAAGTAAGCACAGCACCCACCGATTGGGCTTTATGCGGATATACATACAAGATTTTATAATCACTTCTTTGAACTTCATCAATGTATGCATAGAAGTTAAATTGTTTTCTATTTAAAAAAAAATAAAAAAGAAAAAGAAAAGTTTAATAAAAAAAATAGAGTTTGATTGTTAAATATATATTAACACTACAACAAAAATGTTATTTATTCACACTTACTTTTAAGAAGTGTGAATAAATTTCTTAATTTATTCACACTTAAAAATGTTTAAAAAGTATACACATTTAAAAGTGTGAATAAATTTAAAAATCATAACTTTTTCACATTTATATACGTGGAAAAAAAATTCATACTTTTAAGTGTGTAAAAGTATATCAATTGTTCACACTTAGAAGTGTGAGGATTAATTTGTAACACCAAACAAGAGAGGTGTGGAAAAATTAGGTGTTACAATTTGACTTTCACACTTTTAAGTGTGAATATGTTTGACATTTGTTCACACTTTTAGGTGTGAACTTTTCTTTTTCACATATATAAGTGTGAAAAAACTATAATTTTTCACATTTCTTCACACTTTTAAATGTGTATACTTTTTAAACACTTTTAAGTGTGAACAAATTAAAAAAATTCTTCACACTCCTTAAAAGTAAATGTGAATAAATGACATTTTTGTTGTAGTAAGACGCATATACAAGAAATTTGGGTCGTTAACTATTTTAATATTAGCAGAACACAAGGAATCTCGACTACGATCCCTCCTTTATTGAAAGGTTTTAGGGTACAAGCTAGCGTTTGTGATTATGTTCCACTTGTGAAAGTAGTATACGAAAATAAGGAAAATAATTGAATTTCTTTTGCATGATTATTTAAGTTATTTATGATTTATGATATGATTATGTTACAAGATAAAGTGAGTTGGGGACCAAGATTGTCTAGTTATATTACAAAATATTACAAAAGATTCAAGTTAAAATCAAATTAGTGTGGAGGATTTTGCTTCAATATGGAACTTGCCCCCACTACACCAAGGAATCCATCGATTAAAGATTTAAATCTCACAGTATCCGTACATAACGTCTCTCGTAAGAACGAAGGCTTGTATACTTTATTAACACTTCGTTTCGATGGTGATTTAGGTTTTTACTTGATAAATTATCACTCAAGATAATGATTTTTTTTTTAATGCTTGTCTTTAATACTAAACAAAATAATGAAGCATTATGATATCACTATTTGAATAGACTAATGATAGATTTATAACATTATTTTTCCATATAAAATAAGCATAATCATGTTAATGCATAATATACACATGTTTAAAGCAATAATTGTTGTACATGATAAAAAAAAACATTACTCCCTTCCGTCCCATTTTAGTTGTCCACTGTTGACTTTCAAAGTCTTTTTGTTTCAACTTTGACCGTGAATATTTTTGTTTATATTCTATAACACTTGATATAAAATATATAAATAAATTTGATTTTAAACGAACTTTTCAATGATATAACTTTCATCAAGTATTATATAATACAAATAAAACTATTTACGGTCAAAGTTAAAGCAAAAAGACTTTGAAAGTCAACAGTGGACAACTAAAATGGGACGGAGGGAGTATATTTGAAGAACTAAAAAAAAAATTCCACCTATTTGATGGGAACAAGTGACTTTCTTTCTTCTCATCGAATGGTTTAATAGGATCTATTTTACAAGGGAACTTTTTAACACGAACCCGATTAAGATGTTAAGTTAGACCTTTCGATATTTCCAGGTAATTAACGTCTTCTTAAAAAAAGTTCAATTTTCTTCTTTCTATTCTTACCTTCAATCTTGTCATAGATTGTGATTTCTTTCTTAAGAATATATTTTAATCATTATCTATGATTTTGGCACATAAAAACTTTGGTAAATATACAAGCAAGTTCAAATATGTTAGTTGTGTGGACAGTTATTATCGTTCGGGAACTCGGTGCTACCAAAGTTTTTAACTGGGTCACCAATGATTATGCTTTTATGATCAGTTTTTATGGAGATATTCATCCCTATTCCTTTTGTGTTCAAATAAATGCAATCAATTGCTCCGAGATTTTTCTTTTTTTTTTATTATTTAATATTAATTTTAAATTTAGGAGAATGTGTGGTACATAATGATTCTCGCGTTTTTTTTCTTTTAAAGTTCTTAAATAATCCTTCCTCTATCTACTATGTATGGCCGCTGATAAACACAAAAGGAGTTCTCAAAATTCCTTTCCTTTCAATTTGGCGATCCATAATAAGTTGTTTTAGCCAGTAAACATATTTCTTCATGATACATGTGAATTTGAAATCAAAGCAAATAAGCACAAGAACGGTTACCAGAGTTACAAACTGAGACTTTTTACAAACATCAAATTAATATATATGCATGGTGGCTGATAAACACTTTTTATTAGGTCGTAATAAATAACCGGGTGGTGTGATAGTTGTATATTAGAGCTAATTTTTTGGCCATAAGCCAAAAGTTAATATAATGTGGTAGCTCAAATAGGGAAGAAACTTGGGATCGAGAATGTTGTTAGATTCAGCTCATGTAAATAGACTTGAAAAAGTTCTCATTAATTAGATTAGCTAACAATCCTACTTAATTATAAATAGTATATAATAGTCTTGTATGAGAGTAAACCCAATGTATCCATGTAAGAAATTTCAATTATAGATTAGATTTTTCTTCTTCCATTTCGATTATATAAGCGATTGGTCACGTTTCACCAATGCTCAAAATCGTATTCTTGTGCATTATGTGATGATAATAATTAATTTCTACTTATGTGAGAAAGTTATGAGATCACACATATTTTACCTAAACTCGATCGATCTGCATTTGGTTATAAAATGCTATCTCGAAATTCGAACTCATTTCCAATCTTTGAGCTTCCGAACTGCATTTAACCCAATGTTGCAAGGGTAAGAACCGCCAAAGCACATGCAAAATCGATTCACTACATGTGCTTAGTAAGATCCTCTCATAATATAATTACTTAGTTCTTCTTAATAATAATAGGAAAATGATTAATCAACCTAACTCATATGCCTAAAAATCAACCTAAAACCTTAAGAATCTGACATGTGGCTTCCACTAATTCTCTTTCCTAATCTTGCCCCCTGATTTTTCCACATGTCATCATCCTATAATTAGGTTGATTATTAGGCATACGAATTAGGTTGATTTATCATTATCCATAATAATAATACTCCATTTTTTATTGTAGCTAGATGCATGCGACAATAATGTTTTGTATTTATCTGCATTCTCTCTAGCTAGATTTATGCCAATTGATCGAACACTCAAATGGGCTCTAGAATCCAATGCTAGCTACTATACGTACATGTGTAATGGAGGAGGGTCTTTACACGTCTTATCTACCGATTATCGTACGTAATGCCAGTATAAAGAAGTGAACGACGCCAATTAAATGGCTTTTAGCGCATATGGTTTTAACCGAGCTTCTAAGATTGTTGCTGCATGCTATAAGAGTTTGGGCGGGCCTTGGCCCATCCTGGTTCATATGTGGCTCCGCCACTGTGCTATAAGAGTTATAAAGTCAACACATTTGAGTCTTTCACATATAAAAGTTACTATATCTATGTGCATCTCAAGAGTCAAGCTACAAAATGAAAGACCTCGCTCAAGTATATATGTATCTTATCATCATCATGATTCGCTTGTGATAATATTACCAATAGCTAGCTGGTTTAATTAGTGTAAAAAAAAATCTATTCATCTTGGAATTGAATACGAAATAATGCATTCATCATTGTATGGTTTCATCACTCAATCAATTAGATGGGTCTTTTGTGTGAATAAATATATATATTTGTGGTACATGCACTTGATCAAGACCAAAATTAATCCACGTGAGTAAAGTAAATAAGGGCAGGAAAGAGGGTAGGGGCATACCATTGCAAAGTAGTTGCAGTGTTTAAACTGGCACTGTGGTTGGTCAAAAAGTTGACTATTTGACCTGATGAAAACATTACCATTTACCAACAGTCTTCACACAGGCAGTTAGCAATTTGGATATATTCGACTAGAGCCTTTTTTTTTCTTTTTTCCCTTTTTTTTTCGTATTTAGATTACGAGTAATTTTAACTTATAATTATACGAGCCGAGCATGAGTAGTACAAGCTCAATAAGGGTTGTGGTATATATGGACCTTATGACTAAAAAACGACGAAAAAAGAAACAACATGAAGGTTATATATGAAACTAAAATTACGAACAATTAGCTATGTGTCAATCACCAAGACCTTGACCTGAAATTTATATGAGGAGAAAATCATCAAAAAAAAATCACCCATATTTTACCAATTTGATCGATTACTTAAAACAAATAATTACAAAACTAAGGCCATTTGTATCTAGCGGCTAAGATAATGGTGATATTTTAATATCGCCCAAATAGATTTGACAATGCTAACAAATCTTTTGTATATATCAAACTCTTGGATCCCATTCCAAACAAACAAAATATCTCTTGGGTTGTAAATTGTAATAAGCCACGATCTCCGGTTAACATAAAAGGTTACATATATAGCATGGAGATTTGAGAAACAACACACTCTATTATGGTACGCTTCATAACTTTTAGAGGTTCCACATCTTGATTTCATCAATTAACTACCATTCCTTCAAAAAGTTTGACTTGATCCTATACCTTTACATACATTTGACGATTTAAATCAATTCACATAATTCACGTTCAACCGATATGTAGCAAAACAAATAACATTTTTAAGTTGGTGTTAGTTGTCGATAATATTGTGGTAACGACAAATGAACATAGATTTGAAATAAGAAGATAAACAAATTATCTACTCGTAATATATTGGGTAAAGATTCCTTTGAGTATTCCGTAATCAAACTGAGAGATTCTTTAGATTAAAATTAAAAGTGAAAATTTAAAAGTTAAGTTCGAATCCAAATTAAAAATTTTATGTTAACTTGACTAGCCAAGTTGAAAGAATTTAAATGGAACCTCACCTATGTGTCTTGAGACACACAAGGTGCAATATAAAACACCAAATATTAAAATGAAAATTATAAATTTCAAGAAAATTCAGTATGGTACTTTTTATATATTTTAGAAACGAATAATTAGTGCGTTAATTACACCTTATACCTGCATTAGAACATATGTTAGTCGTTAGACAGTCCTTTTGATTAATTTACATATAATCGAAACAATTTTTATGTTACGTTGTAAAATAGAATAGCATTTTAAGCTGGTGCTCCTTTGTTGTTATCGTGTGGTAATGACTAATGAACATAGGATTAGGATCTAAGTGCCATAAATTTGCAAAACTTTATTCCTATTTGTGGTCCAATCAAACGATGTACAACAATATAATTTTATCAAAAAGATCCTCTGTTGTGGTGGCCTTGAGTTGAAAGCAGATTTTGTTTGGGTTTTTTAACATATGGGCACCAGAAAGCCGTTTGAATAGGTGAAGCCGGAATGGTCGGCCCAGGTACAAATGTCTCGGATATTCCAGGGAAATTGGGGGGTTGGTTTGCAGAGATGTTCACGCAGTGTTCTAAAAACCAGGTCGGCTGGTTCGGGTTCCGGAGGGTGTCTAGTTTTTAAGACCCGGTATATCTTTCCCGACTTTTTCGAGAATCGAAACGGCTGGTTTTTCCGGTTCTAACTTGTTTCTAATTTTTTGAACCTTTAATAATTTTAAAAAGTTGATTTTTTTTTTTTATTTTAAAAAGTTGAATTTGTGTAAACGCTAACGTTACTTTTTGTTTGTGAACTTTAAACTTACATTTTATTATGATTTATGAAATACATATTTGATGTTATTTTTGGCTATTTTCATTGGATTAGAAGTTTAATAGACACTTTTTTAAAAAATATATATAAATAAACCAGCCATTCGTCCGATTTGATTATTTTTATTGTTATTTTATAACATGTTCAATGTATAAAATAAGATAACTTTTCTAAACAATTGTACAATATTTTCTCCGCGCATTTTAGTTTTTCTCAAGTGGCAATTACTAGCGAATCGAAAGGTCTAGCATACATTGTCTTTACTGATTCTGCGCTAGAGAGCCCTTTTGACGAAGAGATCTTCAATTAAACCCTCGAAGAAGACAACCATTGTGATAAATTCCTATGTTAATTGATAATAAAGCAATTACAAACCAAATACCCTCTTCTAGTGTTGTCTTCATAGTGATAAAATTACTATTATAAATTGATAGATACTAGTAAAATACATGTACAAACCGAAAGAGTGATTATGGAACAAACTATGTTACTTGAATTGCAAACAGATAGTATAGATTTGAAAATTTGCAATCTCTATAAACACAAAACCAAACATATTATTTACTACTTTCTTTCTATTTGGAACTACAATCTTCCTATACTACTAAACGGCAATGGCAGCTGACGTCAATAAAAGTGAGGTGTCGGCTTCTAAACGAGGTTTCACCATAAAGCACACACACTTGCTTATGTCATGTGTGTGTGCTTTTTGTTTTTATATTATTTATATTATATTTATTATTTAAATCGGAAATATTATTATTAATATTTGGGTGGGAATTTGATTTGAAAGAGAGAGAAGAGGGAAATTTGAATTCAAAATATATTTCAAAAAAGGAGGATGAGAGGGAGATTTGAATTTGAAAGAGAGAGAAGAAGGACATTTGCATTCAAATAAATAGACACACACATTTCCCATTCTCATTTTGCATTACCCATCACAAAAATTGTCTCTCAAAATACCGAAATGTGTTTTATTTTTTTTTTTTCATCGGCTTCAAAGTTCTTAAAACCTAAACTATTTGTGTGTGCTTTATTTAATTGCATGTTATGTTCGACTTGATTTATGTATATCTTCTGTTTAATGCAGGTCATGTTGGAGTTCATGTTCGATGTTAGATATTGTGGCAAACGATGTTCAGTGAGTTGGTCACACTTTTGACTTCACAGTTTTGAAGATATGTTTTGTTTGTAATGTGTTTTTAATCCATTTTGTTCTTATATATTTGTGTTTAAATCTCTTTATATTAGTATGTTGCAGTTGATTAAAGTATATATTCTGTTCAATGCAGCTTTTGTTCTACTTTATGTTTGATGTTAGACGCTGTGGGAAACGATGTTCAGTAATATATACAAAAAGTCTATATGGAATCGTCGAGGATGAATGAAAGGTAGACGAACAAGTTTATTCAGGTTTAGTATCATGCTCCATCTCTTTGTTATTGATCATAGGTTTAGCATGATACTCCATGTTTTGGACCATGTATGGTTGTTGAAGTGTTAGTATAGTTCTTTTATACAAGTTTTTGTTCTATACGGTTGGAGTTGTATTCAACTTTCCATTTATTTTAACCAGAACATGACATCTTTCTAAATAACATAAGTTCAAGAAGATTAAAATTTAGCACCAGAGGCAGAATTAAGATTCATAACAAAGATTGAGGTAAACATCTATCTGTGTTGCAGTAATTTTCTTTAATCACTATATATTCATTTGTTGGATGCTTTATGTATTTTGCAGATTACACTTGAAAAGAAAATTAAGTTCCTCCATATCCATAAAGAAGTAAAATTCGATATTATTCAGTTGCAATGTTGCATATTGCACTAATAACACTTCAATATACAGATGTCATGTTGTTGTTCTTCTACAGTTAAGGTTTTTGGTTCTAATAGATGTGTGATTTGTTCACATGAAGGTGGTCAGACTTTTTAGCCATGGCCAATCTTTGGATTATCGACCTCAAACAAATGTGTCATATATAATCAAAATCGACAACAAAGGTAACTACATAACATAGTTAACACCTCTAGCTACCATATATAACACCTCTACAATCTTATATAAAGTATGTTGCTGCAAAAGGAAAACAAAACCAGCAATCATACTTCCGATTTGTCCATATTCCTAAAGATACTTAATATACATGTCCAACCATAACCACATTGTTTTACCTTCATAACCACATTGTCCAAACATAACCACATCGTCCAAACATACTTGATAGTTAACAAACATCCAAGTGAAGTGTTTTACCTTCCACATTGTCATCTGGATTGAATTGGAACCTGATCATGCCATCTTCTTCGACTCCTGTCTGACCCATGAAGTAACTCCAATCCATGATCATAACCATGTCACTAACATCTCCTGCCTTCTTACCATCTAATGTTGGCACCAAATGAAATGGGAACACCATTTCACCCGCACACCTGAATCGTACTGCAATAGCTTATGCTTTTGAACAAAGGGCTTTGGCACAGACTACACAAAAAGATAATCAATCTTAATACATAATAAGCAAAATATAACTTATGTAGTATCATAAGTTCTCCATTGTCATGCCTAAGTAAATAAGAAAAAAAATATAGTTATATTTATTTATATAGATGGAGAAGACATAAATTTTTACCAATTGATTCCTTTCAACACTACGATGAAGAATTCTCCGAAAGCAGTATGAGGCATGAGGTGAGTGTGCAATATGAGCATACCTACATTTGTGGTATTTGGTTTCAGGTTTGGCTTCATCATCTGATGAAGATGACCAATACTTCATCTCCTTATTATCATTAAACACTACATCATAAACAAATTAATAAAAAATGAGTATCTATTTTTAATAACTGAGTATCTATTTTTAATAAAAAATGCTGATACCTTCAACATGATCATTTATAAGACTTCCATCAGATCGAAACACCTCTACCTTGAATGTCAAGTCCAAATTGTTGGTGAACTTTAAGATGTAACCTGGACGAATATTATTCTTTGCACATAAATTCCTCCACCCTACCCCATTAAAACCAACAACAATCTTTCCATTCATACCATCCAATTCATAATAGTGATAAGTAACCGTTACTTTCGCATTATGCTTTCTACCAAAAACTACAGCTGTATGTTGCCAGTCATGATCACTATTTCTGTTCAACTCGAACAAGAAGGATGAAGAAAGCACCTATAAACATGTCACAAAAAATCAAAAGTTATCTACAGTAATATAATAAAGAAACATGTGTCACCAAAAGTAATAAACATAAAAATTTACAGAATTGCATACCACTTGATCAAATGTATATTCACTTGCAACAATTAACTGACTTCTAACAGCTGACTCACCAGCATGCATCATTCTACGATACTCTAGACCAGCAACACAGTAAACTTGAACATCAAATGTATACTTCTCTTTCCAAGTAAAACACAAAGTACCAAATTCTTTATATGGATCAGACTTGACAAACTTATTCCAAGAATCACCAGAAACAAAGCAACTCCCATCTTTCAAACGTGAAGCATAAACCTTATTTGTCTTTCCCCTACTATCAATCAATTTCATAGTAAACAAACCTTCTTTCGGTAACACATTGGCAACAATGTTTGGTATGACCTAAAAAACATAATGAAAACATCATATTTTTTAAACAAAACATACATATATTCGAATCACAAAATCATATTCCAAATGTATATTCACTTGCAACAATTAACTGACTTCTAACAGCTGACTCACCAGCATGCATCATTCTACGATACTCTAGACCAGCAACACAGTAAACTTGAACATCAAATGTATACTTCTCTTTCCAAGTAAAACACAAAGTACCAAATTCTTTATATGGATCAGACTTGACAAACTTATTCCAAGAATCACCAGAAACAAAGCAACTCCCATCTTTCAAACGTGAAGCATAAACCTTATTTGTCTTTCCCCTACTATCAATCAATTTCATAGTAAACAAACCTTCTTTCGGTAACACATTGGCAACAATGTTTGGTATGACCTAAAAAACATAATGAAAACATCATATTTTTTAAACAAAACATACATATATTC
Organism: Erigeron breviscapus; assembly: GCA_034093135.1. NCBI lineage: Eukaryota > Viridiplantae > Streptophyta > Magnoliopsida > Asterales > Asteraceae > Erigeron > Erigeron breviscapus. The sequence continues at coordinate 284,980,653 of CM067167.1, forward strand.
GAATCACAAAATCATATTCCAAATGTATATTTCTAGAAAAGACTAACCAGTTGCTTTACTAACTCCTTAGTGTCTCCGCATTTCACAAGAAATTGGAATTCAAACTCCAGCTATTGATGAAAGTCAAATAAACCCAAAACTTATTAATTAGAATTTTTCTATCAAACCCTAAAATATATGAATAGGTTAAAAATATAATAATAATAGAAAGCTAGGGGACAAACACGGAAATACTTATATATATATATATATATAATGGTCCACAAAGGTATAAAAATATAATAATAATAGAAAGCTAGGGGACAATATATGGAAAATATATAATATATAAGGTCCCCAAACTGCTAAACGGAAACAACATAATGGAATTAAAAAATGGTCCCCTGTCCCCTAAAAGATAATCCAGTACCACCATCTTTTCGAAACCTTAAAAGACAGATGGTCCCAAAACGGGCCCCAAACCCTTTAAATAATAAAACCCTAATATCACAAGGAAAGACACCTATTTGAGAGCAATACTACTGCATATTCAGAAAACAATTATTATTCAGCTAAATAAAACAAACAAAAATTCAAATAAACTAACCTTTCCAGCCATCATCAGTGTTCTTTGATCGGAAAATGGAAAACACTTTTGTGTTAGGTGTAGAATTTGATAAGTGAGGTGGCTGATGAGTGTTTGTATGGTGTGGGAAATTAGTAGTAAAACAGAGTAGGTAAAGTGGATTAAATTTCCACTTTCAACAAATACATAATTTACAACTCTAACCCCTATATTTTTAAGACTTAATCATATTCTTAAAATTACAAAGAACATTAAGTTGTATTTGGTTTATATTCAGGTTTAGTCTTATGGTCCATCTTTTTGGTTAATTAGTCATTTTTCTAGGATTTATATAAAATTTTGGTATACCTCATAGATATCAGTTTATATTTTCATAATTTTAAGTTACATTGTGTAAAGGTTAGTTTAAAGTCATGTTGTGGTTGGTTTCATGGTGATAGAGTCACATTATACTTCTTTATATATGCTTCAAACACAAGTCTAATATTTCATCTTCTTGCTATGCTCCATCTGTTTGTTATTGGTCACAGATTTCAGTTTATAATTTCATATTCTGGCCAAGTTACGAATGTTAGTATAGTTGTTGAATAGAATTTTTGTACATGTGAAAGGAGTATTGTATATGTTTAACAAATTTGTACTATAATATTATTATTAATTAGTTTCATCTTCATCAACAAATTTGTCAAAATACATACATTAATTAACTAATATTCTCCGAAATTACATCTAATATGTTGCTGTAAAATTGAAGTTAACTAGCAACATATTAATATTGTCCATTACAAACTTTTGGAATACGATACTTCAAATAAACTAAAATTTTGTTAAACACATTAACACACATACAAATATCCTAATATACTCAGGAACATAATCAACATAAACGAAGATAAACTTGCCCACCAACAACTGATCTTTCTTTGTTTATCCCAAATTTTATTGAATCGCCCACAATAAAACCAGTGCATTGCATAAACAACCCCCAATCAAATTTGATCTTAACATGTGATAAATCACCTGGTCTGCGAGCATCCGGTTTTTTTTAATAAGGTCTCCTTTGAAATTCATGTGACCAAAAAGTAAATCAACTCCATTATATTCATAGAACTTATGCTCACGAACAAAAGAAGCTGGCACTGTCTGCAATTTTAAAAACTTCAAATATCAATTACACATCTTATGATCATACTATATTAGCACAATTCTCCTTAATTATATACAACTACAGCAAAACAAAATAAAAATATTTACATACCACTTCTTTGTGAGTCACAGAATAATCACGAAACTTGTGCAAGAAAAGGATGCTTGAACTTTTTGTGATTGTGTTTTTTTATCCTACATTGATGCAAGATCTGATAATCAAATGATTTATCATCCATCATGGCCTCATTCCACTTTTTCTTAATTTGCACATCCTCAAAACCTAAAACATTTAAAATAGGTTAATGTTTTAAAAGTAACCATAAAAATAAATAACTTAAAACATTTGTACTAAAAATTATAAAACTTACACATATCGACAATCAAACCAACTCCAATATTCCTTTCATTAAAAACATCCAACAAATACTTCTGTTGTCCACAACTTGTCAACATCATTGTGTATCCCTTATCCACACCATTAACCATGATAAGATTAGTCCATTGAGATCCCTCAAAACCAACCGCACGCCATTGATTCATTTCCGGACTATTCTCATGAAACTTATAAGTAACCTTCACTTTTTGATTCTGTAGAGTTCCAAATATTTCTGCTTCCTTATCGGGTTTCAAAGCAGATTCCTCATTCAAGTCATTCAGAATTCCAGATGGAAAGTGTTTCGGGCAAAAATTACCTAAGATAATTTTAGAAAGGATTAAAGATAATTTAAGAACCGAAGATTTGTAAGTGGGATTTGGTGTTTTAGGATCTTCAAATAAAAGTAAAGTTTTCTTAAAGATAATGATTTAAACTAAGAGTTTTTGCTAAAAAGAGTTTTATGAAAGCCTTTGAGACAGAAATACTTTGAGAATCTAAGAAAACTGTTGAAGATATAATTAAAGTACTGAAAAGTAAAGCTAGGATCTTAAAGATAAAATGAAAATGACAACGACACCAGAATTTTGTTGACGGGGAAAAACCCTTGATTCAATTAAGAAATCTTAGGTAAAAAACCCGGGGAGGATTCAATCGATCCTACCTGCTGTTCTTTTATTATTATTATTGTTTGTGAACGATTACAATGATATGAATGAATGAGTACGAATAACAGCTAAGAAACTAAGTAGTTGTGTGTTTGTAGAGCAAATGAGTGTGTTGAATGAGTGCGTGTATGATGAATGCTTGTCCTCTCTTCTGAATAAGATCTTCTTCTATTTATAGAGCTAGACGTTGAACTATCTTTCCGAAATATCTGGGATCTTCCTGGACTTGCTCCTTACGCTGAAGAAATGGCATAGATGACCGTTGAGGCTTATTCTTCACACGGTAAAACTGTTATCAATCCCGATTCTTGTGGTCGAAGTGGTAAACTATCCGTTGAAACACGTTTTCTTCATGTTGTAAGCTTAAATTTTTATCCTGCAAATAATATCTCTCGTACTAGATATATATTCGTTAGTGGGATTATAGATCCTGACGATATCAAGATCCCATTATATCAAGATAATAATATAATACAAGCAGAACTAATAAATTAAACTAAACTAAGGATCCTTCATAACAGCGTATTGTTTAAGTATATATCATAGAAGGCTTAAAGTGTAAATTCTGTTAGGATCCTAGTGGTAAAAATTCTACCCCAAACAATTGTCCCCAAAACTTATGTTTCATTGTAAATAAAGATAAGTTTTATTATTTACGGTCAGTTTTAGCAGTCAAAGCAAAGTCAAGGGGTAAACTTTGTATTGATGCAATTAACAAATGCATTAGTGGTATTAAGTCAGAATCTAGTGGTAAAGGTAAAACTACTTCAGGAAACACTACCACAAAGTCATCCAAACGTCCTAAGACCACTCACTCTGGTTTAAGCCCTGAATTCAATAACTCAGTGCAAGCCATGAATCCTACTCCTATCAGTCAAGTTGCTCCTAACTTGTCCCTAAGCGCCAGTTTAGATCAAGTTGCAATGGTATGCATATTTCTATCTTTACCCTCTTCATTTCCTATGATATTTATCTAATTGTCGTTGCTTTATTAGTTGTTGAAAATGGCACAAGACAAAGCGAATGAAGAGAGTCAAAGGATGGTAAGTTTGTTGGAAGAGAAGAAGTCAAAGGCCTTGAAAGCCGAATTGAAGAAATTGAAGGAGGAGAATGTCAGTCTAACTAAAAAGAGTGATTACTATAGGAAGAGGACAGAAGAGGCTGAGAAGGGTAATGAAGAAAAAATGAAGAAAGCTCTGCTGGAACAGCGGGACAAATGTGTAGTGAGTGCTAGTCGCAGTGCCCTTGAGATTCAGATTAAGATGGCCTCTGAAGCACAAGAAGGAGGTTTTGAGACTGACAAGTGGGACGTTGAAGATTGGAAGAAGACATTGGCTCTGCTTCCTCGAAATGATACTGAAACTGCTGAATCCAAAGATGAGGGGTCTGGGAAAGACACGGCCCTAAGTGAAGGTGGTGATCAAATCAAACCAGTGGAGCTTTCTGAGGATGAGGAGAAGAAAGAGGAGGAGGCAAAAGACAAAGATGTGGAAGAAATGGAAGACGCTTAATCTAATGTTTTCGAACTATGAACAATATTAGTTTTTCTAGGGTATGTGGTTTGTATCTAAACAATTTATATGGGGGGTCGACTAACCTGGAATGGTTAGTCCTGGCGGTGTACTAAAAATGGTTTATGTTGGCCATTTTAAACTTATGGTACTAAGACTATGATCCTATAATTTCCTAATTTTCTAACTGTCCCCAATATTAGGAAGTTTTTGAAATATTGTTGCGATAATCCTGAGATTTTAGCTTATAAATACCTATATTCCTTAGGCTCCTATTATCATTCATTTCCTAATAATGGGCGATTCTAAGGCTACTGATACTCCTAATACCGATCCTTTAGCCAAACAAATCAATCGTGGAAGGTTTGAAGGTGATGTCTTTCATCAAAGACTTAATGAGGTTAAAGAGGATTTTGATTTGGTAAGTACAATCCCTTAGTATTCCTTATCCTTCTGTTTCTAATATCTTAACAAGTCTATTTCTAATCTTTTATCTTAGAAACTAAAACAAATGATCGAGTGTTTTGAGCATCAATTGCAAGAGAAAGACTTAACCATTGCTCGCCTAAGAAAACTTTCTATCATACGAAGAGAAGCATTAAATGATGCAATTACAAAAACATCTAAAGCTAGATCCAAGCTTCACGAAAATATTGTTTGGCACTATGCAGAACATGAAGCACTACTAAGGGCTTTTCATATGGATGCAGCCATCCAAGTCTTAGAAACTAAACTACTAATGGCAGCAGAACCTAAGACTATGGGTTTTGAGTTTCTAATTGGGATGTAAATAAGTGGAATAGTTTGTTATCTAATCTAGAAGAGTCGTTTGCTAAAGAGGCATTTGCTAGTAAATTGGACCAACATAGGAAATCTCTTCAACTATTTTAAGTATTGTACCTTTTTGAGAATAACATTTGATCTTCAATTAATCGAGATATTTTATTCTTGCATCTCTGTTTATGAACCTGCATTAAAGATACATTTTCTACGAAATATCTAATCCCTAATGTTAGTATCCCAATGTTCAATGATTAATATCCCTTACGCGCCTTGACTTGACAATAAACTCCCCCTTTGTCGATTTAGTTACCCTCTATTTACTTATTTATATTCAAGATTACTTTTCTCAAACACACATATTCTCATGCCCAAAGAATATATTAAAATCATATTTTCTTTTTCTATCAACATTTACAACACTACAATGGAGGGCGAGTCATCATCTAGAAACAAGGGTCCTAAGAGACTTAGGGATCGGTCCATTTCAGTAAGTTTTTTGCTTTAAAAAAGTTCTTTAGTTTCTATTAGTTTCTAAAACTTTTCCGTTTTATCTTTGTAGATCATCGAAAAGATGTCTGATGCCTATGAAGCAGAAATCACGTATAAAAATGAAACTATCAAAAGTGCTAATCGTCTCTTAAACTCGGTTATGGACACCAGAAATCAAACTTTAAAAGAGATGGCAAGTTTGAAAAAGGAATTGGGCGATGCAAAAAGAGAAGTCAACAATTTGAAAAGCTTTTTAGGGTGGTTAAAACTTAAATATCCTCATTTTTTTGGGGAAAATGAAGCAGTTGAAGAAAGCAAACTAGGAATCGATATCAAGCCCCCTTCCCATAACCGCAATAATAGGAGGCCTATGCCTTAATTTTAGTTTCAGTTTGTTATGTTGATTTTATTTCCTAAATGCTACTTAAATTAAGACTTTATTCCATACCTTTGCTATATCTAATCTTGTGGATCCTTAGATAAGTCTTTGCAATGATTTTCCTTTATCTTTATTCCCTGTTCAAATGCAAAAATCACTGCAAACGATAATCAATTTATCAATCCATTTGTTAGTTTGTTAATTAATCCATTTGTCGGTCGGTTGTATTTAATAGAGAGATTATCCCTATTCTTTTTGATGACTGTTTATTAGTAGTCAAAACCAAATGAGTTGATTGCAAAATCAACAACCCTTTGAAAATTCCCAACCATGAGGGTCTACCCACAATTAAGAATTTTTTATGACGTGCTCCCCGGGCGAAATGAGGTGTTAATGTTAACCTCGGCGTTCGAGAAGGTGATCCCTTCAACCTAGGATTGAATTTTTAGTTCAATCCACTGTAGTCCGTTTAAGGACTTAGACTTAGGAGAAATTGCTTTTATTCAGGATCTATACCTTGGATTTCTACTCGTGATCCTCATCCATCAAGATCCTGTTGATTATCCTGCAAGAGGCCATAAAAACAAAACATATGCTAATAGTTGATGCTAGCCCTTTTGGCTAACATGACTCATATGTTCAGGTTAGTATTATCGTTATTGAAAATATAACAGACCTAATGACTTTTACTCAAAAATTACTTTTTTGCCAAAAGCCAATTTCGATTAGGAAGTATTTCATCCAATAAACCTTCATGTATTAATCTCCAAATTTCATAATTAAACGCTGCACATTCCTTAGTTTCGTGACCAAAAATACCATGAAAAACACACCATTTAGTTCTTTCAGTATAAAATTTTCTAGGGGTTCTTTCTGGCCAATTAACCTTGTCCCCTAGACTTCCCATAAGGGTGAGAAGTCCAGACATATCGGTCGTAAAATGATAATCAGAAAATTGTAAATATTTTTTATAACTATCTCTCTTACCTTTATCAGCTATACCTGGATCCTTTCGAATCTTACTTGATGATTTGATCTTCAAGAGATTCTTCTTAATCTTCAACACTGATCCCTGATTACGCTCAAATTTCTCCATATAGCTTCTCACCGACTCATCTGATCCTTGAGTTATTTCTCCAGTTTCTTCATCGGGGACCGATTCATAGAATTGATCGAAATGTTTCTTCCACAGCATAGCTAGATACGGATCTACTGAAGGTATTCCTTCAGTTTTTCCTTTCAGAGTTTGTTCAGCCAGGAATCTTGCATTTTCAGGAGGATTTCTCAAGTTTTCTTTTACATAAGGATAATTGTAAATCAAATCAGAAGAAGAAGGATTTGGAGATTGCTTGGACATGATTTTCTTAGAAAAAGTTTTCCGTGAAACACAAAATTTTCTTTAAACAAAAATCTTGTTTTTATGACAACGACCTAATTGCAAAAACACCTTTTTGCCCCACGGTGGGCGCCAAATTGTTTCGGGCAAAAATTACCTAAGATAATTTTAGAAAGGATTAAAGATAATTTAAGAACCGAAGATTTGTAAATGGGATTCGGTGTTTTAGGATCTTCAAATAAAAGTAAAGTTTTCTTAAAGATAATGATTTAAACTAAGAGTTTTTGCTAAAAAGAGTTTTATGAAAGCCTTTGAGACAAAAATACTTTGAGAATCTAAGAAAACTGTTGAAGATATAATTAAAGTACTGAAAAGTAAAGCTAGGATCTTAAAGATAAAATGAAAATGACAACGACACCAGAATTTTGTTGACGGGGAAAAACCCTTGATTCAATTAAGAAATCTTAGGTAAAAAACCCCGGGAGGATTCAATCGATCCTACCTGCTGTTCTTTTATTATTATTATTGTTTGTGAACGATTACAATGATATGAATGAAAATGAGAACGAATAACAGCTAAGAAACTAAGTAGTTGTGTGTTTGTAGAGCGAATGAGTGTGTTGAATGAATGCGTGTATGATGAATGCTTGTCCTCTCTTCTGAATAAGATCTTCTTCTATTTATAGAGCTAGACGTTGAACTATCTTTCCGAAATATCTGGGATCTTCCTGGACTTGCTCCTTACGCTGAAGAAATGACATAGATGACCGTTGAGGCTTATTCTTCACATGGTAAAACTGTTATCAATCCCGATTCTTGTGGTCGAAGTGGTAAACTATCCGTTGAAACACGTTTTCTTCATGTTGTAAGCTTAAATTTTTATCCTGCAAATAATATCTCTCGTACTAGATATATATTCGTTAGTGGGATTATAGATCCTGACGATATCAAGATCCCGTTATATCAAGATAATAATATAATACAAGCAGAACTAACAAATTAAACTAAACTAAGGATCCTTCATAACAGCGTATTGTTTAAGTATATATCATAGAAGGCTTAAAGTGTAAATTCTGTTAGGATCATAGTGGTAAAAATTCTACCCCAAACAGAAAGCACTGTCAAAAAATGATAAATAGGTGTCTTTATGTCAAATAGGACCAAGTATATAACTAATAATCTCCTTCTAAATATGTGAACGAAAAATATAAAATAAAACAGTAAACTAACCTCTTGGTAAATTGTGGCAGGAGAAGCTTTAATCAAACATCTTTTAACCACCCATCTACCGTTGAAGATATTCCTCATATATTCCATACCCAATGAATTGAAACATATAACCTCAAACACCTTCTTATCAACCTTTTTAAAGAACATCTTAGTAATTCCTAAATCCCCAACATCATTCAATGAAATAAACTGCTTCCAAGACCAATATACAACTTTCAAAATACCAGAACCCATATCATAAACAAAAACAACGTGTTTACGTCCACTAGAATCAATCAAAGTGATCTGGTCACAGTTATCCGGTATTTCATTCTTAAAAATTCTGGGCATTAGCTAAATGAAAAATTACCAAAAGTTAACTCAAATACAAATAACATGTTTTTCTTACAAGACACAAATTTAGTCATATTTGAACTTACCAGGAAGTCTTTGTAAGTTCCATCTTTCGGAACATCAACAAGTATTTGAAATTTCACCTGTTCAGATTTATAAATAATGTCTTACTTTTAAAAAGTAAAAATATAGATATCTTATAAAAATTATTGAAACCCATGAGGATGAATACTATAAAACCCAAATGGTCCCCAAAATGTCAAAAATTATGTTCCATCAGTATTATTTAATGGGGCCAGAATAAACAAGTTCTATAAAATCCTCAATGACCTAAATCTGATCAGCCACTGTAATATAATATATCAGAAACCCTAATTCCCAATCACCCAACAAAATTTTACATTCCCAAATTATATTAAATTAATCTAATAAACAAAGTTGCAACAGCGCTCGATCATCTATAAGTAAAGTATAATATTAAAACAAAGTATATAAAATAGATCGACACTTACCATTCGAAGCTTAAAATCAGGGCAACGTGATCTTTTCCCCATTTCTGATATTCTTAAGTAAAATAAATGAAAATGAAAACCTAATCTCTAATATATACTATTAAACTATCCTAAAGTGTCAAGTTCACCCCCTTAAAAATATAAAACTGTATATGAAACTTAACTTCTAATAAAATAATTTAGATTATAAAAATTTTGGACAACTACAATTACGAGTATTAAACTACACTTTTCTATATGCATGCCAACTTTTTCCACTCTTAAAAGAGTAATTAAAAGAATATACAAACTTATACAAATGTACAAAATTATACCACAATTATTATGTGTTAATCAAGTTTTATGTCACAAATGTAGCAACGACATTTATATGTCACAACACCTTCTTCAACTAATAATAAAGATACTAAAACATACATACTAAATATCCAGAATACAAATAAAAATAGTACAGATTATTTTAAAAACAAACACACAAACACCTAAAAATGTCTTAGATTACAAAATATGAAACAACACAAATTTGTGAGATACCCTTTCAATTCATTACTAAATTGAAAAAGATGAAGGACCAGCATTCATATCATCACCAAACAACTTTCTTCCACCTACAAAGTAACAAAAAACAACATTTAAATAACACCTAACTATGATCTAAGTTCATAAAAATATCATGTTCAATTAGGACCAAACTTACTTGAAACAAGTTCTTCACAAACACCTCCACTATTGAAAACATCAACAGCATATTGCATCCCATGCAAATTTGTAAATTTCAAAATACATCCCATTAAAACACTATTCTCCTTACAAAGTTTTTCCCAACCCGGTCCTTCAAACTCAGTTGCAACTTTTTCTATATTCGGTGCAACACCACAATCATTATAAATAACCTTAACAAGATATTGCTTTTCACCACATGTAACCCGAGCTAATTCTTGGTAACTTTTACTTTCGGTTGGATTTAGGTCCCAAAGTAAAAAAATACTCAAAACCTGTAAAATACCAAACAAATATATAGTTCAATATATAGAAAAACAAACAATCATAATATACTTAAAAGTATCATTTGTTTTACCACTCTTTTAGAAGTGTGTTCATTTGCTTCAACTAAACAACTCCTACCACAAGCTCTTCCAGGCTCTATTTTGCTAAAATACTCCAAATCTCTACCCAGATATACTTGAAAATAAAAGGTCACAGTTTTTTGCCAAGCAAAACAAAGTTTCTTAACATCCGCATACTTAAAATCTCTAAGTAACGCGTTCAACTCAACATCAGAGATTTTGAACAAATCATCACCTATTCTTGAAACCAATACGTACTTACTAACATTCTGATCATCGATCAATTCCAGCATGTTACAATCACTTGGTAGCACACGCCCGAAAATCTTTGGTAATATCTATTTTTTATGATACAAAAAAATTAAACATTAGACTTCCATTATGAATTTAATATATTATAGCAAAATAGTAGAAATACTTGAACCAAAATTACCAATCCACTTTTAGATTCTTTATAATCTTCACAATTGACTATCACTTGAAATTTGCTCTGTTGATAATAACAATGACATTAAAAAATTTGGTTACACAAATTATAGAAACTTATGCATTATTTCCAAAAGTATGGAACAACTTAACAACTATTAACACTCTAATAAGAAGTTGTAAATAACAAATTACAATAAAGCTATGCAAATCTTGAAAACAATATAGTCTGATTACTCTACATTGTTATAATTAAGAGAAACTACATAGCCATAAACGTATCTAAAATTGATAAACATGCAGTAATTTGATTCAACTAACCTCATTAGACATTTTCCTCGGTTTGGAAAATAGATCTAAAACAAAGAACAAAGAAGTAGATGGCTTTAGTAAATGAAGATGTACCTCATCTCTTTACCTAATAATTGAAAAGTAGGTAACAGATGATGTCTTTATTTTATACTAGATCAAAAATTTTATATTCAATCCTAAAAGAAACTGATTTGGCCTGTTTTCGTCCATCTATTTTGGTGAAAAGAACTTATTGGGCATTTCTAAATAAAAGGTGTAAAGAATAAATAATTTAACTACAAATAGATTTAAATAAACTGCATGTAAATCAACTATTTACAATATAAAAAAATGTAAATAAACTATTTACTACAACCAACACATTAATTTAACTACAAATATAAAGAAACATGCATGGCCACATCAAATATATACAACACTTCTCTTGCTGTAAAATGTATACTAACAGCAAGAGTAAAGAAAGTTAAAACAGTTAATACATACATTAGTGTAGCAAACCAAAATAGTAGCAAAACACAAACAGAAGTTTTGTTCAAACATACTTTCCAAATCTAATCACCAACCATAATATCAATCAAC
>CM067167.1:284997364-285097364 GCA_034093135.1 Erigeron breviscapus
GGGGTAAGTTTGATCCATACGTAATGACCCTGGATGATTTATCCAAGAAGGTTACGGCGTGGATGTGGATGCCAACTCCCCATATGGAAACAGGGCATGTAAAGATCTTTTGGGGGGATGGTAAACATCGATGGTACCCGGCCAAGAAGTTATTGGAGTCAACTGACATCGAGTTGCTGCAGCAGATAACTCCCAACTACTTTGTAACAACATCCAAGAAGAAGCAGGATCGATGCAAGTTTTTAGTCCAGTTTGAGAATGACTTGGGGGTCAGGATCAAGGAGCTAAAGGAAGAGGAGGAGCGAGCAGGTGATGGAGGATATGCATCGGAAGAAATGACTGAAGAGGAGGTGTGGGGTTATGACTGGTGATATGGTTTGCATCTTTTCACTTTCCTATTTTGATGTATTTACTACTTAAAAGTTTAAACTCTGCTGATGATACCTTTTGTAATATTCAATGTATGGTTTATGACAATCAACGTTGCTTTTTATCGTAAATATTATTTGCCGGTTTTTTGTCTATGGTAATATCTATAGAAAACTTAAGGAGATATGTACACTACAAATATGTAAAATTAAACACTTCCACTTCAAACACACCATTGCTAAGGTAACAATGTACTTATATTTATTTTGTACCCCTTAAGAAAACACGATTTTACATAAAATAAGGATTCATATTACAACTTTAAGTTCAGTGCATTAATTAAAAAACAGATAAATAACTATCTAATTTAGTTCTTACACCCTAAAACCATGAAACATATGAAATTGTTACCTTTTCCTTAATTAGCAGATGAACTTCCAGACTCTCTTTTCTCATGAATTACCTTTTGCTCACCTACAAACAAAGACCCATACAAATTTATAAATATATAAAACATACACTAATATATAAGCTTTCATAATAATTAAACTTACTTGAAACAACTAAATCTTCACAAATTCCTTCACTATTGAAAACATCAACAGAATAAGTCAGGTTCTTTAAATTCATGAACTTTAAAATGCATCCACCTACAACATCATTCTCGATATACAACTTCTTCCATTCAGGACCTTCAAACCCAGCTGCCACTTTTTCAATATTTGGTGGAGAACCAGCATCAAAATACTTAACCTTAACAAGATATTCCCTTTTCCGGCAAATCAAACGAGTAAATTCCGACACGGTTTCATTTAGGTCCCAAAGCACAAAAATACTTACAAGCTGTAAAACCCAAATATATAGATTAACATCTAATTCATTATGAAAACTGTAACATCCGTGAATTTTGACTCGTTGACTTTACGTGTAATATGACTAACAATATAGGTTACTGATGTATTTGGGTCGTTTCGTGAATTAAATGGCAATGTGTTGTATTCGGGTCAATAATGTGTTTAACCGGTGTTTAAATGTATAACGAATTGTAATTTGGCTTGGGAAGAGAAACGGGTCGACTCGTGGGTGATCCACGACCCACCAGCCCTCCTGACCCATTTCCCTCCCCTTATCTCATTCATTCACCACACATTTCATTCCTCTTTCTCTTTTTTCTCTTCTCTTTCTCTCTAAGTAAACAAGACCATCCAACCTATCTAGTTCTTCATTTCTCAAGCATCATTTGGTGTTGTGGGTTGGGTTTAACTCGAGAATCATCATCGTCTTCATCTCTTTATCGCCTAGCAAAGGATTTAGTTACTAAGTGCAAGCATTTTACCCATTTTTGCCATAAATCGGGTTCTAGCTCGGAAAGGAAGCTTTGGTAAGTCAAATTCATCCCATTTATACCTACTTATGTTTGCTTATGCGTTTCTAGTCATCTTGAACACTTACAAGTCCTAAATCGGTTTAAATCTAATTTTGGGTCAAATTAGGGTTAAATTAGGGTTTGGGTGATTTGGAAGCGATTGTGATGTTTTGGTCGGATTTGTGGGTTGGGTTATGTGTATTTATGGTTATTGATGTTTAGTTATGCTTCAAAATGGGTTACAAGTCGTTGTAAATTGATTTGGGTCGAATTTAGGGGTTTTGGGTATATTTTTCTGCACTTAACTGCTGCTGGTCAATTTGCTGCCCAGCATGGGGCGTAACTTACGGCCCTATGGGGCGTAGGTTACGGCCCTTTGGGGCGTAGCTTACGCCGAAGTTTTACCTTACGCCAAAAACCCACTGTTTACGCCACTCCTTACGCCAAAAGTGAACTTTCTAGAGGGCCGTAGGTTACGCCCATATTGACCGTACCTTACGCCCAGTCAAAACTTGCCCAGCGTAGCTTACGCCCCTTGCCACCGTAGCTACGCCAGTTGTAATTTTGACCACCGTACCTTACGCCCCTTTGGGCCGTAAGTTACGGCCTTTGTTTTTCTGAAATTTCCTTGTTTGACCTAGTTTGACTTTCTGGACCTTTTTACGCGTCGAGCCCTAATCTAATTTACTTCTTATCTTATATAACATTGATTGAGAGTCTTAGAAGTCATTTAACGTCGAAAAACACTTTGGAAACCTAATTAGGGTTTTGTCGAATACTTGATAACTTCGTATATGTGACTATGCATGTTGATGTGAATGTATATGATCGATATTTAGGTTTTGGGCGCAAAGCGAACATCGAACGACTGTAACTCAACTTTGTATCAAACTTAACTTCTTTGCCGATCAGGTGAGTTTCGTAGCTCCCTACTCAATTGAGATTCGGGCTGAAAAGTGTAACCATACGTGTTAATACGTAATTAGTGACAGTTAATTAAGCTAATACGACTAAACTCTGTCAAACTGCAAACCCGCGCGCGTTTAAGGTCTTAGGTTGTATTAACAACGAAAGACGATAATCTAATTAAGCAAACAGGTTATCACGAGAGGATTCCGCACTCTCGTCATAACTATAAGCGTTCTCGTGTACGATCAGTCCACAAGGACCTACATATATTACAACAAAAAATATACAGATGGTCCCCTATATAAAAATTTTGGTAAAATTAAGACTATAAAAAAGTACTATTAAAAAATTGATCAAACACTTATCCCCAAACCATTATTCCTAATTAAGAATACCGATATTGTATAGAAAATAAATAAACACTGTTCCCCAAACCCTAAAGCAATATAATATAACAAACTGTTTCAATAAAACCCTAATCGTCAAGTCAAAATAAAAAGATTGATACTGAAACCCTAATAATTTTTCATATTTAAAAGCATACAAATTGGTACACACTTAAAAAGTAAAAGAAAAAAACGCATAAAACCTTATCTTCAAGTGCCATGATAAGGTTCTTGTCGAGTTAGGCAGATTCAAACAGACTGTCTAAGCACAGAAGTACTAGTATTACATCGTAGAGCAATCAAAAGTAAACCACTGTCAGTAAAAGAGAAGTGTTAGGTGAAATAGTTTTTTGATCGGTGTTTTTATGACAAAGGTAGATATTTTTAGGTTAAATTACTAATTAAATGGATTTACCAGTATTGGGCTAATCATTTTTTTGGGCTAAAAAAAAACAAGATCCACTAACAGGGAAGGACTTTATATATGGAAAGAATAACATATTTTTAATCTAAAAAAACAAATGTAATTATATTTATTTAAATGTCATACAAAAAAATATATAAGTCATCTTATGTAAAGATATATGATATGATTTGTTATAGAGTAACTTAACAGGGTATAAATGTTCAAAAAACAAAACTTAACAGGGCATAAAATATATAAAATAAGTCAAACATAGTTGCCACCTATTCCTTCTTTTCCGTATACAAATTCAGAAAATATATTAATATTTTAAGTCAAATGTAAACTTTCAAAGTAGCAAAGTACAACAACTTTCTGTAAATTTTCTATCTTCCCCATGTATGCATATATAAATGTGTAAACAATGAAGGGTCTTCTATTTAAATAAAAGAATTTGAAATGTTTTTTGTATTTTTTTTTAAATTGTCAAAGTATTTTAAACAGTTTATTTTAAATTGTCAGTGTATTTTAACAATGAATATGAAGAGACAACAAATTAACGAATAGGTACACTGTTTCGACTTAGTAAGCAGACGGTTATTATTATTTGTGGGGATAGCGAAAGACATTTTGCTTATAGTATATAAACCGATACATTGGCTTCAATCCATCACCAAACTACTTTCCAACCTCATTACGGTTATAAACATTTTAATTTTTTAAAAAAGGGTGGAAAACAATGGCTCGATTGTACGGCTGGACTGTGTCACCAAATGATCGTAGCTATGTATTCAGAAAGAGGGATATGCGAAAGATGAAGATTGAGAAGATGAAGAAGGTGCTGAAACTTGATGAAGATTTCTTAGAGGAGGTTTATCGAATGGCTGCATGGAAAAACAACGTCACTGATGAGGCCAAGGAGTTGGTCAGGGTTCTTAGGGGTAAGTTTGATCCATACGTAATGACCCTGGATGATTTATCCAATAAGGTTACGGCGTGGATGTGGATGCCAACTCCCCATATGGAAACAGGGCATGTAAAGATCTTTTGGGGGGATTGTAAACATCGATGGTACCCGGCCAAGAAGTTATTGGAGTCAACTGACATCGAGTTGCTGCAGCAGATAACTCCCAACTACTTTGTAACAACATCCAAAAAGAAGCAGGATCGATGCAAAGTTTTTAGTCCAATTTGAGAATGACTTGGGGGTCAGGATCAGGAGCTAAAGGAAGAGGAGGAGCGAGCAGGTGATGGAGGATATGCATCGGAAGAAATGACTGAAGAGGAGGTGTGGGGTTATGACTGGTGATATGGTTTGCATCTTTTCACTTTCCTATTTTGATGTATTTACTACTTAAAAGTTTAAACTCTGCTGATGATACCTTTTGTAATATTCAATGTATGGTTTATGACAATCAACGTTGCTTTTTATCGTAAATATTATTTGCCGGTTTTTTGTCTATGGTAATATCTATAGAAAACTTAAGGAGATATGTACACTACAAATATGTAAAATTAAACACTTCCACTTCAAACACACCATTGCTAAGGTAACAATGTACTTATATTTATTTTGTACCCCTTAAGAAAACACGATTTTACATAAAATAAGGATTCATATTACAACTTTAAGTTCAGTGCATTAATTAAAAAACAGATAAATAACTATCTAATTTAGTTCTTACACCCTAAAACCATGAAACATATGAAATTGTTACCTTTTCCTTAATTAGCAGATGAACTTCCAGACTCTCTTTTCTCATGAATTACCTTTTGCTCACCTACAAACAAAGACCCATACAAATTTATAAATATATAAAACATACACTAATATATAAGCTTTCATAATAATTAAACTTACTTGAAACAACTAAATCTTCACAAATTCCTTCACTATTGAAAACATCAACAGAATAAGTCAGGTTCTTTAAATTCATGAACTTTAAAATGCATCCACCTACAACATCATTCTCGATATACAACTTCTTCCATTCAGGACCTTCAAACCCAGCTGCCACTTTTTCAATATTTGGTGGAGAACCAGCATCAAAATACTTAACCTTAACAAGATATTCCCTTTTCCGGCAAATCAAACGAGTAAATTCCGACACGGTTTCATTTAGGTCCCAAAGCACAAAAATACTTACAAGCTGTAAAACCCAAATATATAGATTAACATCTAATTTATTATGAAAACATACATAATTACATAAGTTGTGCCATTAATAGTACAACACAGAATTAGATGTTTACCACATTTTCGGAAGTATCATCTGTTATATCAACTAAACAACTCCTACCACTAGCAGTTCCGTTTGGAATGTTGCTGAAGTACTCCAAATACTTATCAGTATATATTTGAATATCAAAACTCACATTCTTTCTCCAACTCAAACATAGTCTCCTAGGATCGGAATATCTATGTTCTTTGATTAAATCATTCAAGTCAGAATAATTAATTTTGAACAACTGATTACCGATTTTTGAAAGAAACACAAAGTTTCTAACATTCTTCTCATCAACCAGCTTGATTACTTGACAATCACTTGGCAGCACACGCCCAATAATCTTTGGTAACATCTATATTTAACCGAATAACAGTAAATCCATGTATTCCACAACCTCAAAAAATTCTAACTTGGAATTTTTAAAATAACACTAAAAAATTACTTACCAACCCAATCTTCAACTCCTTAAAATCACCACAATCCACTAGAACTTGGAATTTTTTCTGCAAATAAGGGAAATCTTCACTACGATATCCATTATTTAAAATCGCAAACTCTACTACCAATAATTTTAAATTAAAAAGTATATCATCCGTATATATATACATTAATACAAAAGACCACATTTACATTATTACTTTAGCCTGTTCAGAATCTAAATACACTCATGGAACTATAAAAGTGTCTTATTACATGATTACATACATAAAGAAAAATCAACATGAATGTTTTACAAATAAGTAAAATCCAAACAATGAAAATGTCATTTACTGACCTGATTAGCCATTAGACGACAACAATCTGGAACGCAGATTTATAAATGACCAAGACAAAGAAGAAATTAGGTTTTCAGAAGGTAAAGTCATATACATATAGATACGATATAAACGAGGCCAGGCTGAAAATGATTTCTAATACGAGTACCATATCTATAATTTATTTACAAATGTCGCCCTTCAAGAAAATATAATATAACCTTTTAGCCCCTCACAAAAGTGTTTCAAACATTATTATCTTCAAACGGCAAACAAATCTCAAACTCACATGACATAAGCAAGTGTGTGTGCTTTATGATATGGCCACGTTTATAAGTCGACACGTCTCTTTTATTCACATCACCAGGCATTGCCGTTTTAGTAGTATACAAAGATATAAATTATAATAACATAAACCACACACACATGACATAAGCAAGTGTGTGTGCTTTATGATGTGGCCACGTTTATAAGTCGACACGTCTCTTTTATTCACATCATCGGGCATTGCCGTTTTAGTAGTATACAAAGATATAAATTATAATAACATAAACCACACACACATGACATAAGCAAGTGTGTGTGCTTTATGATGTGGCCACGTTTATAAGTCGACACGTCTCTTTTATTCACATCATCGGGCATTGCCGTTTTAGTAGTATACAAAGATATAAATTATAATAACATAAACCACACACACATGACATAAGCAAGTGTGTGTGCTTTATGATGTGGCCACGTTTATAAGTCGACACGTCTCTTTTATTCACATCATCGGGCATTGCCGTTTTAGTAGTATACAAAGATATAAATTATAATAACATAAACCACACACACATGACATAAGCAAGTGTGTGTGCTTTATGATGTGGCCACGTTTATAAGTCGACACGTCTCTTTTATTCACATCATCGGCCATTGCCTAATTTTAGATACATCGTTTCTTTCAACATTCTTTGACTTATGCTTATACATCAATTGCGTACCACCATGATTCCTGCTTAGTTATGAATGTCAATTTAACAAATATTTCATGATATACTTATTCATTTTTATTCATTTTCATATGCTTATTCGTCGTTTGTTTAAATCCAATTTTTCAAATTTGGGCAATTAGCAATCCAACTTACAAAACGTACTGAATCGAATATATATATGACACCCGTGTTGGGACACGGGTTTTAAAGCTAGTGTAAGCTAAATGAAGAAGATATATACAATTATTTCTGCAGTAGTTTAGAAAAAAAGATTACAAGTTTATTATGTTGTTATTTGACTCATAAGAAAAATATCAGAACATTTGGAAGGGATAGAAAAGATTTTTGTTTATTTTAAACAACTAAATATTATACCAAACTTATTTTTTTATTATATACTATATAAATGAATGGTTGTAAATAGTAACTCGCTTGCGTGGCGAGTTACTATTCGTCCATGCTATAACCCGCACCATTATTCGGATTTTGCCAAATCGCATTCCGTTTGAGTTTTCTAATACGAGTTACTTCTTGGTTTTTTCCATATGTTTCCTTTCGGGTTTTCAAATAATTATATTGAAAACGTTTATTCTTTTTTTTTGTAACAATATTCAGATTTTACCACATTGGATCCCTTTCAGGTTTAAAATTACGGGTTACTTCTTGATTTCTTACTCTTTTTTTTGGGTTTTCAAATATATCAAAACTATTTTTTATGGTATTGGCTTTGAATAAATATCTATTTCATATGTCAAAGATTTTGACAAACATATATAGCGATACATCATCAATAATAAAACATAATCGTTTCCAGGTTTTCAAACAATATACTAAATTTTTTTTTTGTGGTATTGTCTTTGAATAAGTATATATTTTATATGTCAAAGTTTTTAGCAAACATAAATCATCAATAACAAAAAGTAATCGAACTAATTGAAACCACGCAACGCGTAGACGGAAACTATTGTGGTTTTGCCTTTAAATAAATATATATTTGATATGATAAACTTTTAAACAAACCTATCCATGACAGAATGTTTGTTAATTCAACGCAAGTATACTAAATAACACAATCGTTTCAACACGACAATTGATGCCCGCAACGCAGGACCGGAAATTTGCTAGTTAAAACTATCCCAAATATATATGCTAAGATTTATACCTTAGTCGGTTTTCAAAAGGCATATAAAGCACTGTATAGAATAGGTTAAACCTTATAAAAATGATTTAAAAAGAAAAAGCAAAAATAAATAAAGATGAAATGTCAACCGAATACTACCTAAATAAAAATTACAAATTTACAAGCATGCCTACCATACGTAGTACGTAGCTTCCATATCACTAAACATTTGAACAAGT
The DNA here is from genome assembly GCA_034093135.1 of Erigeron breviscapus. NCBI lineage: Eukaryota > Viridiplantae > Streptophyta > Magnoliopsida > Asterales > Asteraceae > Erigeron > Erigeron breviscapus. The sequence continues at coordinate 285,006,117 of CM067167.1, forward strand.
AGGCATTAAGTATTACAGATTTAATCTATATTATAATTACAGAGTACAATATTATATATTATACATTTTGTTAGGACCAGCTTTGCTAAAACTGGCCAGTCTCGTTAACGCAACTGAAGACTTCCTCCAGTTGAGATCTGACCAGATGAAGAATCATTCCAGTTGAAGTCGAAGACAACAAGTGGAAGATAGAGAATGACAATGGCAGCGAAGCCCAGTTGACATTCTACTCAGTTACAAACTGGAGAACATCAATGTAAAGTACTTACAAAGCTTTACACTGATTACAAGGAAAAGACCTTTATGCTTTATGTGCTATTACACGGATAAAATGATTTATCTATGTATAAAGTACAAAAGGTACATAAAGCATGTTGAGAAAAGTTACTTTATTCTGTAACTTTTCACAGCAATTTAAGGAATTAAATGTTATTCCTTAAATGTTCTCAACCATATTTGTACGGCCAAAGTTGACATCCCAATGTCAACTTTGCCTATAAATAGATGTCTTTGCACAACAAGAAATACACTTTGCAAACCTGCAATATTCTTGGTGAACTTGTGCAATTTTCTCTCAATCGCAAAAAGGAACATTTCACAACTTTAAGTGTTTCGATTGTCAAGAGAATTTCCAAGTGTAGATCAATTGTACTTCATAGGTTGTTAGGATATTTACATACTTTGTATTATCTTGGTTCCGCAACAACCTTGTAATTTATTTAAAGTTAATAAATAAATTACACTTGAAAAATACATATTGTCTCATCAATTTACTTTACAAGTACTTTCTATTATTGCATTGTCTTTTACTTATTGTCACTTAAATAAGTAATCTATCCAGAACTTGGTATACACTCACTGCAACTGGTCGTCTCCAGTTCAGTGTTTATATTGCATAGTAACCCCACCATCGACATAGAGGTGTCTTCAGGTAGTACCATCTATTGAGTTGGGACTTACACATTTATATTAGAGTGGTACCCACGTAGTGTAGTGACGGTATAATGGTGACGGCGATTCGTGATGGTGGAGGCGATTAGTCATAGTGGTGGCGCCGTCGAGTTATATAGATAATTGATATAAACATAATTAATGTTAGCTAGCACAGTACCCGCGCAATGCGACGGTCATCGTCGCGGCGATGGTGTGATGGCGGGGCAACTGTTGGTGGCGGAGGCGATGTCGAATGGTGTAAATTATTGATGTAAAAGTAATTGATGTAAATGGTTAATAGAGATATTTTGAAAGATCAATGATTGATAGTGTAATTTAATTATTAATGTTAAAGGGTAGTGTAGATAAAAATATTTTAAGAGGTGTTATGTGTAAATATTACACATGTTTTAACATTTCCAAAAATAAAAAGTTATTTTTTTATAATATAGTATAGAAGTATATGATGCTTGTCATTGGCTACAATTGTGGGTAACATTAGATTCCCATATATTAAAAGTGTGGTTTTCAACATGTAATCTATATATAATATTATAAAAATATAAATTATAAACTATATACGCGCCTTTCTAATAATGAGCTACTATATATTATCAATCGTGATTATGCTTAATAGTATTGGTTAGAAGGTTACTTAACCTAATCCTTGTAAGATAAGGGGCAAGGGTGTAGTCGGCAAAAAAACCATCGGCTAGCATCGGCTCATTGGCAATCCTATAGCACATGCATCGGCTTGTATCGGCAAGTTTAATCGGCAAGTTTTGGCAAGGTACATCGGCTAGTTTTGGCCGATGCTAGTGAACGTTGGGCTTGTGTCACGTGGCCACTTTTGGCTGAAAAAGTGGTTGTGGGAGCGTGCCTTTTTTTTTATACTTTCCCCCCCTCAACTTCTACATATATACATTTTTTCAAATATAATTAAACAAAACACATTTTATTCTTATTAAAAAACACATTTTATTCTTATTAAAAAACACATTTTACAATAAAAAGACAACACATTTTATTCATCATCATCTTTGATTGACATACTTCCTAAGCCACGGTAAGCGTAATCGTCGAGCCACCACTTGTCGTGTTGCGGACATTTGACTTCCCATGTGGTTTTGTCTTCCCCGCAATTGTCGTGGAACGATTCGGCCCAAGTGCATCGGTCACCCAACGTGTGACCGGCCTTGAAAACATCATCGACTACCTTATTGGCCTTCTTGATCTCCTTCTGTAGAAACGAAGAATAGTGCTCTTCGTGCTTCGAAACATTGCGGCCTGACGCTTGTATTGCCTCTACCTTTTGCTCGCATCGTCGTCTTTTATCCCTCAGGTAACCCATGACCCCAAAGAGTTCAGTTTGAAGGAGGGTGTCCTCTTTCATATCAGCCATGATTCGTGTTTTCATCTCATCTTCGGTCAGACGAGGTCGGTGAACATTCTTTTTTGATGATGAGAATGCCATTTGGTTAGAAAGAGTGAGTTTTTAGAATGATGAAAAGATTTTGATGGTAAAATGCAACTGAATTGAGTTCTGGGTTCGTATTTATAGAGTTGACAATACAACTAGCCGTTCAGGGACTGGAAGTGTAAATGTATTTGAATTTTTGGCCGTTTGAGGGACTGAAAGTGTAAATATTTTGAATTCTGACGTTGGAGGGACTAATTGTGTAAATATTTTGAATTTTGAACGTTGAAGGAGCGTGTTGTAGTTTAACTTTAAATACTGGGTCCTTCATCTGAAACATTATCTCAAAACACAAACTTTTATACATCTGAAAAATGGCTTCTTCATCAAATAAAATGACTGTTGATCAAGTGCATGAGAGTATCATGGCTGATATCCTCGACTACCAAAGGGTCAAAAGGAAGTTGTTGCAGTTATGCGAAAACTAAATGCGAAGAAGCAATGGTGTCGAGATCAAATCGATTATATACAAACCGGATATTGTACTGATCTTGAGTGTCAATACTTTACTTATTTGCAGGGGAAGATCGACAAGATTCAAATTGCTGTGGAACAACTTGCTTGTGCGGTCATCACCTTGGACCATCTGATCATATGGGCAAAAGCAATGAATAATTTATGTTCTTAAATTGTTCTGGAACACTATTATGTTGTATGTTTCTGTTTAATAAGTTTGTAATGTTTTTAAATTATGAATAAATTTCCGTTGTTATTAAATTACCAAGTAGACATCTTTTATTAAAATACTTAAAGACATTACATAATTCAGAACACTAGAACACACTTAATTAAAACACTAAAACACACTTCATAATTCAAAACAATTAATAAGCAACCATGATAAGCTCCCTGAAACACTGCTCGTAACTGAAACGCCTCCCATACTTCTCACGGTACTCCTGGTGCGCCATTGCATAAAGCATCTCATCATCGACGATCCTCCCCTATGCATCCAACCTCATACAAATTGGCTCAAACTGCTTACATGCCTGTCGAATTCTTCTCATGTGACTTGCTACTTCATGTTCACTCCGTAGACCTTCATTCGTGTCCCTGTTGAACATTTAAGTGATGTCGTTCCACAAGCTTTGGCTTGGGTTAGCCATTTCACATCTACCGGTCACTGGGTCAGGATGCCTCAACATCCAACATCTCGACAACAAAAGATCTTCTGCTTCAGTCCACGGATGATGCGCCATTTGGTTGGTATGTTTGAATGAAATGATTTGATAAAGATATACATGATTTGAGATAATATTGTTGTGGTTTGAAATGGTTGTGTTTATTGGGTATAAATAGAGTTTAAAAGGAAAAAAATAATAATAAAAAATGCATATAGCCATTAGATGTTTGGTTAAGATTTAAATGAAATGTTTTACTTATTTGTATTGTGTTTTTAAAATTAATGAAAGTTTAGGGTTTATTTGGTAATTTTTTTTTGCCAAAAAATTGGCAAGTTTTACCACTACACCATGACTTTTGGCAAGTTTCTAATTTTGGCTTCTTTTTGGCAAGACACTTGTTGGCTTCTTATTGGTGGAAAACTTGCCAAAACTTGCCAATTTGCCCAGCATTTGGCACTACACCCTTGCCCCTAAGCTATTTCATAAATTCTGTTATAAAAGTTTAATACTATCGTTATTAAAAGAAATAATTAAATCATAAAGAAAAATATTGGAAGGTGGTCAGGTGGGTAGTGACAAAACGAGGGTTTACTAAAACAAAGATAATTGGATAGCAGCTTTTATGTCATAACATATTTGTATACACTGTATTAAATAAAACTCAATCAATATAATATACTAGTCTTCAGCCCCGTTCGATAGACGGATAGTCTCAAAATATAATATCAAAGGTAAATATCAAAATAATAAATAATAAAACAGGTGAAAAATAACAAAACATGAACAAAACAAATTTAAAAGAATAAACCCTTAGCGGCGACGTCGCCGCTAATGTGGCCACCGACATTCCACCGACACGCCTGCAATAATGACTGTCAACGAACGATCCCGAGGTGCCACGTCACAGGCATTAGCGGCGACGTCGCCGCTAATGTGGCCACCGACATTCCACCGACACGCCTGCAATAATGACTGTCAACGAACGATCCCGAGGTGCCACGTCACAGGCATTAGCGGCGACGTCGCCGCTAATGTGGCCACCGACATTCCACCGACACGCCTGCAATAATGACTGTCAACGAACGATCCCGAGGTGCCACGTCACAGGCATTAGCGGCGACGTCGCCGCTAATGTGGCCACCGACATTCCACCGACACGCCTGCAATAATGACTGTCAACGAACGATCCCGAGGTGCCACGTCACAGGCATTAGCGGCGACGTCGCCGCTAATGTGGCCACCGACATTCCACCGACACGCCTGCAATAATGACTGTCAACGAACGATCCCGAGGTGCCACGTCACAGGCATTAGCGGCGACGTCGCCGCTAATGTGGCCACCGACATTCCACCGACACGCCTGCAATAATGACTGTCAACGAACGATCCCGAGGTGCCACGTCACAGGCATTAGCGGCGACGTCGCCGCTAATGTGGCCACCGACATTCCACCGACACGCCTGCAATAATGACTGTCAACGAACGATCCCGAGGTGCCACGTCACAGGCATTAGCGGCGACGTCGCCGCTAATGTGGCCACCGACATTCCACCGACACGCCTGCAATAATGACTGTCAACGAACGATCCCGAGGTGCCACGTCACAGGCATTAGCGGCGACGTCGCCGCTAATGTGGCCACCGACATTCCACCGACACGCCTGCAATAATGACTGTCAACGAACGATCCCGAGGTGCCACGTCACAGGCATTAGCGGCGACGTCGCCGCTAATGTGGCCACCGACATTCCACCGACACGCCTGCAATAATGACTGTCAACGAACGATCCCGAGGTGCCACGTCACAGGCATTAGCGGCGACGTCGCCGCTAATGTGGCCACCGACATTCCACCGACACGCCTGCAATAATGACTGTCAACGAACGATCCCGAGGTGCCACGTCACAGGCATTAGCGGCGACGTCGCCGCTAATGTGGCCACCGACATTCCACCGACACGCCTGCAATAATGACTGTCAACGAACGATCCCGAGGTGCCACGTCACAGGCATTAGCGGCGACGTCGCCGCTAATGTGGCCACCGACATTCCACCGACACGCCTGCAATAATGACTGTCAACGAACGATCCCGAGGTGCCACGTCACAGGCATTAGCGGCGACGTCGCCGCTAATGTGGCCACCGACATTCCACCGACACGCCTGCAATAATGACTGTCAACGAACGATCCCGAGGTGCCACGTCACAGGCATTAGCGGCGACGTCGCCGCTAATGTGGCCACCGACATTCCACCGACACGCCTGCAATAATGACTGTCAACGAACGATCCCGAGGTGCCACGTCACAGGCATTAGCGGCGACGTCGCCGCTAATGTGGCCACCGACATTCCACCGACACGCCTGCAATAATGACTGTCAACGAACGATCCCGAGGTGCCACGTCACAGGCATTAGCGGCGACGTCGCCGCTAATGTGGCCACCGACATTCCACCGACACGCCTGCAATAATGACTGTCAACGAACGATCCCGAGGTGCCACGTCACAGGCATTAGCGGCGACGTCGCCGCTAATGTGGCCACCGACATTCCACCGACACGCCTGCAATAATGACTGTCAACGAACGATCCCGAGGTGCCACGTCACAGGCATTAGCGGCGACGTCGCCGCTAATGTGGCCACCGACATTCCACCGACACGCCTGCAATAATGACTGTCAACGAACGATCCCGAGGTGCCACGTCACAGGCATTAGCGGCGACGTCGCCGCTAATGTGGCCACCGACATTCCACCGACACGCCTGCAATAATGACTGTCAACGAACGATCCCGAGGTGCCACGTCACAGGCATTAGCGGCGACGTCGCCGCTAATGTGGCCACCGACATTCCACCGACACGCCTGCAATAATGACTGTCAACGAACGATCCCGAGGTGCCACGTCACAGGCATTAGCGGCGACGTCGCCGCTAATGCTTGCCACGTGGCACCTCGGTATCGTTCTACGCTCCTCGAATTATTATATGAAATGATGAATTTTTACCTCAAAAATTAATATAAAACTTAAAAATGGAGTTTGAGTTGGTGTTGGGGTTGGGGCTCTATGTCAATGGAAGGCCTATCTTTATTTTAATAATCATAACCAGGAAAAATGGAAAAAGTTAAAACGAATTAAAGACGTGTACGAATGTATTTAACCTTAAACGGCTAATATGATTACCTGACAATAACTACATTAAAATTAAAACTCCGCTAATATGTATTGTTGTTTTTCATTCTCATTCTTGCAATGCTCTTCCAAAAATTCCACCAACAAAGGATAAAATCGTGGTGCAAAAGGATTCAATAAGTGGAGTTAGTTTTCTATCTAGCTTGATGAGTATTTCGTCTACTACTACAACCTTCCATAAGTGGAGTTAGTTTTCTATCTAGCTTAATTAGTTTCTTTTCTTTTTTGTTTGGTTAGTTTTGTTAGTGTGTCTTTTGTTAGATGTGGTGAAGAAATATGTACTAGTATTAGTTTGTTTAATTTGAAGTGGGGTGAGAATTGAAGAGTATATAAGAAAATATATATCATGCGGGAGATATATCATGCGGGAGATATAGGCAGCCAAAAGGGTGTTTATACGTTTTGAACCTAGCTATTACCTACATATCGATTTGATAGACTGTATGCCTTTGACAACATTACTTTTTGAAAGTGATTGTTTTTATAGGTATATAGAAAGTAAAGAATTAAAAAAAATAAAGAAAAGCTACCAACAATACAAACATAAATAAAGAAGTTCATACAAAATACAAACTAATCACTATCACTATCACTACCATCCCTATGCTGTCTATAATCCTCGTAATCCCCCAAGCGCTGTGTGGGAAATCCCGTGGTGCTAGACCCGGCCTGGTCCCAAGGGTTGGCCGGGGACCAAGCGTTGAAGAATTGATCCACGTAATCAGAGCCCGGAGACTGTGCTGCAGATGGGCCCGACGACTGTGATCCAGCTGGGTCGGCCTGGTCTTGGTGCTGCTGGGCTGGGGCGTCCAAAAGAGGGTCATCTGGACGCGGGACCTGGACATTCAGTCCTCGTGTTCCCCTAACAATACGCCCAACCCCGCGGGTATGTCCCGATCGGGCCCCAAAAGTGTCCAAAAATGCTTGCGTTGGCGGGGTGTTGGGCTGTTGGGAAAGTATCCGCTGGGATTCCTGAAGCTGGGCCTGTACCACATTAAATCATAAACAAAAAAATTAGTTAGCTATACTTAATAAAAATTTACAACAAATAGGAATTTAAGTGTTGTGCGAGAACTTACATGGAAGGGAAGAGCAGCATCTTGCACTCTCCCATCGTGGTATGTGTGGGCCCGCAAAAAGAAGTCAGCCGGGGGCTCCTCTTGTCCCTCATGACCAGTCTGTATATACATTAATCAAAGTTATATATATGTATGTATATATATATATATATATAGTAAATATGTACATATAACTTACAGCCCAAACATGTTGACGCTGAGCGTATGACTGGCGACCGTGAGTACTGACAAGACGTTGTTCTTGCCTGTTAGTCGCGTTTCATTGGGCAACAATCATCCGGTCGTCCCTGGTCCAGAATCGCAGTAGATCCGTCCAGACTTCTTGAGGCATTGCATGTGGCGGAACATTTTGGATTTCGGCGAGGCTATCTAACCCACCCCTTTCGGTGAACCATTTCCCCTTGAATTTATCCCTGTAGTTCTTTAGGGCATCCGCCAGAATCATGCGTTCAACAGCGAGCCGTAACGCGTCAGTTGGATCGCGATGTAGATACGGGTCCAAGTTGAACCGTCTCTGCAATTTAGTAGTAATAGTTACATCTACCATATTTTTTTATGACGTATTTAAATTGTAAAATAAAATTTTTTACCTGGATCCACGGAATAAGTCCGTCCCTGATAGGTTGGGGCACCTCTGTCCACGACTCGTAAGTATGCGGGACGGTAGCGACATATGAACCTAAATAGCTCTTGTACCATTTGGCGTTATCGCTGATAGCCTGCCACTTACTTTGATCGGCGTCAAGGTAAAGAGCTAAACGTCCTTTCTTTTGAAACTCCCGCTCCATTTTCTGGTTAGCAGCGGCAGCTCTCCCTGAGGTCATCCCTGCAAAACAAAATAAGAAACAAATATATATACATATCTATATATATATTTGACATATATCTATATATACTTACCCGCGCTACGCCTACAGCCCCATTGCGGATTCCACCCCCAATTTGGAGGGTCATTGCCACCATCTCCGCCTTGAACGGCAGCCATTTTAGCAAAAACAGGGGTGGGGTGGCCGGATTTTTCGCCTGAAAAGAGGGTGGGGTGGCCGGATTCTTGATACAGAGGGTGAGGGGATTGATGGCCGGATTTTTGGTTTGAAAGGAAAGGAATGTTATGGCCGGATTTTTGGTTTGAAAGGAAAGGAATGTGTCTTCTGCCTTCTGCGGCTGGGTTAAAAAGAATTTAGTTTTTAGTATTAGCGGCGACGTCGCCGCTAATACTCAGTCAAAGGTCATCGTCAAAGGTCAAAAGTCCTGCTGTGTGTCAGATGGGTCCCCCAGTATTAGCGGCGACGTCGCCGCTAATGCCCTGGTCGGTTTGACCTTTTTAGCCCTGGTCGTGTTAGCCTTCTCGTTTATCATACGTATCAATTTCATATGAGTTTGTGTCTAGAATTTTGTCATGTCAAATGTCATTTCGTTCTCATATGTCACCTAGGTGTCACCTTAACATAGTTAAGGTTTTTACTTTTAAATAATAATAAAAAAGCCTTGCAGCCGCTTGGATTTGAACAAACAATCTAGTCAATTGACATTTGATGCTTTTTTTCTCTATCTAACTCCGAATTAACAACAAAATGACACATACGTAAAAATCTTATTTGATAAAAGGAAAGAAATGTCACATAGGATCATAAATATCCTTTATTTAGTTATAAATATAAAATTGTTGTTTATGGATAAAAACTTACTGAATTTATAATTTACCTGATAAAAATTAGAAAAAGGATTCCCTAAAGTTACCCAACTTGACTAGGCAAGTTGGGTAAATCTTGACCCTTGATTTAAAATTAAAGTTAAGATTAAAAGATGATTTTATCTCTTTTAATCTTAATCTTTGATTTTAAGTCAAAGATCAAGATTCCTCTAACTTGACCTATCAAGTTATTAACTTTAGGGAATCCTTTCCCTAAAAATTGATACTCTATACTTGTAAAAGTCAAATCAAATTTTACACATGTTTATCAATATTTGCTTTCTTTAAATACATTCATTGATATTATTATACTCGTACCACTAAAGCAACAAAAAATAGATTCTTAAATTACATACTGACAAATACTTTATTACCGTGGTTAAAGTTAAAACACACCCCGTTCCCCCAATACAAATACCTTCACTCCCTCCTCTGTTCTCTCTGGCGCTCACATTTTTCAATTTTCTAGAAAGAGAAAAATAAACTAAAAAAATTCCCCACCCAATAAATAAATAAAAACCACACTCTCACACACATAACTCACATTCACTCAGACTCATTTCGAGACAGTTTTGAAAGTTCAAACCGGCTGCCCGGAAATGATGGTGTTTGGTCACTCAAATCCAACAAAACATCATCAGCAGCAGGTGTTTCCAGTCGATTACGAAGCTGATGTTTCTCAACGTCTTCTAGAAGCTTCATTCTCGAGCGACGATCTTAAAACAGCGTTTGACTGCATTGATGATCCTTACGTTGACATTAACTTTATAGGCGCTGTTTCATTAAAAGTTCGTGTCGCCGAAATTGTTTGTAACGATGAAGTGGAAAATGTGGTGAAATTTGAGTATCAGGAATTCAAATCAGACGTTACGGCTTTGTTTGTTGCTGTTCATACTGGAAATGTTACACTTGTTAAGAAATTGCTGGTATGGATCAAACTTACTTTGTTTTTTACTTATTTCATTTCCGGATTTTCTGGATTTTTTTGAAAAACTTTACTATAAATATATTAGTCAAACATTTTTTATTTAAAGTTTGCATTAAATGCTGTTACATTTGCTAATTACTATAGTTTGAAATAATAATAAGATTACTATATTATATATACTACTATAGACTATAGATAAAAATAATAATAATAAAATAAAATATACTATATAATAAAGTTTTGAAATTTGAATTTATGATTTTTACTTTTGTAGGTGAATAATTAATGATATGATTAAATTTGTTTTCACTTTTTTTTTTTCTATTTGTTTTTTTTTAGTTAGAAGTTCAATCCTTGTTAGCTTGATGGTTAAGTTGGTTTTCTGATATAATGAGCTGAGTTTTATGATATGATTTTTAACCTTTTTAGTAGTGCAAAACTGCAAATGCGACAGATATGATTATGATATATGTAGATTGAAAGAGTCAACGTAGAAGTTGTATTCTCATAAGTTGAAATTTGAAAAGATTTTCAAGTTTTGAACTTTGTTGTTTGATAATGGCAAAAAACTAACATGTTTTTGACCCAAAAATTAATGCTCGTCGCGATGTTATAACCATGACCCAAGAATTAATGGTCGATGTTATAAGGTTACTAACACAAGGACAAGCATTTTTTGGGTCAAAATGTGTAAAGTGTGATTTGAGAATCTAGGCAAAAGGAATTATTATGTTAATGTTCTCCTTAGTACCTTAAAATACCAAAAGCTAAAAGTGTTATATGCAATCATATATATATTTCGTTACATGGTTCAAAATCATATATATATAATATATATATATATATTGATTGATGTTTTAGCCTTTATGCAGTGATTCAAATTAGTATTATTGGTGGAATGGGTTATATACTTATATGGAAAACTTGTTTATCTAACTATATAATCAACTTGATATTGTATTACGAGTACTTATTTTGTGAAAGTAGGAAATTTTCATATAACTGCAGAACACCAGAAATATTACTAGACAGTAAATTCCTTATTTTCATGAACATGGATTCTATGCTCTCCAACATGTACCAGTTAATTTCTTGCATGTGTGATGTAAAAGAAATATGATGTCAAGTATTTTAATGTTTATTTGTAGTTTTGTACCCATGTTAGGAGTATTATTTAAGGTAGAGAAGAGAAATTCTTAGATCCGGTTTAATTCATTAGTTAATGTTGTAGATGGAGTTGACTTGTTATTGATCTCACTAGTACTAATTAGTATTATATGTATTGGTGCTTAAGAATCACAACATCTGAACTTAACTACAGAATACTATGTGGTTTTCTAACAAATGATTATTTTAATCAAGCCATACATTACATGTTTCGATCCACCGCCTCTAAAAGAAATCAACAATATAGAATTAGGATGCAGAAACTATTTGACCATATTATTCATTTACACGTATCTGCAAGATCTATGAATCTATCTTAATTCTTGGAAATCCATGTGAATTGTAACCCTGAATACGGGAATTAGTAACTGCTATAAGGCAAAGTTGTAGACGTGCAAGTATTTGATTATAATGATCCCCATTCTATGCTGTCTCAACTCTCTAAACACGGGTCAGGGTATGAAACAGTAACACGACATCTTTCGTGGGCTCACTGAATGACCCATGCTATACTGTCCAAATCACTGATTCGGTTCCCATCTTTTGTCTCTCTGTGTGTGGCCATGTCCAGGTGTTCCTGATATAAAACTATAATTAACAAAGCTAATGATCTTAGCACATAACAAAAGAGAATACTATGCTCTCAAGTGGGTTGATTTTTTATTAGTCTAATTCGCGAAATGACAATTTTTTTTTGGTGTTTTTCGTAAATGACAGAGCCATGGAGCCGATGTGAATCAGAAACTTTTTAGAGGCTTTTCAATGACAGCGGCTGTAAGAGAGGGCCATCTTGAGATCTTTGAGATCTTACTCAAAGCCGGTGCCTCTCAGCCTTCTTGTGAGGAAGCTCTACTAGAGGCCAGCTGTCATGGACGCGGTGGTAAATTTATCGAGTTGCTAATAGCTTCTGATCTTATCCGACCCCATATTGCTGTGCATGCTCTTGTCACTGCATGCTGCAGAGGATTTATTGATGTGGTTGATGTACTCTTGAAGGTAAATATCACTATGTCGGCCGTACTTAAATATTGGTACATTATTGTCATAATCAAAGAATTACAAGATTATCCTTACATTCCTTTTCTAATTATACAACAGTATCAAAGTTAATACCTACCAGTCATAAAATCTTGATTTACCATTCTCATAACTAAGTTACATTCGATATTTAATACAATTTCCTAAATTGTAATGACAGTGTGGTGTGGATGTAAATGCCTCTGCTAGAGTGTTGCTCTGCTCATCTAAGCCATCCCTTCATACCAATATCAATTGCACACCTCTTGTTGCAGCCGTTGTTAGCCGACAAGTTTCTGTCGTTCGTCTGCTTTTGCAGGTAGCTTTAATCCTAACTTAATAATGTCATAGTAAAACAGAATCTACCATCTACCATATTTATAACTAAGGTTTCTATCAGTTATATAAAAGTTTATGCCTAAACATATTGATCTCATAGCATTAACTTCTATTCAGATAATTGGGAAAACAAAGTGAGTGTACTCCGATGTTAGATACAACTCCTCTAAACATATATCTTTAAAGATTCTGGGACCCTATCTAGTATCTTTGTTATAACTACTGTAGAACAGCTGGATTTTTTTGTTGCTATTGATGTTAATATGACACTTTACATCATAATGGTTCACCAAATATCACCAGAAGGTCCAGAACACACACACACACACATATATATATATATATATATAGGGTGACAATCAAATGAGAACCAAATTAAAATGAGAACAAATGAGAACACTTATAAACTACATTTTGATGCATTAAAAGTTCATAAAAAAGACATAGTGCATAACTAATTATCATTAGTTAAGTGTTTAACAATATATTGATCCGTCAAAATCGAAAAAAACACGTTTTTTGTTGGATGCATCATTTTGATGAATATGCATCCAAGATGGATGCACAAAAATAAAAACATGATTTTTTCGATTTTGACGGATCAATGTGTTGTTAAACACTTAAATAATGATTACTAGTTATGCACTATGTTAGTTTTATGGACTTTTAATGCATCAAAATGATGTTTTTAAGTGTTCTCACTGTTCTTATTTTAAAAGTGTTCTCACCGGAGTGTCACCCTATATATATATATATATATATATATATATATTCAGAAACTGCATTTGTCATTTACCATGGTAGATACTATTTCACTTCACTATGAACCAACTTGTAAAAACAAAAATGTACAAATATATATTTTACCAAGTTGTTGTACATGCCCATTAAATTTGTCAGGGCTATTCATGTATTATGTTTACTGAATTGTGTTCCTATTGAAGATAAAACATATACGGAACGTATGTACATAACATATATGATATATCTAGCTGGCAATGACAGGAATTATTGTGTACTTAAATATTATTTATGAAATGTATACTAATCTGTTTGGTTTTTTGTGCCACAAACATGGTACTAACATATCTTGTTTTTTTCCTTGTTTTGTTTTTGTTTAAGGTGGGGGCCGATCCCAACATCAAGGTCCAGTTAGGAGCATGGTCTTGGGACATGGCTTCAGGTGACGAGTTTCGGGTTGGTGCTGGACTTGCAGAGCCTTATGCTATTACTTGGTGTGCGGTGGAGTATTTTGAAGCGAGTGGTGCCATATTGCAAATGTTACTCCAGTACCATTCCCTTGAAGCATGTCACAATGGTAGAACACTCTTACATCATGCTATACTTTGTGGGAACATAGGAGCCGTAAAAACACTACTAAAATGTGGGTCTGACATGGAATGCCCAGTCAGAACCACGCTAAAGAATGAAATCCGGGCTATACACATGGCTGCACGCCTTGGATTCCCATTGATTCTTCAGCAGTTGATAGACTCTGGGTGTGATATTAATTCAAGAGTTAAAAATACTGGTGATACCGCTCAAATGATATGTGCTAAATTTAAACAGGAAGAGTGTTTTCGAGTATTGGCCAAAGCTGGTGCTGATATTGGTTTGGTCAATTTGTCGGGTCAATCTGCCCAGTCTATTTCTGACTCTACTAGATGGTCTCTTTGCTTTCAACAAGCAGTTTTGGACATCATTAGAGCTGGGAACATACCGATATCTAGTAACAGTACTGTCTTCTCACCTCTAATGTTTGTAGCCCATTCAGGAGACGTACAAGCACTAGAAGCTTTAATCACTCGAGATGAGATCAATCTTGATGATCAAGACGAAAAGGGCTTTTCAGCAGTGATGGTGACTGCAATGAAAGGTCATATTGAAGCCTATAGGCTTCTTGTGTATGCCGGATGTGATGTAAAGCTTACTAATAAAGCTGGCGAGACGGCCATTTCTCTATCTAAATTGAACGAGAATTCTGATATGTTTGAGAAAGTAATGATTGAATTCACCCTTGAAAAAGGTAACCAAAATGCCAGAGGTTTTTATCCTCTACACTATGCAGCTCGTCATGGTGATACACATGCTGTTAAACTGTTGGTCGACAGAGGATATGATGTAAACATTCCTGACGGGGATGGATACACGCCCCTCATGTTAGCAGCAAGAGAAGGAAATGGAAAAATGTGTGAACTATTAATCTCATATGGGTCTGTTTGCAGCTTCAAGAATTCAAAAGGGGAAAGCGCACTCTCACTTGCGAGAAAACACACTGATAACAGTGCAGAGAGTGTGATATTAGACAAGCTTGCAAGAGTACTAGTTATAGACGGTGGCAATGTGTTAAAGCATACAAAGGGAGGGAGAGGAGTCTTGCACAGGAAAGAGCTGAAAATGATAATGGCTGAAGGTGTTTTGAGATGGGGAAACTCAAGTAGGAGAAATGTGATCTGTCGCGAAGCATTAGTAGGACCAAGTGTTAGTTTTGAGAGGTGTAGGAAGAAGAAGGGTGATGCCGACGTGCCAGGGGTTTTCCGGGTGGTGACCATGAAGAACAAAGAGGTGCATTTTGTATGTGAGGGTGGGTTTGAAATGGCGGAGTTGTGGGTAAGGGGCATAAAGCTTGTGACTAGTGAAGCGAGGTCTTAAAATTTAGACGGAAATTTGATTAGAGGTATGGCCCTGAATCTTTTTGTATGTGTAGATATGGTATGATGAAAGCATGAAATACTTCGTCTTGAAGTATTCTTTTCCATCGAATAAACATCATTTTCCTGTATGTACTACTGTAGTATTCTAAAGTAATAAGTCTTAGAAGAGATAAAAAAGCACAAAACAAATTTTATGATATGGTAAAACCAAATCAGCAGTTAGAGTTGCATTCAGCTCTTGTTGCAGATATAACATTAAAACTGAACCAATTCAGTCAATGGGAAAATTGAATACGTATTAAAATGCATAAAAGAATACAGCCTGCTAGTTTAGTTCAAACTGGACCAGGTAAACCATAAAAAGCAAAAGAACAGAACACATAAGACTGTGGTCCATGAAAAAACAACAATACCTGAAAAGCCAAAAGGATTGTCATCCTAGTTAAGCTTCAAGCCTTCAAGTGACTTCCTTTCCTTTGGTTTTGCATAACTACTCTTAGCTGACTTGGTACTTTGGTAGGTGGTATTGATGAATTTATTTATTTATTTTTTTTGTTAAATTTTAGAATGTGCACATCTTGCTACTTCACGAAAAGGTGTATTCGGTACGAAATGGCATTGATCATGTAGTTACTAGTTACTAGCTTGGGCTAATTAGAGTTGATCATAAGCTGGCTAATCACTATAACAATGTTAGAATCAATTGAATCATGTTGGAATTTGTAATTCGTTTAAGACTTGAGGGATACAAAGTGTAAAAGACAATAAGGAAACGGTGTGTCTATTTAGAAAAGGGGTCGGCAGTTTCGGGCCTCTCACAACAAACATACACGACATTCCAAGGAGACATGGCGTATGATGAAGCAACGCGATGTTACAGCAATAACCGCCATTATTAACTAGTATAAATAGAAGTAGATTTCATTCAGTTTCGTATCCAACTTTCTATTCAAAATTGTGTACAGTGATTGTATATAGTTTGATTCAATAATAATTGAGTGATTCAATCAAATACCTTGTTCTTCAATTTCGTTTCATTCCTGGGCATCAAATCATTCCCCTTGCAACTCACAATGTACACGTACAGGTATTCTAGAGACAAGGAGTATATGATATAAAAGTTAAAATATGCGACTAATGAATCTTTTGTATCAAGGTAAACAAGTAAAAATACAATCAAAGCTAGTAGTCATCCACTTTATCTCTTTTGCATTAATCATATAACTAATCCTTAAAGACTCATCATCATTATTTTGATACTTTGAAGACCCATAAGTCTGTCAATCATTAAGGAAAGGTTTCGAGTCTGACTGGTAAAGAATTAGAGCAACACCTGCATATAAACCCAATGAGAAGCCGGACCCATAAACAGCAACAAAAAAGGGCAATTATCAATAAGACGAAAATAAATTTTAAGCATCTCCATTAGAAGAGAACAAATAGTAAAATAAATACGTACCATCTTAACAAGAATCCCATGCACGTGATATTCCTTGAATGTTGAATTCAAGTGCTACAAGATAAAAAAATTCATGTTGTTCATCATTCATTATTTTAAACATAAACAGTTTCCTGAAATTTGAATTGTACTCGATGGCATGTAAGTCAGAAAGATAGGTCCTTCCGCCATGCTAATAAGTAACATGAAAGCAATAGTAGACATATGGACGAACTATCTCCAAGGAAGTCTTTGGTTCTAATACAGATACAAAAGCATATTGGGTGGGTTGGGTAACGGGTCATTTTTAGTTTGGTAAGGTTGGTTTGAGCTACTATATTATGATATGGGTCAAAACGAATTAGTCAATACAGTAAAGTCAGTGATGTTAAATGTAATAGAGTAGCGTCTAATTCTGTTACTTGTGAGTGTCAATAGTCCATGTGGCTCATGGTGATCGTCGGGTCAATGGTCAAGTCGGTTAGGAGGTGTTTATATAGAGGGAATGAGTCTGTCATATTCATTATGATTTGAATGATCAATAAAAGATTCCCACCTTTCCCTCTCTAACGGTTCCTGTGTGGTATTTTGGGGTTCCAATTGGTAATTGTGAGAGATGTTCTCACAATTACCTGAATTCGCGTGAGCTTGAAATTTCTTACACTGGCCACTTCAAAATTTGGAGAACCTGAATCCGTCTATGTGTTAAATTCATACTAAATGACATCCAATCTGCAATTGGTTTTGAAAAATATGCGACTGTTTCGAGTGAACATGTTGGAAATTTAATGTGTGGGAAGTAAATTATGCAAGTTGGCATGTTTACTTTTATCCCACAGAAGAGAAGAATAAATATGTGTGTATGTTTTTCTGAGATATATCTCTATTGTGACGAGAATAGGATATTGAGTCTCAAATAAACATTAAGATATACGGATATATATATCCGGATATATATACCCGTATATATAAATAATCACTAGATAGTCGTCCATTTAATAAATAAAAGATGTCGGCATATATCTACAAAAGTGGTTAAGATGCTTTTGTGATATTGACAAAACAATTTGAGTAAAGAAATTGTAGTCAGCATATCACTACGTAATTCGTTAGCAGCATTTTGGCTTTTGTAGTATTGACAAAAAATGAGTAGTTGCTTATGATTGTTCTTTTTCTTTTATTAAATCATGACGGAGCTATTATTAAAGTACAGAGAATTGATTTTGGAAAGAACATATCATTCTTACATGGTTTCTAAAATAGAGTGAAATATAGAAACAGAAAAATCAACTTCTCTCCAACTCTTAATATACGGAGCTTGGTTTTTAGATAAAAAGAGAACCAAAGTGTTGTTTGGTTCTGGGTGATTAATACACACAAATTCAGTAGCTCTGAACTTTCTTGTTTCCGAGTAATCTACTTTGCGTTTATTGCTTATTTCTTAGATGTAGAAATAACAATATTCTGCATCAAATCCTGGGGTTTTACGCTGAATCCTACAGCTGTTATAGCGCGTAATTTCCTTTAAGGACAGGAGTTATATCCGTGCAGATCAGAGTTTGTGATCAACTATTACAGGTGGTAATATATATTAATCCATATCTTTATTATAGTGAAGTATATTATTTGTAATATTTCAATTAACCCCGTGATAATTAATTTTGTGTAATTATCATATTGTTGTAAAGCTAATATTTTTCAACAATCTTAAAGGAAATTATATTGAGATATTACAATTAATGGAGACTACTGGTACTTCTACCAACTTACGAATCATGAATCAAGAATTTGTCAAGCTGGACAGATTCGATGGTCAGAGCTATTCTCGATGGGCTGACAAGGTGAAGTTCATGCTGGTACTTCTAAAGCTCTATGAGGTATTGGACCCAAACTTGGCCCCAATTCCAGCCAATCCAATTCCTCCAGCAGGAATGGAACCAGATCAAAGAGCTATTGCTGATCTGGAAAAGCAGAGGATACTTCGCAAGGAGGCTGAAGATCTTTGTCTTGGCCATATCAAGAACTCTCTTTCTGATCGTCTCTATGATTTGTATGCGCCGATAACAAATCCAAGAGACCTCTGGAAAGCTTTGGAGCTCAAGTATAAGGCTCATGAAGAAGGTACTAACAAGTATCTTATTGCCAAATACTTGGACTATCAAATGGTGGATGACAAACCAATCTTGGAGCAAGTGCATGAACTCCAAGTATTGGTCAACAAGTTGACTGCTCTTGCAATCATTTTACCGGAACTCTTCCAGGTGGGGGTTATTATTGCAAAACTCCCTCCATCCTGGAAGGATTTCTCTAAGAGAATGATGCACAAGTCCGAGGACTATTCTATGGATGAGTTGCTGAAACACCTCCGAATTGAGGAGGAAACTTGTTAGAAATCCAAAAATAGTGATAAATTGTAATCTAGATTAGAGGAATTCCTTGTTGTTAATTCATAGATAGATGATTACTAAGGTTGAGGGGCTAATTGTGACAATTAGCATAATTGTGATCATTTCATTTCAAGATCATTTCATTTCAAGACCGTTTCATTTCAAGATCATTTCATTTCAAGATCATTTCATTTCAAGACCGTTTCATTTTCAAGATCATTTCATTTCAAGATCATTTCATTTCAAGATCATTTCATTTCAAGATCATTTCATTTCAAGATCATTTCATTTCAAGATCATTTCATTTCAAGATCATTTCATTTCAAGATCATTTCACTTCAAGATCATTTCATTTCAAGATCATTTCATTTCAAAATCATTTCATTTCAAGATCATTTCATTTCAAGATCATTTCATTTCAAGATCATTTCATTTCAAGATCATTTCATTTCAAGATCATTTCATTTCAAGATCATTTCATTTCAAGATCATTTCATTTCAAGATCATTTCATTTCAAGATCATTTCATTTCAAGATCATTTCATTTCAAGATCATTTCATTTCAAGATCATTTCATTTCAAGATCATTTCATTTCAAGATCATTTCATTTCAAGATCATTTCATTTCAAGATCATTTCATTTCAAGATCATTTCATTTCAAGATCATTTCATTTCAAGATCATTTCATTTCAAGATCATTTCATTTCAAGATCATTTCATTTCAAGATCATTTCATTTCAAGATCATTTCATTTCAAGATCATTTCATTTCAAGATCATTTCATTTCAAGATCATTTCATTTCAAGATCATTTCATTTCAAGATCATTTCATTTCAAGATCATTTCATTTCAAGATCATTTCATTTCAAGATCATTTCATTTCAAGATCATTTCATTTCAAGATCATTTCATTTCAAGATCATTTCATTTCAAGATCATTTCATTTCAAGATCATTTCATTTCAAGATCATTTCATTCAAGATCATTTCATTTCAAGATCATTTCATTTCAAGATCATTTCATTTCAAGATCATTTCATTTCAAGATCATTTCATTTCAAGATCATTTCATTTCAAGATCATTTCATTTCAAGATCATTTCATTTCAAGATCATTTCATTTCAAGATCATTTCATTTCAAGATCATTTCATTTCAAGATCATTTCATTTCAAGATCATTTCATTTCAAGATCATTTCATTTCAAGATCATTTCATTTCAAGATCATTTCATTTCAAGATCATTTCATTTCAAGATCATTTCATTTCAAGATCATTTCATTTCAAGATCATTTCATTTCAAGATCATTTCATTTCAAGATCATTTCATTTCAAGATCATTTCATTTCAAGATCATTTCATTTCAAGATCATTTCATTTCAAGATCATTTCATTTCAAGATCATTTCATTTCAAGATCATTTCATTTCAAGATCATTTCATTTCAAGATCATTTCATTCAAGATCATTTCATTTCAAGATCATTTCATTTCAAGATCATTTCATTTCAAGATCATTTCATTTCAAGATCATTTCATTTCAAGATCATTTCATTTCAAGATCATTTCATTTCAAGATCATTTCATTTCAAGATCATTTCATTTCAAGATCATTTCATTTCAAGATCATTTCATTTCAAGATCATTTCATTTCAAGATCATTTCATTTCAAGATCATTTCATTTCAAGATCATTTCATTTCAAGATCATTTCATTTCAAGATCATTTCATTTCAAGACCGTTTCATTTTCAAGATCATTTCATTTCAAGATCATTTCATTTCAAGATCATTTCATTTCAAGATCATTTCATTTCAAGATCATTTCATTTCAAGATCATTTCATTTCAAGATCATTTCATTTCAAGATCATTTCATTTCAAGATCATTTCATTTCAAGATCATTTCATTTCAAGATCATTTCATTTCAAGATCATTTCATTTCAAGATCATTTCATTTCAAGATCATTTCATTTCAAGATCATTTCATTTCAAGATCATTTCATTTCAAGATCATTTCATTTCAAGATCATTTCACTTCAAGATCATTTCATTCAAGATCATTTCATTTCAAGATCATTTCATTTCAAGATCATTTCATTCAAGATCATTTCATTTCAAGATCATTTCATTTCAAGATCATTTCATTTCAAGATCATTTCATTTCAAGATCATTTCATTTCAAGATCATTTCATTTCAAGATCATTTCATTTCAAGATCATTTCATTTCAAGATCATTTCATTCAAGATCATTTCATTTCAAGATCATTTCATTTCAAGATCATTTCATTTCAAGATCATTTCATTTCAAGATCATTTCATTTCAAGATCATTTCATTTCAAGATCATTTCATTTCAAGATCATTTCATTTCAAGATCATTTCATTTCAAGATCATTTCATTTCAAGATCATTTCATTTCAAGATCATTTCATTTCAAGATCATTTCATTTCAAGATCATTTCATTTCAAGATCATTTCATTTCAAGATCATTTCATTTCAAGATCATTTCATTTCAAGATCATTTCATTTCAAGATCATTTCATTTCAAGATCATTTCATTTCAAGATCATTTCATTTCAAGATCATTTCATTTCAAGATCATTTCATTTCAAGATCATTTCATTTCAAGATCATTTCATTTCAAGATCATTTTCATTTCAAGACCGTTTCATTTTCAAGACCGTTTCATTTCAAGATCATTTCACTTCAAAATCATTTCATTTCAAGATCATTTCATTTCAAGATCATTTCATTTCAAGATCATTTCATTTCAAGATCATTTCATTTCAAGATCATTTCACTTCAAGATCATTTCATTTCAAGATCATTTCATTTCAAGATCATTTCATTTCAAGATCATTTCATTCAAGATCGTTTCATTTCCAAGAAACATAAGACGATCTTCACCAAGATCGTTTCATACCCTCGAAACCCAAGACGATCTTCACCAAGATCGTCTCATTTCCTTGAATAATTTCAAACCAAAATCACTTTAATTCAAGACCGTTTCACTTCAAGATCATTTCATTTCAAGATCATTTCATTTCAAGATCATTTTCATTTCAAGACCGTTTCATTTTCAAGACCGTTTCATTTCAAGATCGTTTCAAGTTCAATACTTAACCAAATTTCATCAAAATCCTAATACGATCTCACCCAAGACGATCTTACCAAAGGACGATCTTCTCAAGATCGTTTCATTTTCTGTTCCTCTCAAGATCGTTTCATTTCCTGTTATTCTCAAGATCGTTTCATTTCCTGTTATTCTCAAGATCGTTTCATTTACTATCTTCTCAAGATCGTTTCATTTCCTGTTATTCTCAAGATCGTTTCATTTTCTGTTCTTAATACAATTCAATTTTTCAAATCAAATCAATTTCAAAATGACTTCTCGTGAAGCATTGGCATTGGGTTCAGATACAAGACCTCCAGTTCTCTACCGTGGTTCCTATGGACTATGGAAGAAAAGATTTATGGACTATGTGGAAAGTCAAACAAATGGTCATATGATGAAAGATTCCATCCTTAATGGACTTTCCGTTCATCGCCATCCCACTACTGATGCAATAATTCTAACTCCTGATCTTTTGAATGCTGAACAAAAAGATCGATCAGCTGCAGATAACAGAGCTAGGTCATGCTTATACAAAGCTCTACCGGATGAAATCTATGGCTCTGTTGATTCTTATGATACGGCCAAGGAGATTTGGGATGAGGTGGCTAGACAGATGGAAGGAGCTGACGTGACTTCGACGATAAGATTGACTAATATTTTGACTGAGTTTGACAACTTCGCGAAATTGCCTAATGAAACTCTTGAAGCTGTTTACTACAGATTCTGCAATGTCATAAATGAGCTGAGGAAGAAGAATGTCAAGAAAACAGAGATTGAGCTAAACATCAAATTCATCAAAGCTCTTGGTCCAGAATGGGAAGATTTTGGAACACAGATCAAGCAACATCAAAATCTGACCAAGTTCACCATTCATACTCTTTATGAATCTTTCAAACTCAATGAAAACCAAGTCCTAAACAAAGCTTCATCAAACAAAATGCCAGAAGTTGTATCTTTTGATCCTTTGGCATTGATAGTTGAGAAGAAGATTTCTGAAGCTCTTAACAGGCAAATGGTAGTTGTTTCTTCGTCTGATGAGGAGGGAGATGATCTGATGGCTACAAGAGATGGTGTTTCAGATGAACTATATCAAGCTCTTGCCGCGGTAACAAAGCATTTCAAGAGAAAATTTTACAAAGCGAGGCCAACAAACAACAATCTCCGCACTTCTTCTACAAGTGCATTTCCCAAGAAGGAACATTATCATCCAAGGAGTAATGAGCAAGGTGAAGCTAATGGATCAAGGTATGGTGAAAAGAAGGAAATCTATGAGAAACAAGTTGTTGAGAAGGGTAAGGCATCAGACAAAAAGTGCTACAATTGTGGTATTCCTGGACATTTTGTTGTTGATTGCAAACAACCTCGAAAGCGGAACTATGAGTATTACAAGCAAAAGATGCTGTTAGCCAAACAAGTCAAAGCAGGACATGCATTGCTAGCTGAAGATGACAAATGGCTGTTACTCACAGATGATGAAGATCAAGATCTCTCTGCTAATGTTTGCTATATGGCAAGGTTGGCCAAGAACAAAGACTTTAAAGAAGAAAGCACTGATGATGAATACTCAGATGATGAGGTAAATCTCGACTCTACTTTTTCTTTGATTAAGGACAAAGAGTCATGTAGATTAGCTTTATCAGATTTAACAACTCATATCAATTCTTTAGCCAACAAAAATAAAAAGTTGAAAAATAGCATTTCATTTTCTAAAAGTGAATTTTCAAAACTTATTGAAGAACATTCAAAATTACTTTTTGAACATGAAGCTATTAAACAAGATTTTCAAGCTTACAAAGATAAGATGTTGGTTAAAGAATGTGAGTTGAATGTCTCTCCTGATTCTAAGTTATTACAAAAATGTCAAAATCTTGAAAAGACCATTCATGATCTTGAAAGGGCCAATCAAGATCTTGAAATCCAAAAGACCAATGAATGGCTTCGGGCAAATGCAAGACAAATGGATGTTGATATTCTTAATAAAAAACTCCAAGAAGCTAAACCAAACAATGTTGAATTCGAAAGGAAGATTTCTGATTTAAATCATAATTGTTTTCTAAAAGGCATTGAGATTGAGAATCTTGAAAACAAGTTGAGGAATTTAAAAAGAATATACTTTTCTATCAAGAAAAGTTATATAAAGTTGAACAAAATCCTCTCTTGAATTTCACTGCCTATTTCAACAAGTCAAAAATTGACAAAACAGAATTTCTTCTAGGGTTGGGATTTGAGAATATCACACCATTGCAAAAAGCCAAAGAGGAAATTGAACCCTTGTATGATGAAAAATTCCTACGACTTGGTATGATACAACAATTTATTCGTCCATTGGATGACGAATTTGAGACTGATGAAGTTGAGAGAATACCAAAACAAGAATTTTTGGTTAATTATGATGCAATAAATGATTCATACAAAACAAAAGAGTCTTCAATTTTCAAATTGGAAGAAATTGAATCAAATTTTCAAAACCAAGAATCTGTCAGTACTCCACCTAAACCAACTAAAATGTATTTCCAACCACATTTTTGGAAAAACAAATAGAAGGTTTACAACAAAAGGTAGAATCTCAACAAAAAGTTATTGATCATCTCAAGTCTCAAAGTCCGAATTCAGAGGATAAATGTATTGTTGTTGATACTAAGAAAGTTTGTGAGATTGCTTCTACTCAAACTGACCAAAGTACTTTAGTAGACAATTCTACACAAACTACTTGTGATTCATCTACCAATACCTCTACTCAGACCTTGACTGATTTTCTTGGATGTACTTGTCAAAATACTGCTACTTTTATAGCTGAGGATTATGTGCAATCTGATTTCTCTAATGAAGAACTTGCACATAGTTTAGTTTTGATATGGTACTTCTATAGGTTTTTCACATGCAACAATGTTGATGAGTTAGTTGTTCACCCTAAGCCTAGTGCTAGTATAGGTGTTGATACCTCTACTCAGACCTTGACTGATTTTCTTGGATGTACTTGTCAAAATACTGCTACTTTTATAGCTGAGGATTATGTGCAATCTGATTTCTCTAATGAAGAACTTGCACATAGTTTAGTTTTGATATGGTACTTCTATAGGTTTTTCACATGCAACAATGTTGATGAGTTAGTTGTTCACCCTAAGCCTAGTGCTAGTATAGGTGTTGATACCTCTACTCAATTTTTTTGTGAAACCAAAGATGTGTCAGTTCAAGTTGACCTAATTTCCGAGACTAACCATGATATGAAGTTGGACACCAAGATTCCTGATTTTTCAAAAGATTTCACGAAAAATGATTTTGATAAATTCATGGAGGGAGAATATGTTTTTGATTCAGAAACTGAGAAAAAGATTGAATCTACCAAAATCAAAGTGAAAACAAAAGTGGAATCACAAAAACCATTGTCCAAAGCTCCAACTTCATATTACTCAAAGAAACAAGTTAAGACCAAACTCGTCAAGACTGAACCAAAGACCATTAAGTTAGAAACCTTTGTTGCTACCCCAGTGAAACATGTCAAAGAGGAACAAGCTGAGAACCCACACAGGACAAAGTACACCAAAGTGAAACTTCCGAAAGACTATCCTAATGCTTCTTAATCTAGCTCTCAATCTAGTTCTATACCTAAGGTGTCTAAGTCTAGCACAGTTTCGCTAACTAAGGATGAATCAAATGGTACAACTAGATATAAGGATAGATATGGATGGTTTTCTCATGATAAACCAAAGAAGCAAGAAGTTTCCTCACCTCCAAAAGATTCCAAAAAGGATGAAAAGAGGTTTAACTTTCTTATCTCCAAGCTAGGTATGTTAAATCTTAAACCTTAACTCTTTTGAAGATATTCTTGACACATTCCAGAAAACCAAAATACAAAATTGCATATTTTCAAAAATAAACAAAAAGATTTTTATTTTAGTGGCTTGCATATACTATGTATGCAACCTGTTCTTAAATGATATATTTATTTGTAGAATGTTTTTACATTTTAAGCTTTTGTTATTATACATACAAATTGATATAAGATAACAAGGAATCGAACGCCTTTGTGTACTTCCAAGTGGTCTTATATAAGTATGTATGTGTAATAGCAATAAAATTTTTCTTTCCTACGAATAAAATTTTCTTCAAACTTTCAATTGTTGATATGAGAAGCAAAGGATCGAACGCCTTTGTGTACTCCCTTGTTGTCTCATCTTGAACAATTAATTGGATTTTCATTTTGCTTAAACGTTTTAATTGCCTCCAACTTCTTGTTGTAAGATGCAAAGGATTGAACGCCTTTGTGTACTCCCTAGCTGTCTTACTATCAACATTGTTGTTGAAGCAAAACTTTATGTTTTTTTTCAAAATCTTGTTCACTTTAGACTCTCAAAGTTTTTTTTTAAAATATCACAACAAAGATTTTACTACTTTTGATCTCACAAAACCAATTTTTGCTTCACCTTTCTATGAAATTTTTTTTTGATCTATTCTTGCATAGATTAAGGAGGAGTTTGTGATTTCAACAACCTTCAAAACTTCAAATGTGTTTCAAATGTTTTTCATGCACACATTTGATGTTTTTCCAATGATTTTCAATCAAATGGAGTTCGGTGATTAGTTTGCACATGAGTGATAAGTAATTCTCAAAATTTACTCCATGAATTTCATCATCGCCGATGAATTCTAACCCCGGAGTATTCACTTCTTTCATTAGATAGTGAGGGTATTTTGAGTGATGTTGTTTTCGTGCAAATAGGATGGAGGGAGTAAAGTTGAAAAGTGAGAGGGTAAGGTGATATGATGTGAGAAAGGGCTAAAAGAAACAAAAGCCCTTCCTAAAATTCTCAAAAAGCCGGGTAAACACGTCCCTATCGGATTTCATTTGTTGATTTCTCGATATTGAAAAAGTCTTCATGGACCCAGTGAAGCAATGCACATCTTTACCTAACCACTCAAGTGTTTTTTAACAAATACTTGTTTCATTTCTCACGGAGATTTTCACATTTCTATTGACTCTTCATTTGGAAGATGTTGATATTGAAAAAGGGCGACATTCTGCTCCAGTCCCCGACTTCATTTTTGATCACGATGTGTCTAGAGCTATCTTGTTTGGTCATTAATTTGATCATCATTCATTTGTATTAGAACACATTCGAGTCATATCTTTGTGATATAATTGCTTATCTTTGTGATATAATTGCTTATCTTTGTGATATAGCCGGAACATTCGTAGTGATATCTCAATTGATATTCCACGATGATCGATGGAAATCCTACCAATGCTAACATCTTTTCCAACGTTGAACGTAGGTCTCATAATTACATTTATGTGATTATTGAGTTAACAAGAAGTCTAAGTGACCTTGTTTTTCCCTAAAAAGTCTTTAAGGATAAAATTGTGGTTATCAAATGCCTCGGTAGTGTTAACCATGATTTATATTCTTTGAAGCAATCTCGTGGTTGCAAAGCCGCAGACTGAACTATGTTAGAGAATTATTTTGTGCATATCTCAATGATACATAGGAAATCCGAAAAATGTTATACATTTCAATCGGTCATTTCATTAATCCATTCGATTTTTGAACATGCTAACGGATCATTCTTATCCGGTTTCATTTCTCATCACACAAACACAGAAAACACCAACACCATGATATAACGTTTGTACCAACAACTTCGATCTTACATTTTAGTCACCCCTAGGATTTCTTGGGTTGGGCTAATGGTTTGGGTTGATGTTTTGATGGTTGCAATTTCTTTATGGTTTCTTTTGACATTTAATCAATCAAATGTGTACATAATGACATTGGTTCCCAATGATGTCATTATGAGGAGGAGAAAATATTATGATTGATTCACTAATTGATAAGGAAACAAGGAGAAAAGTTTATGTTTGGTTGTTTTAATTGGGTTTAGGCTTATCAAAGTTCTAGGCTTATCAAAGTTTAGGCTTATCAAAGTTTTAGGCTTATCAAAGTTCTAGGCTTATCAAAGTTTGTGTATAGGGGGAGAAAATTATTCATGATGTGACAATAGTTTCAGATTTTCACTAGACTTTAGATGATTGAAATTTTGATTTTAAAAAGGGGGAATCTGAATTGACGTCAAAGATAAGAATGAAACCGAAGATGAAAAGATTTTCACTCAAGATGCTTCAAAAGTTCAAAGATGCTCCAAAATGTTTATAATCATGGATTGAGGGGAAGCATGATTACTTCGTAAGAATTTCATCCAAACCTCATTCAATTGCTTACTCTCCAAAGTGTTCGAATTGATATGACAAAGATCAAAGCTTCAAAAAGGATCAGAGATTGGTTAGAAGATTCAAGTCAAAGAAGTAAAAGCTTTAACAGAGTCTTCATCAAACACATTTCATTCAAAGATCTTCAAGTCATACAACAACATTTTGTTCAAGAAACTCCAATGCATACATCAAGGGGGAGAGTTCATATTCATGAAACTTTATTCCAAGAAGATGAAATTCATTCAAGAATTAAAACTGAAGAATTGAAAAGTTGAATTTCACTCAAGAATCGAAGATTGATACATTCGAAACCAAGATTCATACCTTCCGCATTTCAAAAGACAACTCTGATTCATGATTCAAAAATCCTCGAAGATTCAAGTCACACACATTTGTTCGACTTCATTATTCTCTTCATTCAAGACTCACACGCATTCATTATTCTCTGTTCTAAAAGAACATTGAGAATCCTCACATGATTTAACTTCAAGAAGTTCAAGACCAAGATCAAGACTGAATCAAGTTCTCCAAAGACAAAAGAGAAAGCTTTGAAGACTTGTTTCAACACCCCAATTGTCTTCACCACCGGGCTCATCAAATTCATTCCTACAAGACAATATAACACGTACTTCATTACAATATATCACTAAGGGGGAGAATGTTAGAAATCCAAAAATAGTGATAAATTGTAATCTAGATTAGAGGAATTCCTTGTTGTTAATTCATAGATAGATGATTACTAAGGTTGAGGGGCTAATTGTGACAATTAGCATAATTGTAGAATTAGACTATAAATAGCCCTCTCATACCTTAGAGATCATAACAACAATTACATAACAATTACACATAATCTTTATACCAGTGAATTCACACACAGTTACCTTTGATTCTCTCTCAAAACACACACAAACACCAAGAACACACACTATCCAAACCGCCATTGATGAATTGAATTCAGTGATAGAAATCGTGTTATAACAAAACTCGCAACAGAGACAAGAGAAAGAATAAAGTCGGAACAACTGTCAACCAAGTGTCATCAAGGGGTTCTGGTTCTGGTCGAAAGGGCAGGAATAACTCCAAGAACAAGAAGAATATGGGTCCGAATAATAAAGATTTCAAGCAGTCTCACCAGAGTAATAATCAACCCAAGAAATTTGGGAGGTCTGGGAAATGTCATGTCTGCGGAGAGACTGGCCACTATGCTCGAGAGTGTTCCCAAAGGAAATCTGTTAATGTTCAAGGCTCAGCAAACGTAGTTGAAGAGATTACACATCTTGTGGCATCTCTGAGCCTTGGTGGAGTTAACATGATTTTCTCCCTCACTCGCGTAATAGCACAAAGGGGTTGGTTCTTGGACTCTGGAGCCACAGTGCATGTTTGTGGACACCGTGAGCACTTTATGACATATGGTCCTGTTCCATTCGGGACAGTGGTGGTATGTGTTGATGGACATCGAGTGGAAGTCCAAGGTAAAGGCAAGGTGAAGCTCAACTTCAAGCATGGTCAGACAGTTATTCTTCAGGATGTGTTGCATGTTCCAGGAATAACAAAGGGGCTTGTATCTGCTGATAGTTTTGATCAAAATGGGTATAAGCTCGTGATTCAAGATCGTCGTGTGAGGTTTACTCACAACAACCGTTATGTTGGACAAGCGACTAATACTCATGGTATGTATCGTCTAGATTTACAAGAAGATACACTTTCTGATCATGTTGGATCCAGAAATAATGTTTCTATTATTGATATTAGTAGTGATAATAAAAGTTCTGGCAGCATGACTAGCAGTGTGGCTAGTAATGTACTCAATTTTCATGTCAATGCAATTGAATTTTCTAGTTATATTGCTTGTTCAATTTCTTTATGGCACAAACGTTTAGCACACACGAATTTTAAAAACATTGAAAAAATGGAATCTAAAGGTTTGCTAAAATTGGAAAATAAAGATTTTGATAAATGTGAAACATGTGTAAAATCAAAATTTACAAAGAAACCTTTTCCAAAGGTTAAACGTAATACTACTCTGCTAGAACTAATTCATTCAGATATTTGTGAACTGAATGGAATCCTTACCCGCCGTGGTAAGAGATATTTTATTACTTTCTGTGACGACTCAAGCCGTTATTTATATGTTTATCTATTGCGAACAAAAGACGAAGCTTTTGACGCATTTAAACTATATAAGGCTGAGGTTGAAAATCAACATGAGAAACGCATAAAGATTCTACGCACTGATAGAGGCGGAGAATACTTTAGTCTAGTGTTTGATACATTTTGTGAAGAAAATGGTATCATACATGAAAGGACTGCACCATGGTCTCCCCAACAGAATGGTTTGGCTGAGAGAAAGAACCGAACCTTGGTAGAAATGGTCAACTGTATGTTGAATCAATCTGGTTTACCAAAAGATATGTGGGGGGAAGCTTTATTAACCGCTTGTCATGTACATAATAGAATCACTAGTCGTGTGATTCCTACAAGTCCATATGAACTATGGAAAGGTAGAAAACCAAATCTACACTATCTCAGAGTATGGGGATGTGTAGCCTACTATCGAACACCTGATCCTAAGAGATCCAAACTGGGAGACCGAGCTATGAAAGGCATATTCATAGGATATGCTCCACATAGTACGGCCTATAGAATTTTGGATGTTGAATCAGGAGAAGTAGTAGAATCCAGAGATGGAGATGTGGAATTTTTTGAGGATAAGTTTTCTAGAGATGATGAAAACTCAACCTCACCAACAACCCCAAGTACTTCTCAAGATAATACTCAATCTTCAAAAGTTGTTGAAGAACCAAGGAGAAGTACAAGGGCTAGAAAGAAAAAGAATCTAGGAGATGATTTTATTTCTTATCTAGTTGAAGGAACACAAAAGCATGTGACGAGTCAGGTCATATTCGCCATTAATTTGGATGATGATCCTAAAACCTACAGTGAAGCCATGTCATCAAGGGATGCTCCTCTGTGGAAGGAAGCTATCAATGATGAAATGGATTCAATTATGGGAAATGGAACTTGGGAGTTAGCTGATCTACCCAAGGGAAAGAAACCCATAGGATCCAAATGGATTTTCAAGAGAAAGTATTATCCAGATGGATCCATTTCTGCCTATAAAGCAAGATTAGTTGCTAAGGGATTCAGGCAGAGAGAAGGAATCGACTATTTTGATACCTATGCACCAGTTGCTAGGATTAGTTCTATTAGAACTCTCATAGCAATTTCTGCATTGAAAGGATTGTACATTCATCAAATGGATGTGAAGACAGCCTTTCTTAATGGGTATCTAAAAGAGGAGATTTACTTGGAGCAACCTGAAGGGTTTGTTGTACCCGGACAAGAGAGTAAAGTGTGTAGACTTATTAAATCTCTCTATGGTTTGAAACAAGCTCCTAAACAGTGGCATGAGAGGT
Source organism: Erigeron breviscapus (assembly GCA_034093135.1). Classification (NCBI taxonomy): domain Eukaryota; kingdom Viridiplantae; phylum Streptophyta; class Magnoliopsida; order Asterales; family Asteraceae; genus Erigeron; species Erigeron breviscapus. The sequence goes on from CM067167.1 coordinate 285,038,278, forward strand.
TTGACACCACTGTAACTGCTTTCGGTTTTCAGCATAGTAGTGCTGACAGATGCATTTATACAAAATGCAAAGCAGAATATACCATAGTAATATGTCTCTATGTTGATGATATGTTGATCATTAGCAATCACTTAGATGGTATTTTGGAGACCAAGAAATATCTATCCTCGAACTTTAAGATGAAAGATCTCGGAGAGGTAGATACCATACTTGGTATTAAAGTGAAAAGAGATGGAAGTCAAATTTCTTTATGTCAATCTCATTACATAGAGAAAGTATTGACAAAGTTTCAACACTTGAATTTTAAAGAGTATAACACTCCTTTTGATCCAAATGTGAAACTAAAAGTGAACTCTGGAAGAGCAGTGGCTCAACTAGAGTATGCAAGTGCTATTGGTAGCATGATGTATGCTACATATTGTACTCGCCCTGACATTGCTTTCGCTGTAAGCAAACTCAGTCAGTACACTGTCAATCCAAGTATTGAGCACTGGAAGGCAGTTGGAAGGGTATTTGGTTATTTGAAGAAAACCAGTTCCCTAAAATTAACATACACGTCTTCTCCTAGAATACTAGAAGGATATTCTGATGCTAGCTGGATTGATCACACTAGTGACTCTAAATCTACAAGTGGGTGGATTTATACTCTAGCTGGAGGAGCTATTTCTTGGATGAGCAAGAAACAAACATGTATAGCTCACTCGACGATGGAGGCCGAGTTTATTGCTTTAGCTGCTGCAAGCAAGGAGGCAGAGTGGATTAGAGATCTACTTCTGGATACCCAGTTGTGGGATATCCCGATATCGTCAGTTCCTATATATTGTGACAGTGAGGCCACACTGTCCAAAGTATGCAACGCAGTGTATAATGGGAAATCAAGACATATCAGACTCCGACATAATTTTGTGAGACAACAAATTGAGAATGGTACCATCAAAGTTGTCTATGTCAAGTCGAGTAGGAACTTGGCAGATCCTCTTACCAAACCTCTGACGAGAGTTTTGGTACTAAATACCACGAGAGACATGGGTCTTAAACCATAATAGAATCATTGGTGATGGAAACCCAACTTGGTTTTAGTGCTCCTAATTCACAAGTTTAAAGGGTAACAACGAAGTCATTATATGATAGAAGGTACTATCAATTTTGATAGATCCATGTGAGGTATATGATAGTACGTCATTGCCGAGAAAAAGGTTGAGCTAAGACTCTTAACAAAGTTTATGGAGGCATCTAAGCAATGTAGTTGTTGTGAAACTTTGCCGCTCTGATCTAGAGGTGGTGCCGCCTCAAATGAAGATAAGTGGTTTATCTTCTAGAGGGTCATGAAAAGGATTCATAGCGCATGGCCATATTCGCGCTCAGTGAGAACGCAAAGATGACAGGTGATGTGTGGGGGTAAACCGAAGGGGTCATCAGGTTCTTGGTTTAAATCCAAAGGATACCATTGAATCGATCTCTTCTTGTTTATCCACATTAAACGGGTTTAATCTTCGTGACACCTTAGTAACATTATCTGTCTGAATGAAAGGAAACATTCCAACATGGTGGGGGATTGTTGGAAATTTAATGTGTGGGAAGTAAATTATGCAAGTTGGCATGTTTACCTTTATCCCACAGAAGAGAAGAATAAATATGTGTGTATGTTTTTCTGAGATATATCTCTATTGTGACGAGAATAGGATATTGAGTCTCAAATAAACATTAAGATATACGGATATATATATCCGGATATATATACCCGTATATATAAATAATCACTAGATAGTCGTCCATTTAATAAATAAAAGATGTCGGCATATATCTACAAAAGTGGTTAAGATGCTTTTGTGATATTGACAAAACAATTTGAGTAAAGAAATTGTAGTCAGCATATCACTACGTAATTCGTTAGCAGCATTTTGGCTTTTGTAGTATTGACAAAAAATGAGTAGTTGCTTATGATTGTTCTTTTTCTTTTATTAAATCATGACGGAGCTATTATTAAAGTACAGAGAATTGATTTTGGAAAGAACATATCATTCTTACATGGTTTCTAAAATAGAGTGAAATATAGAAACAGAAAAATCAACTTCTCTCCAACTCTTAATATACGGAGCTTGGTTTTTAGATAAAAAGAGAACCAAAGTGTTGTTTGGTTCTGGGTGATTAATACACACAAATTCAGTAGCTCTGAACTTTCTTGTTTCCGAGTAATCTACTTTGTGTTTATTGCTTATTTCTTAGATGTAGAAATAACAATATTCTGCATCAAATCCTGGGGTTTTACGCTGAATCCTACAGCTGTTATAGCGCGTAATTTCCTTTAAGGACAGGAGTTATATCCGTGCAGATCAGAGTTTGTGATCAACTATTACAGGTGGTAATATATATTAATCCATATCTTTATTATAGTGAAGTATATTATTTGTAATATTTCAATTAACCCCGTGATAATTAATTTTATGTAATTATCATATTGTTGTAAAGCTAATATTTTTCAACAGAACATCGTTGCTGAATCACATGAGGTGGAACCAACTTGTTTGAAAAGACGACGAACATCAGATCCAAGTTAAGGGAACACTAGTTAATGTATAAAGCTGAAATCTCATCCTGAACCTTCCATTACTATAAGTGAAATCGATTCCCAACCAAATGATGTGATCAATCCGGTATGTAATCCAGTTGTCTTACAGCTAGATGACTATGGTTAGTGCCAAAAAGACATCCGGGTTCAATGATATCCTTAGCCATCTACAACTTTTTTTTGGGAGATGAAAGGCTTTTTACATTCTTTGAATGACTTTTAATCCGTTCAACCCATTTGACCTCATACCTTTCAGTTGACCGTCTTTTATTGATCTGTTAGAAAAAATTCATAGCCTAAATCAACTCATTCATAAAAATCAAAAAAGGCCCAAATCAACTTATTCACAAGTATATGAGTCAAAATATGTACATCTAGTTAAGCGTTTAGTTTAAAGTCCCTGAAATCCAACTTTGGGATGCATTATTGAAAGAATTAGTCCACAGTAAAGTTCAAATTACGAATGAGTTAAAATCATGGACACGAACTTTTCCACCCAAACAATTTGCAAATTTTTTTCAAAGTAAAAACTTTATATTCGTGTAAACAAATGAGAATAATTTGCCCACAGGGAGATTACAATAATCAGGATATCATATATAGATTTAATTGTCGCAAATTAGTTATGTGAACAAGTATATTAAAAAACAAAATAATATAAATATAAAGATTTTTTTTTAAACACTTGGGGACGGCAGGACTGACAACAAGGAGAGTATTTTTTATTTTTGAACATTTCATTTTCATTTCTTATCCTTTTAAAGATAGAGAGATATCCTCCTCCTCAAATCTTTAGTTGCATAAACTGAAGATGGTAAGATTACTACTAACTACCACAATTAACGGTTGCAGTTGCAGTAGTAGTATATCAGCTCCCACCGGGGTCGTGATCCCATCCAGGTGCCACAAAAAGTTCTCATTTTCTTTTGGTTGTAAAAAATGGAATTCACAACCTTCCCACCTCTCCCTCCTCCTATCTACCAACATATCAGAATCCCGAAAGCTTTACGCGCTTCAAGAAGAACAACAACAAGTTGATTATCAAGTATTGACTGCCATCAACACCAAGTATAATGACATTGTCATTCTAGATACTCCAGAATCACGGATGCTCCTCCTCGACTCTACTCGTATATACACATTCCCACCTTCCTTCTTATCTCTGTACTTTCATATATGCAATGTCATTAAGTAGTCGATCAAACATTAACATTATCCTGACTTTACCTCTTCATGTTGCTATTAATTGCAGACAACGTTCACAGCGTTTTTAACAAAGGACAAATATGGACTGGTTCTTATTGGGTATTATATATATTGCTCCTAGCTTGCTTTTTTAATACTTGCTACTCTTCAAGGCTTTACTAATTTCCCACAAATGTATCAAACAGTTAGGACTGCTTGTGGTTGGTTATGGGATGATAGTATTAAGCAGATTCTCAACTTGAATTCCTAAATCGGTGCAAGTTTGATTGACAGACTCAAGTTAAGCAAAATCAAACAAACACTGCTTGACAGTTTAGACACATTCTCAATGATTAGTTGTTAACGACTTAACGTAAGCAATGACTAGTGCTTTTACATATACTGTGTTGGAAATGGATTTGAACAAAGAGTATTTAATTAGAGAAAAACATTCTTATCTAAACTTGCTTTAGTAATTTTCCTAACTTTTAGTTACACTTATTCTCATTTAGCATTTGGTTAACTACTTTTAATTAGCCTAACATATGCTCTCATTCAGGATGAATTTGCAAGTTTGCCTGCTATCATTCCAGAAGGTCCCATAGCAATTTTTGGCTTGGTAAAGTTCTAATTGTCTTATGGTTTGTATATGATTATAATTAATATATCTAAATTAATTGTTTGTTGTTAATTAAGCCACTGAATATCTGAATTAAATTCAGGGTGGTGGAACAGCTGCACATTTGATGCTTTCCCTGTGGCCTTCACTGCAGCTACATGGATGGGAAATTGATGAAATTGTAATGTATCTTAACTCTTTACTTATATTATTGCATATGATATGATGATATTCAAATATAATATACTTCAGTTGATTCATAAATCAAGAGAACATCTGGGGCTATCTGATCTTGAGAAGTATACTGAAGACGGCGGCATCCTTCATGTTCATATTGGTGATGCACTTTCCATATCGAGTGGTATTTGTGGAGGATATGCCGGTAAAGTCATTATTATTGTATATATCAGTGATTATCACATCATTATCTTGTTTTGTGGTAGTTAAATTTGTTTTGATAATGTATCAGGTATTATTATTGATTTGTTTTCTGGTGGAGAGGTATTGCCTCAGCTACAAGAGGTATATGAATTGGGTCGAATGCTACTGCATAATTGAGTGTTCAGATTTGGTATTGCTTGTTTTCTTTAATGCATCTATTTGTTCTCTTTTGATCAAACAGGTAGAAACCTGGTTGGAACTTAATAATAAGTTGATGCCAAATGGTCGGATCATGGTGAACTGTGGCGCTGCTAATCCATCGAGTGATTCTACTAGTGATGGCATCCTGGAGACGAATTCCACCTTGAACACGATGTGCAAAGCATTTCCCGGCCAAGTGGGTACATTTTATTTATGGTTTTATTGCATTGTTTAAGATGAATGGTTTCGATATACTGCACGCACAACCCTGCTAGATACCGTGCTGGCAACCTTTATTATAATCGACAAATTTGTATCAAGACTGACAACCTGGTATTAAACAGGTAAACTGGATGAAGATGCCAAAAAGCGAGGGTGAAAATTATCTTGCCGTTACAGGACCTTTGCCAGACTTGACCATGTGGGCGGCTGATCTCCCTGATCCTTTGAGTTCCAGTGTTATGCGATGGACTTCTTGTTTCCCTTGACAACTTCTACTAGATTTAGGAGGTGCATTTTATTGATGACATCAATCATATTTCACCCTCTTTGATTAGTTTGTTTCTATTTTGTGCGAAAGAAATGAATCCAAGTCGCCAAATAACCAACTCACCTTGGATATAAGCCATAAAATTGAGTCATGTATCATTTTTGTAAATCCATAACTAATTCATGTCTAGACATATTCTTGATATGTTGGTGTAGATGAAAAAAAAAATCATTCTGGTCAGGCCCACAAAGTCGTTCGACCAGCGGAATCACACCACAAAAAGCATTGATTTTGGTTTAATATGGTTTGGTTTCAAATAGTTGCCTAAGCATGCAGGTTAATAACAATGATATATGGGTTTACTAGACCTCATAACGATCATAGACAAGTTGTGAGACTATACATTGGATTCGAATATCCAACACCCATGCAATGCAAATTTAAACCAAAAAATATATATTTCTATCCTGGAGACTTTTTCATATGATACAATATGCAACTAAAGAATCTTTTAAATCAAGGTAAGTAGGTAAAAATACAATAAAGCGGTTATCCTTTAAACTATTTTCCATTTATCAAACTGGTTTACAAATACTTGCATGCATGGTTCAGGTTTTGTGACCTATAAAAAATACATAATTGGAAAAGCACTTATAGAGTTACAGAGACAAGAGAAACCACAACCTATAACTCGGCATAAAGAAGAAGAAGCAGCTCAAAAAGATCACAAATTTTTAGTCACTTGAAGACCCATCGTCATCATTTTCATATTTTGTAACCACTTTCTCTATGAATCTTCTTCTGACTCCTTCAAGAACAGCTTCCCTAGAAGCTTCACCACCACTCTGTCCATCATTAAGAACAGGATCTGACTGGCAAAGAACCAGAGCAACACCTACATATACACCCAATGAGAGGTAAGCCAGGCCCATTAACAGCTAATATACAAAAGAGCAAATTAGCAATCTGACAAAATTAATATGAAAAAGGAAAGCTTTTTAGCCAAATAGTAGAAGAAACCTCTAGCATCTTAACAGGAGAGATATGTTCAATGTTGAATTCAAGTATAGGATAGAAAAGAAGTTTCAATCTATTCATCATTTGATATTTAAAAAAAAAAAGGAGCTTCGTGCAATTTGTATCGTACTCAATGGTGGCATGTAAGTCAGGAAGGTAAAGAAAGATACTTCATTCGGTTCATCCATACCCCAATAAGTACTTGAATTCAACATTGAACGTATCTCTTGTGTTTGGTACTGTTATAGGTATAGATGGTGAATTGGGTGGATTGTGGGTAACTAGTCATCTTAAGTTTGATGAAGTTAGTTGCCCAAGGACGCTTGGGTCAAATTGAACAAGTCTATACAGTCAAGGTCAGCTAAGTCACATGTAATAGAGTAGCTCCACATTCTGTTAGCTGTTAGTGCCTACAGTCCATGTCGCTTATGGTGATTGGCCGGGCCAATGGTTGAGTCAGTTATGCAATCTATATATATAGGGAGAGTGTCTGTAATGTTCATCATAACTAAAATGATCAATAATATTCCCAACTTTTCCGCTTTAGCTGTTCTAGTGTGGAATTAGGGGGTTCCAATTGGAATTGTTCTCCAGTTGTAAGAGATTACGAGGTATTCTAATAATCTCTTTCATATCCATCATTAGTTAGCAGTATCAGAGCTTTAGAGTCTCATGCGAGCTTCCAATTTCTGGCTATGACAGGTCCAAATAACTAACTTTTGCAAACAGAAAGAAGGTGAAGAATTTTTACCTTCTGGAGTGCATCTCCGACCAAAAGTAGTTAAACCCACATAATTTGCCTTCACGGCACCATTATTGTAGACCAGCACAGTTGGAAGATTACAATCAGGATAATTCGGAATACATTCGGTTGATATAATCTTAACAAACTTTGTTGCTGAGTACATTGTTGCTAGTTCTTCCAGACATTGCATCAGAACTCCACATCCAGGGGACCTATTTATAACCATTGCCTATTATCAATAACACGCATATGCATAAAGCATACTACAAGCTAATGTATATTCATTTTTAATTATGAAGAAGATGAACCACTTGGCACAAACAAGAGAGTTAGAGATGTAACAAATTCAAATGGATACAAGTAGTAGTAGTAATTACCCATCTTTGTATAAAATGACAACCACCCACACATCTGATGGAGCTTGTGATACCTCACGCACAAAATCTGAACCAGAAATGGGTATGATCGACCCAAACTTTGCAATTTTCACTACTTGTTTCATCTCTGCTAGCCTCTTTCTCCTTCAAGAACACCAACAAAAAGATAATAAAAACCAAATCCAGTACTCAATACTCAAGTCGTATACTTGGTCCCTTTCCCGTATGAAAAAATTAACCCAATGCTACTTACATCAGTGTAGATAGTGTTACTCTTTCTTAGAAAGGAATAGAATATTGTGCTTTCTAATCCAGCTGTTCCTTTGTACTATTTAATAATATATATGGGACAAAGATGGCAGCTACTGAGGATGTGTTTGTTTTAGCTTATTGATGAAGCTTATGAGCTCTCAGATGTCATAATACGCTCCCTTTAAGTATCTGTCTAAGCATAAGAGCTTAAACTTTTCAGCTTATTAGAGCCCCTTTTCATAAGCTCTTCACCGTGGTCGTACTGAGCTTATATTATTTAAATGTCAACCATGTATTAACCGAAATGTTTAACATCTTGTAACTTGCAGATTTATGAGTGCTCTATACAATTTACTTGATGGATCTCCTGACAATGCGAAATTTGAAGATGACTCTTGGGCAATTTTATAATCAATCTTACGTATTATTTATTTACAATAGACAAGTTGATTTATAAACTCGTTAAACAGGTATCATGCATGATACACCTATATTTCCTTGCATTCTGCATTATGTTTCTAATTTAAAGGTTCTAACGTTTAAATGCTCCCTTTTGGAAGCAGCTTCAAACTGTGGTGGGTGATGAGATGGACAACAAACTACTTCAACTATACGAGTATGCAAAATCTAGGAAAGCTGATAAAGTTTAGGGAAAAATCCATAAAAAGGTAACCTTTTTACACAAAATTCCTAATAAGGGGAATCTATTTAGGTTTCGTCTATTAAAAGGATTTCATTTCTAAAAATTTCTCAATAAAGGTGATATCGTTACTTTTAACACCAGACCCCGTTAAATGTCACGTTAGTTTGCCACGTCATTAAAAAAAGCTGACGTGGACATACACTGAATATCTATCTGTATACACCATATTTATATACCTTATTTCTTTTTTTAATCATCCAATCTCTTAAGCTTCTTCTTTCTTCCATACATTATCATATATAAATATAAATCAAAATTAAATTAAATGTATAGGAAATGAATTAAGGTAAAAGAGATAAAAGTCGTTGTTAGAGTCAAAGTTGGAATTCGTAAATTACTTCCAACAGTATCATTCATAAATTTAAGATTTGTAGTCTTACAGCAAATCTATATAATCCAAATCTTGCTGAAAATAAATGGGGATCGGATGGAGTACACTCTAAAGAGGAAGAAAGAAGCTAAACATAACCAGATCTGGAAGCCTAATATCAAGTTTTTTGAGGCAAACGAAAATGGTAGATCTTGGTGGTGGTTCATTTTCCGGAAACGTTTCCCGTCAAAGAAAACGGAGTCCAAGGTTTTCCACCCACCTTCATGTTCACCTTCAGATTCCCTCTCCGATCACCTTCTCAACGTTTTATTCCATGATAGCTCACCTCTCAAGATCCAATATACAATCTTTTCCGGCAAACTTTCCAGTGAAGTTTTTTGAATAATAGATTGACAAGGGTTTATGCGGAACTGAATTCTGAGCGTTTTGGTACCACTATCGAGTTTTAACTCGAAAAAACGAAGGATATATAGTGAAAATAAGTTTTCCGGCGAATTCTTGATTTTTCCGGCCGCCGTGTGGTTGCTGTTGATCTACCATGTATATGTTTTTTTTTTGAAAAGAATGAATATGTATTATATTTTCACGATCAAATAGAAGAAATTATGTACAAAGTATAAATAGATGCTCTACGCTAAGGCCCAACTATGAATCTATGATTTCGTGCAACAAAAACACATTCTCTTTTTTAGTCTTCACTCTCTCACTATTATATGTTTGAATATCTATATGTAACCGGAGATATTGAAATATAGGATTTGTATGTATATGTTTGAAGATCAAGTATAGATGAGAGATTGATAAAGAGATGATATAGTTTTTTTTATCCAGTCAGATGTCCATGTAAGTTTTTTTTAATGACGTAACATGATAATGTGACACTTAACGGGTGATTAACGATGAAAACTAACGACATTACCTTTATTGAGAAATTTTTAGAAATGAAATCCTTTTAATAGACGAAACCTAAATAGATTCCCCTTATTAGGAATTTTGTGTAAAAAGGTTACCTTTTTATGGATTTTTCCCTAAAGTTTATTTGTTCTGTATACTACGGAGATACACACGCTCTTAATGACAATAACACATACAATGTGTAAATCTTAGTTTATGTTTTTCATTAATTGGCATATATGCTATTCATTAGTTTTTTACTTCATTTAATTAATTAGTTGTAATCGGCATTCATCTGGTCCATCTCGTTTAACCATCTAGCTGATAAATTATGGTAATGAAAAAGCCTGAAGTGGTTGCAGTTTTTGTGTATCCTAATTTTGCAGATTATCTTTACAATGATTTAATTTTATCAGTTGTGCCTGGAAGAAAGCAAATCGGCATCATGATGAAAAAAGTGTGGCTCATAGCGATTTTCATGAACAGGCATGAACTCTAAAAATAAGCTTACCCAAACTCCCCCGAGTGAAGCTCTCGGCTAATGGCTAAAATCAAAAATGATTAGGGGCAATGAAATCTATCACATGACCCTAATTAACTAAAAAGTTTTGCAGATCATAAGACTTACAAAGCTAAATCTCTACAAGCTAATGCCCTAAAGTTTTTAAATGAAGTCAGAACTCGAGAAAGTACCTGTATTCTTCGAGAAACCGATCGTCATCTAAATCATCCTCTAAATCTTCGAGTTCCTCTTCAGTCTTGTGATCAATCCAATTCTTATCTTTAGGTTTGGAATCTTCATCTTCTGCAGGCGTAAACGGGTCGGGTTTGAAAACAGGAGCTTTAGGAGGTAAATTTCCAAGCTTTCTTTGGATATCATCCCATTGTGTTGATGTCCCTTCTAAATCTTTGTAAACGAAATGGTTGTTTATTGCCATTCTTCTTGTTTACTGTCAACATAATTAAACCAACCCCTTTTAAAAGTAAGTAAAAAAGTTGTAATCTTTACATGGCTATAAATATACAAGTCTAAAAAACAAATCTTACATGTATATATGCACACACACACCAATATATATAAAGATGATCTTTTTCTTGATAATAACATGAAAACAAGAAAAGGGCTTGATAGTAAAGTGAAAATTCAGATAATTTAACAAAATTTATGGAATTTTGATATTTGATGGGAGATGGTCCCAGATTATAAAAATGCAATCTTTAATTGATAAATGCAAGATGGAAAAAGAAAAACATTCGAGAAACGAAACATACAAAAACAATAGATTTGAAAATAAATCGGAATCCAGACTAGAGGTATCTTACCTTACCTTACAGTCAAATAAAGAAAACAGATCTTTGATTATTAAAAAGATAAGGAAAATGCAGGGCACAAGGGCTTGAGTTTCGTATGAGGGTGTTCAGGGTTTGGCGTCGCCGACGTGGCAGACCGACGTCGAACACCTTCCCATCCCGATTTCGGCATCGGGGTTCGGCATTCATTTGTTTGTATATTATTTTTTCAGTTTTGACCATTAAAAACTTGGAAAAAAAAACCAAAATTACTTACTGTAACATACCTGAGATCGCAAAGAATGGAATCGGAATGGTGGTGAAATATCAGTTTTTTCTTTTTTCAGGATGTAGAAGCTGAGAGATATGTGAAAGTAAATGGGTTTAGGTGATTATTTTACCATTTTTTTTTTCTTTTTATCTTTTTATTTTATTTTTGTTTTTTGCTTTTGGCATTGTATTTTGAGTAAATTTGCATTTATAGTCCTCGTCTTCAGTAAATATCCTTTCTTGACTTTAAACTTTATTTATACCTGTAGACGTTTACACAACCATCTTTGATATAATACTAACAACACAACCAATACTTCAAGTTAGAAACACTACTTATAACTAGTCGTGTACAAAAAAACTGAAACCGAAAAAGTCAAGCCGTAACCGAACCCGGTCAACACCCGGTTTTGACCCTAACCGGTTCGGGTTCCCCATTAACCGATGGTTAGTACCCGGTTAGGCATATATCCGTTAGAAGTCGGTTTGTACCCGGTTACCCGACCCGGTTAGAGAAACCGGTTAGTAACCGGTTACGGCTGAAAAAGGGGGGAATAAGGCAGTAGCTCAGCAGAACGTTGGAAGGCTCCTCCTAGCCGTTTTTTTGACCGTTTATTACCGTTTTTTTTTTTTTTTTACACTTTTGCCATTGTAACATGTTTATATATACATACATTCATTTTAGTTAGTTTACAACAATAAAAAATCTTACAAACACTCCAAAATCATGACAAAACACTAAAATCACTCACTCAAAACTCACTTTAACATGGCAACACCAAGTTCTTCTAATGACCAACCACAACCACGTAAAAATGTCGTTCGAGTGTTAACTACGACTCGAGCACAAGATGTTTGGGGGTCTTGTTTCGATTTGGTGGAGTATGAAGATACAACACAAGGGGCGCGGTGTAAAAAGTGTAATATGCATTTAGCCACCGGTTCCAACACAATGTTAAGGTTGCATAGAGATCAATATTGTAAAGTATTAAAAAACGTTGCAAAGGAAGGTCAATCAACAATGGCACGAGATGGGAGTATTTTTGCATACTCGGCGGAGGTGTGTCGTCAACAATTTGCACAATTCGTGATTCAAGAGGCATTGCCGTTCAACCACTTTGACAACCCGCGATTCACCAAGGTCGTTCAAACCGCACTTCAACCTCGATATACTCAAGTAAGCTGTGCTACTCTTAGACGTGATTGTATGAAATTATGGAAAAAGGCTAAAGAAGAATTAAAAACAGGTTTTGAAAATTTAAAAACAAGTGTAAACTTAACTACCGATGTTTGGTCCGCTCCTCATGGTTTGGTCCGCTCCGCATGGTTTGCCCGATTCTTACTTATGTGTTACCGCCCATTGGATTCAACCCGAAACGTGGCAAATCATGAAGCGTACCATTGCTTTTGAAAACTTTGAATATCCTCACACGGCTCAAAACTTATTTGTTATGTTGAATGATATAATAAAAAGGTTTAAACTACAAGAAAAAGTCTTTTCCATTTCTTTTGATAATGCTAGTAACAATACTAGTGCCGTAAAAAAACTCATTCTAAAATACAATCCTCCTTTGAAGGGTGCTTTTTACCATGGTCGATGTGTAGCTCATATTATAAACTTGGTTGTCCAAAGTGGGTTGGCGGTGTGGGATGTGAATTTTGCAAAAAGCGAGTTTAAAAAAATGTTACAAGACATATTCATGGGGGGTGGAGCTAGATATAAAGCATATATGAAATTGTGTAAGGAAACGGATAACACGTTTTTGACCCCTAATTGGGACGTGCCCACAAGATGGAATTCGACCTATAAAATGTTTATGTGTGGTTTACGTCAAAAAGATACTTTACAAGTTTTTCATGATATGCTTGTGGATAAGAAAAAGGCTAAACGATATTCGACGGAAAATTGGGCTATAATTGAACAAATAACCGAATTTCTCAAAATCTTTTTAGATGCAACAACTTTGTTATCCGGTGTTTATTATCCCACGTCTCATTTGGTTCTAAAACAAATTTATTTGTTGAGTGAGAAAATTGGTGAATTTCAATGGAAGGGTGGGGTGTATGAAATAATGGTAGATCCCATGAAAAAGAAACTTGCTAAGTATTTTAAGGAAATACCACCTATTTTTGCTTGTGCCGCTGCATTAGACCCATGTTTGAACATTAACGGGGTGAGACTACTTATTGAAAAAATAAGTGTTGGTTTGGATTTGCATCTTGAGGACCCATTTCATGCAACAAAAGCAATTGAAGAGTTTAAAAAGGTTTTTAAAGAGTTGTTTAAATGTTATTTTGCTAAACATGGTGGTAATGTTGGTTCAAGTTCGTCTTCGTCATCTTATTTTACACCTTCTCCAAGCTCAAACCCAATGACTAACTTTTTAAATGAGTTGAGAAGTGACAACACTAAAAGGGCTAGGGGTGAAGGCGATGAGTTTAGTGGGGAATATGGGAGATATACCCAAACCGATTTTTTGGTCACCATGGGAGGCGATGAGCTTAATTCTTTTGATGTATTGGCTTGGTGGAAAGTAAGGGAATCTCAATTTCCCATTCTAGTTACCATGGCCCGAGACTTACTAAGTGCCCAAGCTTCCACGGTAGCTTCGGAATCCGCTTTTTCTCTTAGTGGTAGGGTACTTACTATACGAAGAACAAGACTCACGCCGGCATCATTGGAGATGTGCATTTGCTTAAACGATCACTTAGATGCGGCCGAACGTATACAAGACACTTCATCTCTTGAAGGTGAACTAGACATTGAGCAAGAACTACACATGGTTGAGGTTGAAGAAGGTGTTGCAATATCACTTTCGGATGAAGAAATTGCTCTTGATGAAGCTTCACGTGAAGCTAGTTCCGAAGATTATGATCAACTCGTTGAAGTTTCAGGACTTGGTGATGATTGAAGACTTGAAGATTTTTAATGAAGACTTGAAGATGCATTGAAGATTGAAGATTAGTTGAAGACTTGAAGATTTTTAATGAAGACTTGAAGATGCATTGAAGATTGAAGATTAGTTGAAGATTTGAAGACTTTTATGTTACGCCCGTTTTTTTTATAAACTTTATTTAACTTTTATAAATAATATGTATTCAATAAATACATATATATTTGACCACACCGAATACCAATTTATTTCAAAACGACCATATGGAAAAATTATAAATTTCGGCATGACCTCATCGTAATGTCGACAATCAATACCTGTTAGTTTTCAATCAAAACAACCTGTTTATAAACAACCAAATTACTTGACATGACTCAGCTTAACGACCCCATTACCAACTTAAAGGAAATAACATATTTAGCTACAAAATATGGGCTAGTAACGTAACAAGCATAATGTACTCGGCTGTAATTTAAAGATAACACTTGCATAAACCTTCGGCAAGTGCTCATCCACGCCTGAATTTTACCCGTGTTCGTCCTATCCAATTGCTCATCATTAAACGCTAAATCCATAAGCACCTACAACATTATAATTAAAGGAATAAGCACATCGCTTAGTGAATATATAGAAAGTAAACATATTAACCTTCTGCATTATATAAACTGCGTGTATATATATTAACCTTCTGCATTATATAAACTGTTAGGATTTATGCACATAAACATATAACAAACACGAGTACGCAGCGGAAAGAAACGTATATGCAATACTATTAATTAACAAAGTAAGAATCGGATGTGTACCTTTTAGCGTAAGCTTCCAATAATATTAATAATAATATGATTATTATTAGTTAGGGTTTAAAGTAAAACCCCTCTACGATCGCACACTTGACACCCCTATAATGTATGCTAGTACCCGATCACGAACTCACAAACCCGTTGTGTTTCTACCCTAAAAGTCGAACCCCAAAACCGAACCCCTTGGGTTTTTCCTTGCTTGGCCGATCGAACAAAAGAAGGGAGAGAAAGAGAGATTGTTAGGGTTTTCAAATCACTTGACTTGAATGAATGAATAAACCCTTAACCTTTGATCTCTATTTATAGGGATTAATTAGAAGGGTTTTCTAACTTGGTGACCAAGTTAGATGAGGATTAGGAAACCCCATAAGGAATTTCGGCCCCCCCTTATTGTACAATTAGGAATCTTCTAATTTACATTTTAATCCATCTCTTTTAATTAATAAACATTTATATAACTATTAACTTATGTTTATTAATCATTTCGTGATCATATTAATTAATATATTACTTTAACATACTAATTAATAGCATAGAGTTTACGTGTCATTTTGTGTGACCCCGTAGGCTTAAATGATTTTCGGACATGCGTTTATTTAACGTGATCACATACCAACAGCTCCCACTTGAGCATGTTATATAAAGGCAATAACATTGGTTAGCGTCTAGCAACACGCCAATGCTCCCGGAAATATTTAAGTATAGTTTCTTAAAGTATCATTTGAAATGATTTAGTCTTTATTATCACTTTGTTTCAGATACCTTGTTAATTATGAATATGGATCAATGTCATTTCATAATTTAACGATTCTATTTCTCATTTCTATAACTAATTAAGATTACCAAATTAATCGAGACAACTTCTGGAGTTCATTTGGGTATGCGCATACAAACATCTTAATTAATCAATGAGGGGCCAAATGTTATCATTCTTCAGTTGCAAATTGAAGGAACAAATCCTATTTTGACTACACGTGTTAGTCATGTCGTTTCACTACATTTCTGAAAATTGCCCTTTGTTACTACCTTATTCAGGATAGTAAGAACTATATCAAGAAAATGCAATCCACACATGCATAACCTGCTTGTATCTCAAGTCTAAGGATAAATAAAGCAACCATTTCACGAATTTCACTTAATGACGACGATCCATAAAGTGATAATTCGTTAAGAGGGGTAGTCCGATATGCATCTCTATGGATATCATGTGAGTTTGGTAAGACCATCTTCAAATATTCCCAAAAATATTACCAATCACTCAGAGTTGTCTTAGTTTAACTATATTCTCATATAGTTAATCGACAATGGACGTTTAGAATATTTAAAAATATTCATGGATTAAACATGCAAATATAGGATACAATCATTATTGAAATGAAAACAAACATACCCAAGTACTTTAATTCATTTATAAAAATAATAATTGTTCAACATCCCTTATCCAAATACCAATCACAGATTTACATGATATAACCAGCTAATTTAAGTCATATGCCCTCGGCATGCTTATTGAGCTTTCCTTTTGACAAAGCCTTTGTAAAAGGATCAGCTAAGTTACAATCTGTGTGAACTTTGAGTAAACTGATTTCACCTAATTCGATTTGCTCACGAACATAGTGATATCTTCTCTGGTAATGTCTGGCACCTTTCTGAACTCCGGGTTCGTTGGCAATGACAATAGCTCCCGTATTATCACAGTACAGATCCAAAGGTGTGTTATTTGAGGGCATCACGTCAAGCCCAAAAATAAACTTTCTGATCCAGACAGCTTCCATGGCGGCATCTGCAGCGGCAATATACTCAGACTCTGTAGCAGACATAGCAACTGTAATTGTTTCTTGCTCTTCCAATCCACCGCGCCTCCATTTAAAATGAAGACATATCCCGACTGAGATTTTGTATCATCTTTATCAGTCTGAAATCCAGCATCACAGTATCCAGTTACTTTGAGTTCTGCATCGGGATTTCCTCCATACACCAGAAATAAATCTTTAGTAGCACGCATGTACTTAAGAATATTCTTCACAACAGTCCAGTGATCCTCACCCGGATTCTGTTGATATCGGCTAACGATATTTTGCGCAAACGCAATGTCAGGTCTAGTGCATCTTACCGCATACATAATAGATCCCACAGCCGAAGCATAAGGAATTCTTTGCATATGCTCCACCTCCTTAGGTGTAGAAGCACCGTTCTTGCTAGATAAATTAAGTCCTTCTTGCATAGGTACGAAACCACGCTTAGAATTCTCCATCTTGAATCGCTTCAAGATCTTATCAATATAAGCACTTTGACTTAATCCAATCAACCGTTTACTTCTATCTCTATAGATCTTGATTCCAAGAATGAATGCTGTTTCACCCAAGTCTTTCATAGCAAACACTTTCCAAGATGGGATTTTACATCTTGCAACATTGGAATGTGATTTCCTATTATCAATATGTCATCAACATACAAGACAAGGAAAGTAACATTACTCCCACTAGCTTTGCGATGTACACATGGCTCATCAGGATTTTGAGCAAAACCAAACTTTTTGATCTCCTCATCAAACCTTTTATTCCAACTTCTTGATGTTTGCTTTAGTCCATAAATGGGCCTTTGAAGCTTGCACACTTTCTTGGGATATTTTAGATTGACAAAACCTTCTGGTTGAACCATATAAACTTCCTCGTCTAGAAAACCATTCAAGAAAGCGGTTTTGACATCCATTTGCCATATCTCATAGTCATAGTACGCTGCTATGGCTAAGATGATCCTAATAGCTCTAATGTCCGCTACGGGAGAGAAGGTTTTCTCATAGTGAACTCCGTAAAGCTGAGTATAGCCTTTCGCCACAAGACGAGCTTTATAGTGTGTACATTTCCATCCATGTCGGTCTTCTTCTTGAAGATCCATTTACACCCAACGGTTCTACCATTAGGTGGAAGATCAACCAAGCTCCAGACTTGATTATCTTTCATGGATTTCATTTCCACATTCGCAGCTTCAAGCCATTTGTCAGATTCTGGATCTGATAATGCAGCTTTGAAATTAGGAGGTTCATTTAAGTCTCCTAATACGTGTTCTTCAGACTCAATATTAAGATTCAATCTTTCACGAGCACGTATTGTCCTTGAGGACCTACGAATTGGAATCGCATTATCTTCAACTTGAGGTTTATGAGATTCATCTCTTTGAACATTCCCCCCCCCCCCAAGTTGATGATTGCTAGTATTTTCAGAAGTTGACACATCTTCTTCTTGAGTCTCATCAAGCTCAACAATCCTCCCACTGTTTTCTTGAGATATGAGATTTCTTTCAAAGAACTCAGCATATCGAGATACTTTAACAGTGTTGTCGGTAGGAAAGTAGAAGTAGTAACCCATCGTTTCCTTTGGGTATCCTACAAAGATGTACTTAACAGATCTAGGTTCAAGTTTGTCAGGCGTATCTCGTTTCACAAGTGCCTCACAACCGCAGACCTTTAAGTAAGACAAATTGGGAACACTCCCATGCCACAATTCATGCAGCGTCTTGT
The DNA here is from genome assembly GCA_034093135.1 of Erigeron breviscapus. NCBI lineage: Eukaryota > Viridiplantae > Streptophyta > Magnoliopsida > Asterales > Asteraceae > Erigeron > Erigeron breviscapus. The sequence continues at coordinate 285,056,819 of CM067167.1, forward strand.
CAACCTTCTTAGTTGGAACCATATTGAGAATGCGTACAACAGTCTCTAGAGCATAATCCCAAAACGAAAAAGGTAGAGTCATAAGGTTCATCATTGATCTCACCATGTCTAGCAAGGTTCGATTTCTCCTCTCAGATACACCATTATGCTGTGGAGTATATGGAGAAGTAAGCTGTTGAATAATTCCACAAGCTTTTAGATAATCCTTAAACTTGGCTCAAGTATTCTCCACCTCGATCCGAACGAAGAATCTTGATGGTTTTACCGAGTTGATTCTCTACTTCATTTTTAAACTCTTTGAATGTTTCGAAGACTTCATGTTTATGTTTAAGCAAGTAAACATAACCATAACGACTAAAATCATCCGTAAAAGTGATGAAGTAGCTAGCACCTTCCTTGACACATGTCTAAATGGGCCACATACATCGGTATGTATTAGTCCAAGTAGCTCTTTAACCCTCTCCGGTTTATGCGGAAAAGGTTATCTTATCTTGCCGGAAATACAAGACACGCATTTATCAAATGATTCATCATTTGATTGTAAGATCTCTTCACGTTGAAGCCTTTCAATGCGTTTCTTGCCAACATGAGCAAGACGACAATGCCAAAGATAAGTAGAGTCCAAATTGGGCTTGACTCGTTTGCTAACACTATACATTGAATTATCATTTAAATCACAACCATGCATATCAATTTCATAAATACCATCACTAGCAATATCATTAAAATAATGAACATTATTTCGAGAAACTGAAATTCCATAATCATTAAAAACATTAATGAATCCGTTGTTATTCAACAAAGAAACTGAAATTACACCTCTAGTAATAGATGGTGCATAATGACAATTGTCTAAAAAAATAACTAAACCAGTAGGTAAAACTAAATGACAGTCTCCTATTTCTTCTACAGCTGCCGGTAGACCATTGCCCACGAACAATTGTAAAGATCCTGGTTTCAGTTTCTTTCTCCTTCTAAGCCCCTGTAAAGAATTACAGATATGAGTTCCATACCCGGTGTCATAAACCCACGAATTACGCTTAGAAAAGGAATATAATTCAAATGTGAAGATACCTGAAGTACTGGCCGAACCAGCTTGCTTCTTCATCGCATTCAACTCAACTAGATACTTAGGACAGTTCCTCTTCCAGTGTCCCACTTCAGCACAGTGGTAACAAGTCTGGTCTTTAGCCGGATGTTCCTTTTTCGCTGGAGGGGTCTTTTTAGGTTTCGGGACGGTAGCAACTTGCTTTCCTTTACCATCATTCTTGCCCTTAGCTCTCAGTTGTTTCCCTTTCTGGACCCTTCCCCCATTGATCGTGAGAACTTGGGGTGTAGCAGTTTTCTTTGGAAGCTTTTTCTCATACTCAATCAACATGGCATGAAGTTCAGCTATGGTTTTACTCATGCTATGCATATTGTAATTGCGCACAAACTCCTCAAAGTCCTTTGAAAGAGACTTAAGGATCATGCCAATAGCAATAGGCGGATGATAAGCATAGTTCAACCTTTCCAATTGCTCAAAGTACCTCTTCATCGTGAGTACATGAGGGCTCACCGGTGTTCCATGCTCGTGTTTCAAGTCATGAAGTGTTTCAACAAGTTCAAACAATTCCACTCCAGCTTGTTTTTCATAGATAGACTTGAGTTCATTGATCATATCATACGGATTATAAGTCTCGAATTGCTTTTGAAGTTCGGGATTCATGCTCCCGGGCATCAAACAAACAACCTCATTATGTCTATCATACAGAGCATTGTATTCAACCAACGCTGCAGTCATAGCATTGGCTCCCGGAACAGCGGGCAACTACTTTTCAAGGACATCCAATTTCTTCTCGGCTCTTAGAACGATTCTCAGCTGACGAAACCAGTCATTGAAGTTGGTTCCAGAAAGTTTTTCTCTTTCTAGCATCGACCTGAAAGCCGATTGGTGTATGTTTTGAGAAGGATTTGTTGTTGCCATCTACAAAACAGACAGAAGTTCAAAAATCAGTATTTTCGATAATCATCCTTAAGAAATATAATTTACCCATGTTAAATTCATTTAACAATTAATTTCATTAAGGCTAGGATCCAATTGACATACAATCATTTCATCAGTTGATCTGCTAGAAATGACGTACTCAAAAGGTAAGTGATGGTCAATAATTGCATTACAAGTGCAATTTCTAGATTTATGGGACTTACAACAACACTTTAATGGGGTGTTAAGTGTTTTGTAAACATGTTTTGTCCCATCTTATGCCACGGGTCAAGGTCTCACCGCTTAACTCGTTTTAAGTCGCCCAATTAAGAACATGTAAATAGTCTACCACCGGTCTCATGATGAGTAGTAATTTACCTTGTTAGATACAATTCACCTACGGTCTCACGTAGAGCAAAAAACACTTGCAAGTGTTCTTAGCAAAGTGGGTGGCAAAGACTTAACTTTGAATGGGTAATGCATTTGATGTGAATCAAAAGTTTATGTATGAAGACTCATGCAAATCTTCATAACATAATGTTTAATAAAATCATTTTTATAGTCTTAGCAACACAAAAGAGCTCGGTAGCTCCATTCGAACGCACAAAGAAGCGCAGGAGCAAAGGTTTGCGATAGACGCAATTAAAAACCCGCTCCTTTAGGAGGCTAGCGTACTCCGACTTATACCTCTCTTAGAGTTTGTTCAAATGGGTGAGCCGGTGTATCTCTTGGTTGTAAAACTCCAATTTTATTAAAACAAAATCATATTTCGATAATTCTTAGTCAAGTTTATTCTTTTCCAATAAAACAATTTTGCATCACCATTTATATCACAATAAAAGAAGCAAAATAATAAACTTACTAACTATTAACTAATTAATCATGCAACGAGTTATGGTAGGCCACCTAAACATGGTCACTATGGTTAATGTATATGTCTAAGTCGGCTCCCCCTTCAAAGAAGAGGACCACATACATCAAGTTACCTTGATTGCGTAAGCCTTTAAACAAACAATTAGCAAGTAATTACACATAAACATGCTGACTGGAAATTTCCAGTAGCTTCACGACCAGTTTAAGTCCGAATCAAGCTTTGACCAGAACTACAAAGTTGTAGCCCTATGAGTTGGGAATCTACTGTCCAAAGGGCAACTCATAACTCATTACGGTTGATTTTATATGAATTTTTTAGTGAACTGATGTCAAGCAGAAAAAATCACACGAAAAATTCACATAGTCACACAATTATCAAATAATTAACCCTAATTGTTGGACCATTAGGCTAAGCAATTTATATCTAAATATCTAAGTAATAATCATAAAGAACTTTGCATAAATTCCTTATGATTTTTACTTCTATTTAACAACTTTAAATTAAAAGATACATAGCATGCAATTTATATCTAATAAACATGCCAATTCACATAATCAAAACTTGCTTAGAGGGTTTCAATTAACCATTAATATAAAATAGGTTGAATTAATAAAACAAAAAATCGATTTTTAATTAAAAATAAATAAATAAAACGATTTTTAATATTTAATTATTAATTAAATTCGAACCAACCCTAAACCCCCCTTCAAGTTTTGAACTTTGTAACTAATATATCACATATTAGGCTCTGATACCACTGTTAGGATTTATGCACATAAACATATAACAAACATGAGTACGCAGCAGAAAGAAACGTATATGCAATACTATTAATTAACAAAGTAAGAATTGGATGTGTACCTTTTAGCGTAAGCTTCCAATAATATTAATAATAATATGATTATTATTAGTTAGGGTTTAAAGGAAAACCCTTCTACGATCGCACACTTGACACCCCTATGATGTATGCTAGTACCCGATCACGAACTCACAAACCCGTTGTGTTTCTACCCTAAAAGTCGAACCCCAAAACCGAACCCCTTGGGTTTTTCCTTGCTTGGCCGATCGAACAAAAGAAGGGAGAGAAAGAGAGATTGTTAGGGTTTTCAAATCACTTGACTTGAATGAATGAATAAACCCTTAACCTTTGATCTCTATTTATAGGGATTAATTAGAAGGGTTTTCTAACTTGGTGACCAAGTTAGATGAGGATTAGGAAACCCCATAAGGAATTTCGGCCCCCCCTTTATTGTACAATTAGGAAACTTCTAATTTACATTTTAATCCATCTCTTTTAATTAATAAACATTTATATAACTATTAACTTATGTTTATTAATCATTTCGTGATCATATTAATTAATATATTACTTTAACATACTAATTAATAGCATATAGTTTACGTGTCATTTTGTGTGACCCCGTAGACTTAAAAGATTTCCGGACATGCGTTTATTTAACGTGATCACATACCAACATAAACTACGTGTATATCGTACTGCGTGAGATAAATTGCATGATGGTCTGCAAATACATTCTGTCAGTTGTTCAATTATATGGACCAGACTACACGTATATAGCCAACCTCCATATAATCAACTATGCCTGCTAATTATAAGAGGGTCACTGTATCAAAGTATGAGAAAGTAAATAATACAGCTATATGCATAGAAGGATTAATTGCTGTTCTTTAATGGTTTCCCTCTACAACGTCAATACACATACATCCACAAAATCTGCACATTAGCCTTATATATCTGAATTTACATCACACAATCACATGGCAATCACATTTCAATTAAAGCATGTATATTTACATAACATACACACTTACTCAACAAAACATCTAGATACACATAACAACTTGACTAACACAATTCTACGATCACATAACAATTAAAGCACATGTGGTTGCATAACATACACACTTACACAATAAAACACCTAGGTAACACATTGGGTTGGGTTTCATTCCTCACCAAACCGGGTTGAACCCGACCCGGTTAGAGTCAAACCCGGTTACTGAATGTTTGACCAGAAACCGAATCGGGTTGAGACCCAAACCGGTTAGAACAAAAACCGAAGGATGTACACGACTACTTATAACATGTTAAATTCATATAAGGATATATATATATTAAAAACAAAGCCATTGATTTTTGTGCAAACTACAGTAATGGGTTTATTTAAGTTTGTACATTTTGGGCTGTTTTGGCATGCCCCATTTTGAGAATTTTTGTTTTTAAATTTGGGCCTTGCCATATTTAACTCAATTCACCGAAGTGCATTTGTTTCTTTAGTTTATTTCATGCATTTGATGGTGGACCAGCCGCTCAATATAGTTTCTTTCCATTTTTACGGTTTTTGCTTTTTAGGTCTTTTATAACATTTTTCACTCCAATGTTTTATAATTCGTAACTTTTGTTTTCACTTTAACTAACAATAATTATGAACTCTTTCTTTACCCTTTATGCTTTTGTTTTTTGTTTTTTGTTTTTGTTTTTTCTATGTTTTTTATTTTCAACTTCTAAGTTTTTTTTTGTTTTAACTAATATTTATTATAAAATCCTTTTAAATTGTTATATTTTTGTTTTCGAGCTTATTTTTAAAATAGCGTAATGTCTCATGAGGCAACGCCCGTGTGACATATATCGTATATATTAAAAACAAAGACATTGGAAATTGTGTAAAGAATAGTAACTCTCTTTTTATTTTTCTTTTTTGGCCCACATATTAGGGACAAAATGAAATATTGTGAAATGATTTGTTAGATTGAAAATTATTACAAGAAATGTATATATACAACAAAACCATCTTAACCGACTTAACTAAAGCGGTTATAACTAATTCTAACTAATTTACTAAATATTTACATCTAACTACTCTATCTTCTCATATATACATAATCAGTCCTCCAACTTGTACAAAACCAATATATGCAGAACAAACTTAATATTCTTCATCCTCCCCTCAAGTTGGAGCATCTGGAACTCCTAACTTGTCAATTAGAAACGAATGCTTCAGTCTATTAAGTGCTTTAGTCATCACATCTGCTAGATGTAAGTGTGAAGGAATGAAAGCAGTTTGTAAAAACCTTTCTTCAATCTTATCTCGGGTGAAATGACAATCTATATCAAGGTGTTTGGTTCTTTCATGATAACAAGGATTAGCAGCAATTTGTTGAGCTGATTTATTATCACAGAACAAAGTTATAGGACACTTAACTGCAACATGTAAATCCTTCAATAAGAAACTCAACCACAAAAGCTCACATGTAGTAGCAGCCATGCTCCTGTATTCTGCCTCTATAGAAGACCTTGACACTGTCACTTGTTTCTTAGTTTTCCATGAAACCAAAGCATGGCCCAAGAAGATACAATACCCAGTCAAAGATCTTCTTGTCATTAGACATGATGCCCAATCAGCATCAGAAAAGCCATTAATTTTCAAGTGTGGCTGTTTTGGATAAAATAAACCCTTGGAAATAGACCCTTTCAAATACTTCAACAAATGAATAGAAGCTTGCATATGAACATCTTTGGGTGCAGAAACAAATTGACTCAAATGTTGTACACTATATGATATATCAGGTCTTGTCATAGTCAGATACAACAATCTACCAACCAATCTTCTATAAGAACCAGGATCCTTTAGAGGTGTACCTTTATTAAGAGATAATTTGAGATTAGGAGGAAGAGGATAAGGAACAGGTTTGGAAGCAGTCAAACCAGCATCTTGTAGTAAATCAAGAACATACTTCCTCTGATTCAAATAAATCCCCTCACTGGTTCTGCACAGCTCTATTCCAAGAAAGTATTTAGCTAAACCCAGATCTTTAATGGTAAATTTATCATCAAGAGTTTGCTTAAGGGCCTTTATTTCCTCATCACTATTTCCTGTGATCAATATATCATCAACATAAACTAGAGCTGCAATAAAGTCATCATTATTCTTTTTAACAAAAAGAGAATAATCATGCTTGGACTGCACATATCCAAAATTAATCAGAAATTTAGACAACTCCAAATTCCATTGCCTAGAAGCCTGTTTGGGACCATATAAAGACTTTCTTAACTTGCAAACTTGCCCAGAAACAACCTTATTATAGCCTTGATATAGCTTACCAACAAGTTAAGAGTATCTTATAGTGCTTGCTAAGTGCTCCCGACAACCTAGAATGAGTATAAGATCGATCTATAATCTAAACAAAACTTAAGTACCAAACTGGACTCTTTTATGCGCCGCATGGAAGCATCATGCGCCGCACAAATCCAATTCTGGGCATTTATGCGCCGCATGGAATAAGTATGCGCCGCATATATCAGCGAGTTTTGTCACAGAAAGTATCCAACATTCTGAGCACCCATTCTATGCGCCGCATAGAATTTCTATGCGCCGCATCGCCGCATATCGGGCTCTCACCTGAAATCAATTTTGAAAATTGGCAGATATGCGCCGCATGAAAACCTCATGCGCCGCATATCGGGCTCTCACCTGAAATCAATTTTGAAAATTGGCAGATATGCGCCGCATGAAAACCTCATGCGCCGCATATCGGGCTCTCACCTGAAATCAATTTTGAAAATTGGCAGATATGCGCCGCATGGAAGCATCATGCGCCGCACAAATCCAATTCTGGGCATTTATGCGCCGCATGGAATAAGTATGCGCCGCATATATCATCGAATTTTGTCACAGAAAGTATCCAACATTCTGAGCACCCATTCTATGCGCCGCATATCGGGCTCTCACCTGAAATCAATTTTGAAAATTGGCAGATATGCGCCGCATGAAACCTCATGCGCCGCACAAATCCAATTCTTGGCATATGCGCCGCATGAAAACCTCATGCGCCGCATATCACCCAGTTCGACCAAAACCCCAACTTTTAACCTTTAATCGAATTCCATACGAACTCAAACCATTAATTCGACCTGGAGACATAAAATTAACCTTTTTGACATGACTTTTGAGGACTTTAATCCTTCAATCAATCCTTTAATCATTTACAACATAGATCACTCATTGAATCACCCGAATAACATGAAATCGGTAAACGTTTAATCAAATAACCCAACCCAAACCCCATGGCCTGGATTGAATACTCATCTATGACTCAATTAATCAGATTTCAAAGAGAATATTACCTATATTACCTGCACTTGATGTAAGGAATCTAAGATCTAAACAAAGCTTGATCAAAACGGCACGAAACGATTGGATCTTAAGGGAAAACTTGCTTGGAAGATAGGGGAATCGGCTGGAGGATTTCTCACGTATGATTGCAGATGTTTTGTGACAATTAGGGCTGCTTAATTGCCCTCTAAACCCTGGCCATCCACTCCTAACTTACACTTAGGGCCCCTCAACTTCTAATCTTAACTCTATTAGCTTATCTTTCTACCGGGAGTCTTAACACACTAACAAGCACTTAATTACTTAACTTTACTTTGATTACTTTCATTAAACATCATATTAATCATTTCACATTAAACACATAAGCATTTAATCACATAATCACATATAAGGCACATAACTTAACGAACCTAACGTTAACTAACGGAAAGTCAAATAGTCAAACACAAAACGTTTGGGATGTTACAATTACCTCCCCCTTAAGAGGATTCCGTCCTCGGAATCTCATCAGAAAGGAACAACTCTGGATACTTCTCCTTCATCACTGATTCGGTTTCTCAAGTTAGACTTTCACCATGGTTATGCTTCCATTTTATCAACACAAGGTCAATCATTTTTCGGCGTAGCTTCTTTTGCTTTCTCCCAAGTATTGCTACTGGTTCCTCAATCATTCTTTTCCTTGGGTCAATACTCACATCCTCAATAGGAATAACACTAGACTTCTCCGCCAAACACTTCCTCAAATAAGAGACATGAAATGTGTTATGGATTCCATCCAATTCTGGAGGCAATTCCAATTGATACGCCACATCTTTGATACGCTTCAGAATCTTAAATGGTCCAATAAATCGTGGACTTAACTTTCCTTTCTTTCCAAAACGGATAACTCCTTTCCATGGAGAAACTTTCAGCATCACCATATCACCAACTTCAAACTCAACCGGCCTTCTTTTCTTATCGGCATAAGTTTTCTGTCATTCTCTAGCTACACGAAGTGCTTCCTTAGCAATATTAACTTTTTCAGCTGTGATTTCTATAATTTCGGGACCTGTAATTTGCTTTTCGTCGGGCTCCAACCAACAACTTGGAGTCCTACACCTCCTACCATAAAGCATTTCAAATGGTGGCATTCCAATACTTGCATGATGGCTGTTATTATAAGCAAATTCAATCAACTTCAAATGATCATCCCATGCTCCACCATACTCTAACACGCAAGCCCTCAACATATCCTCCAATGTTTGAATTGTTCTTTCACTTTGCCCATCAGTTTGAGGATGATAGGCAGTGCTCAAGTTTACTCTAGTACCTAATGCTCGCTGAAGACTTTTCCAAAAACTAGATACATACCTCGTGTCTCGATCTGAGACAATAGATAAAGGAACACCATGCTTTGAGACAATTTCATCTATGTACATCTTCGCCATCTTGGTCAATGGTACATCTTGGCGTGTTGCTAAGAAATGAGCACTCTTCGTCAACCTATCCACAATAACCCATACCATATCATTTCCCTTCGGAGTTCTAGGCAACTTAGTCACAAAATCCATAGTAATATGATCCCATTTCCATTCCGGAATCTCCAATTGATGCAACAATCCATATGGCTTTTTGTGATCAGCTTTTACCCGTGCACAAGTCAAGCATCTTTCAACAAAATGTGCAACTTCTCCCTTAATGTTCGGCCACCAATAAATAGGCTTCAAATCTGCATACATCTTTGTAGCACCGGGGTGAACTGAATATCTTGACCTATGAGCTTCTCCAAGGATCAACTCTCGGTTACCATCAAGCAATGGTACCCAAATTCGACCCTTATATGTCCTAAATCCACGGTTCTTCGTTTCCATCACAAGACGTTTCTTCTTTCCAATACTTTCCTTGTCAATGTTATCCTTCATCGAAGCCTTAACTTGGGCTTCCTTGATGCGGTCAAGTAATCCCGACTTTGCTTGAACCACCATACTCATCAATCTACAAGTAAAATTCTGCACCTTTCTACTCAATGCATCCGCCACCACATTAGCTTTACCGGGATGATACTTAATCTCACAATCATAATCTTTCAGAAGTTCCATCCATCTCCTTTGTCTTACATTCATTTCCTTTTGTGAAAACACATATTGCAAACTTTTGTGATCGGTGTACAAGGTACACTTAGTGCCATATAAGTAATGCCTCCACAACTTCAAAGCAAACACCACAGCAGCCAACTCTAGATCATGGGTCGGGTAGTTCTTTTCATGAGGCTTCAACTGACGTGAAGCATAGGCAATAACCTTGTCCCTTTGCATAAGAACACAACCCAAACCTGAAATAGAAGCATCACTATAAACCACAAGATCATCGGTACCTTCGGGTAAGGCAAGGATTGGAGCTTCACATAACTTGGTCTTTAACGTTTGAAAAGCCTTTTCTTCAGCTTCAGTCCACACATACTTCACCCCTTTCTTTGTCAATTCAGTCATAGGCTTAGATATACGGGAGAAATCTTGAATGAACCTTCGGTAGTAGCCCGCTAAACCAAAAAAACTCTTGATTTATGTGGGTGTCTTTGGCTGTTCCCATTTAGAGACAGCTTCAATCTTTGCAGGATCAACTTTAATTCCTTCAGAAGTGATAACATGCCCCAGGAATTGAACTTCTCGAAGCCAGAATTCACACTTGGAGAACTTTGCATATAACTTCTTCTCCCTAAGAACCTCAAGGACGGCTCTTAAGTGCTCATGGTGCTCCGCTTCAGACTTAGAATAAATCAGAATATCATCAATAAAGAAAATCACAAAATGAACTAAGAATGGGCGACATACCCGATTCATTAAATCCATAAAAGCGGCAGGAGCATTTGTCAACCCAAACGGCATGACAAGAAACTCATAGTGCCCATATCGTGTACGAAAAGCTGTCTTGGCTACATCTTCCTTTTTGACCTTTAACTGATGATAACCGGACCGTAAATCGATCTTAGAGAAGTAAGAAGCACCATGGAGCTGATCAAAGAGATCATCAATGCGCGGGAGAGGATACTTATTCTTAACTGTTCGCTTATTCAGCTCACGGTAGTCTATGCACATGCGCATAGAACCATCTTTCTTCTTGACAAAGAGAACCAGAGCTCCCCAAGGCGAGGAACTAGGACGTATAAAACCTTTGTCAAGTAGCTCTTGGAGCTGAGACATTAACTCCTTCATTTCAGTAGGAGCCAAACGATATGGTGCTTTTGCAACAGGAGTAGCACCGGGTACAAGATCAATCTGAAAAGTGACCTCTCGGTCGGGAGGAATACCGGGAAGATCATCTGGAAAGACATCAGAAAATTCAGAAACTACATCAACATCAGAGATAGAAGACTTCTCCTTTCGTGTATCGATAACATAAGCAATAAAGTGATTCTTATTATGCCGAATGCAATTGAGAGCCTTCATTAAATTAGTGATCTTTATGCTCCCTTTCTTCTTATCTCCATAAACAGAAATGACCTTACCATCCGGAGTAGAGAAACGCACTATCTTTTGAGAACATATAATAGTAGCATCATTTTGAGACAACCAGTCCATGCCTATCACTATATCAAAACCAGCAAGAGTAGTAGGCAATAACTGGACCGGAAAGGAACGACCCTCAATCTCGATAAAACAATCATCATAGCCCACACGGATGTCACTAATAGTACCGTTAGCAATTTCTACCTCTATAGAACAATCTAAAGGAGTAGTAACTCTTTCGAGCTTAGGAGCAAACAATGTGGACACAAAAGATCTATTTGCACCCGAATCAAAGAGAACAGAAGCAAGTTTTGAATTAACAAGAAAAGTACCGCTTACTACCTCATCGTTGTCTCTGGCAGCTTCCACTATCATCTGAAGAGCTTGAACTTTTTGCTTTTGGGCAGCCACCTTCTTCCCATCATTCTTCATCTGAGGACAGTCAGCAATCAAATGACCCATTTCTTGACACTTATAACAACGAGTCTTGTCTTTACAAACAGCTGCAGCGTGCCCCGGTTTACCACACTGATCACACCTTTTGGTCTTGTCAGAACATGGACCATCATGATAGGACTTGCAAGCTGAACACCATGTGCTACCCTTCTTCTTATCCTTTTCCCCATTCGAGGAAGAACCTCTTTTAAACCTCTTATTAGTATTTCATGACCCATTGAACCTTCTCTTGAATCCAGACTTCTTATCATCAGCTTTATCAACCACTTTCTCAGACCTAAAATCATCATCTAACCTTTTGGACTCCTTAATCGCAGCAGACAATGTAGTATGTTGCCTACAAAGGCCACGATAACTAGCAGGGAGACCATCACAATAGGCTTCAATCTGATCAATTTCTCTACGAACCATGCGACCAACAAACTTGAGCTTTTCCATAAATGAGTGAGCATACTCAGTTATGGCACCGGGCTTAGCGGTTAAAGCTCTAAACTCCTTCTCAATCAGCCTTAATTCACGAGTACCAACATATTCCTCCAAGAACTTCTCCCTGAAAGTACCCCAAGGCATTGCAGCTAGTACCTCGGGAGCCAAAGAAACAGTAGTAGATCTCCACCAATTGCGAGCATTCTTCTTAAGCATACGGGAAGCACATAACACCTTCATATCCTCTGGGCAATAACATGAAGCGAACACAACCTCTATATCATCCAACCATTCCATAGCACCTACAACATCCTGAGTACCATCAAACTCTTTCGCACCACACTTCTGGAAGCTATCATACTTAAAGTTAATGGCACAAGGAACAACTACAACACGAGGCTCCACCATATTTCCCCCACCATTCACATCAGCAACAACATTCTCAGGAGCAACCTGTGACCTTACAATGGATGGCTCAGCACGGTTTGAGCGGTTGGAATAGTTTCCATCAGTATGCTCATCCCGATGCAAGCTAGCTTCCCTTTCAGCTCTCATTTGAGCCAACTCCTCTTCATTCCTTCTCAAAAGAGCTCGAATAGCCCTCGACTCTTCATGCATTTCAGCTTGGTTAGGAACCTGTTCAATCACTGGGTTTGCCCTATCGATTTCTGACCTTGTGGGATGTGCACCCGGAAGTGACCTTCGAGGAGGCCTTTGGTTAACACCATTTCCAGCCCCATTCTGATCGGCTGGAGCATTGCTTGGAGTAGCTCTCTCACGTTGATTGTTAGTACGAGTGTTAACCATGTTGTCTACAATGCAATGACGACGGTTGGCAAATGTTTAAGTGAGAACAAAGAGATTAAGGCTACATTACATCTATTTCAGCAACATATAAACACATTCATGCCTCAATCTACACTCTCACTCAGTCCCAAACCCGTCCTAAACATTTCATTTCAAAGGCTAAGCATTCCTACTTAAGCCTAACTCATCCTCTATCGGTTTAAGTCCAATTCCTATGGTAAACCTATAGTCCTTGGTTCACTTAAATCATTTCTCTGATACCACTTGTAACACCTGTCGTTTAAAAATATGGATTTCCAAAATGTTTCGCCTAACAGCGTCAAAAGAAAGCGGAAGTAAACTTTAAAAGTCCAAACCACAAAATCTGTTTGGTTCATTTATTAGTTGGTGTTACTAGCCATATCATCAAAACAAGTTCAAATGGAAACCCATCGGTTGCCCAACATGAAACAACCGATCACAATACGAGTACAAGTCATAAATATCATAACATAATGCAAAAGTCTAAAGTGAGCAGCCACCATGGGTAAACTATAGCCATCTTCAAGTCAATCTACCCATGCCTCGCTCTTATTCATCATCCATCACATAACTTGCTAAACCTGAGGGGACAACACATTTCAAGAAACAAGTGTTAGATAACGAATTAGCTAAGTAAGATAACACATCATTAATAAAACATTTGTCCAATTAAAACATTATATAAAAGTCGTATTACATCATTAAGGCAGATATCATCTCGAAACATCACATCTTTACATTTAACATCTTTCATATAGGATAGATCATCCTAAGTGTGCCTAATCATCTTTAGCATCTTCACATATCACATCTAAACATCTTTGTAGTAGTGACATAAGTCACACCCGACTAGATGAATAAACCTTACGGTTGTCCATCAATGTCGTTAAGGAATGGCAAGCCAATCCAGGAGTAATCCGTATGTTCATGACAAATGGGGCTGGTCAGACCTCCCATATTACTCTTCACATCTAAGACCATGTTGCAAGGAGCCACCCGAGCAACCACATCTACGCACCCGCCGGGCAAGGGCAAGTACGGATTAAGCTTAAAACTTTCAAATCTAATTTACGAGCTCGATTTCACATGTCATATAGTTTAGGTGTTTACACTACCTAAACAATTATCACATATACATCTTTACGTTTGGGCCCTTAAACGTGCACGTGTCATGGCAACCTACTAAGTCTAGTGGACTAGATGAACAAGCCATACAAACATGCACATTTCAATACATCTCAAAACATAGCATATCATTGCATATCACATCATTTCATTTCATATCATAGGGACTGCATATCAGGCCTCAATGGTCATTTACATAACCCATATCACCTTCCGTGTAACCCCGAATACCCATAAGCAATCAAGATATCATTTAGGAAGTTATTATATAAAACCATGTTTTTGTTGAACCCTCAGCGTGTCAAAGTAGTGTATCTTACCTTGATACAGCTTACCAACAAGTTAAGAGTATCTTATAGTGCTTGCTAAGTGCTCCCGACAACCTAGAATGAGTATAAGATCGATCTATAAGTTAAATAAAACTTAAGTACCAAACTGTACTCTTTTATGCGCCGCATGGAAGCATCATGCGCCGCACAAATCCAATTCTGGGCATTTATGCACCGCATGGAATAAGTATGCGCCGCATATATCATCGAATTTTGTCACAGAAAGTATCCAACATTCTGAGCACCCATTCTATGCGCCGCATAGAATTTCTATGCGCCGCATATCAGGCTCTCACCTGAAATCAATTTTGAAAATTGGCAGATATGCGCCGCATGAAAACCTCATGCGCCGCATATCACCCAGTTCGACCAAAACCCCAACTTTTAACCTTTAATCGAATTCCATACGAACTCAAACCATTAATTCGACCTGGAGACATAAAATTAACCTTTTTGACACTACTTTTGAGAACTTTAATCCTTCAATCAATCCTTTAATCATTTACAACATAGATCCCTCATTGAATCACCCGAATAAAAAAACATGAAATCGGTAAACGTTTAATCAAATAACCCAACCCAAACCCCATGGCCTGGATTGAATACTCACCTATGACTCAATTAATCAGATTTCAAAGAGAATATTACCTATATTACCTGCACTTGATGTAAGGAATCTAAGATCTAAACAAAGCTTGATCAAAACGGCACGAAACGATTGGATCTTAAGGGAAAACTTGCTTGGAAGAGAGGGGAATCGGCTCGAGGATTTCTCACGTATGATGGCAGATGTTTTGTGACAATTAGGGCTGCCTAATTGCCCTCTAAACCTTGGCCATCCACTCCTAACTTACACTTAGGGCCCCTCAACCTCTAATCTTAACTCTATTAGCTTATCTTTCTACCGGAGTCTTAACACACTAACAAGCACTTAATTACTTAACTTTACTTTGATTACTTTCATTAAACATCATATTAATCATTTCACATTAAACACATAAGCATTTAATCACATAATCACATATAAGGCACATAACTTAACGAACCTAACGTTAACTAACGGAAAGTCAAATAGTCAAACACAAAACGTTTGGGATGTTACAACAACTCTCACAAACAAACTCAGTTGTATTCATATTCTTGCAATTTGGTACATGAATGAGTTTAGACACAGACATATGACTAAGCCTAGCATGAATAGTCTCAAGACTCAGAGACTTACAATGAGGAACAACACTGCTAGAAGCAAGACTCTTATTGGAAAATCTATTTACAAAAGAAGACAACTGAGATATAACAGGAGGAAACTTTTTAACAAAGGCTGATAGTTGAGAATTTGTCTTTGGAAGAGAGGACAAACATGTGTACATGCATCTTGAACCCTTTCCAACAGCCACAATTTTGCTATTTGAAAGGTCCTGAAACACACAGAAATTAGGAAATAATTGAGCATACACACCCACAGATAGTAGACTAAACTCAAATTTTGGAACATAAAGAACATCTTCTAGAGTGAGTGACTCAGACAATTTGACTTGACCCACAGTGTAGACAGGAATGGTTTTACCATTAGGTAAGTGAACAAGAATAGGTGTTTTAAGTTGTCTTGTGGAAATAAAGAGGTGAAAATGAGGAGTCATATGATATGAGGCACCAATGTCAATTATCCATTCAATAGTCAAAATAGTTTTGTTACCCACAGAGGTTAATGCAAAAGATGTGACATAACAGGATATACCTGTATGACTTGCAGAAGTACTTGGACTGCCATTATCCTGCACACCTTTCTCCTTAAACATTTTGAACACTTCTTGACAAACAGCATTGATCAATTTTGGATCCAATCCTGCATTTCCTGCAGAAATCTCATTTTCAAAATGTAAATCAAAAGGAGTTTCACCCTCATAACAGTAGTAACTTGTGCTGCCATCTTAAAACCTCCTTTCTTTCCTTTCTTTCCTTTGTACCAATCTGGATACCCAATTCTCTCAAAACACTGATCAAAAGAATGACCATCTTCACCACAATATGTGCAATTCTTCTCCATTTCTGTCCTAAAATCACCATGAACACCTTTTCCAGTCTTCTTTCCTCCAAAACCTCCCTTATTAGTATTCATTTTTGCAAAGAAAGCAGTTGGATCTGGCACATTATGAGTAACCTGCTTCTGTTTTTCAACTTGTTGTATTATATAGTATGCTTTATTCACATTAGGCAAAGGATCCATTGCAAGAATATGATTTCTGACAGATTCATAATCATCATTGAGTTTCATCAGAAATTGAACCAATCTTGACCTACTTTCTATAGCAAGAAACTTCTCAACCAACTTACAAGTACACTCAGCCATCTTACCACAAGTACAAGAAGGAAGATCATTCAAATTATGAAGTTCATCCCAACACTTCTTCAGTTTGTTAAAATAAGCTGTTATGCTCAAACTACCCTG
The DNA here is from genome assembly GCA_034093135.1 of Erigeron breviscapus. Lineage (NCBI taxonomy): Eukaryota > Viridiplantae > Streptophyta > Magnoliopsida > Asterales > Asteraceae > Erigeron > Erigeron breviscapus. The sequence goes on from CM067167.1 coordinate 285,073,892, forward strand.
AGTAATACTACTGAGTTCCCTCTCCAGTTGATAGATCAATGGACCATTACCTTGTCCATATCTCTCATTGATTTCTTTCCACAATTTAAAAGCATAAGTAGCATACAAGAAAGCTTTTGACAACTCAGTCACCATAGAATTCAAGATCCAGCAAGTAACCATATAATCACACCTAATCCATTTCTGTAACTTTTCTTCATCATTTTCAGGTTTCTTACATGTGCCAGTAATAAAACCTAATTTTAGTTTAGCACCTAAAGCCATCTTTACAGTTCTACTCCAGCCATGAAAATTACTTCCATTAAAGGCAATAGTAGTGAGTGCCATACCTGGATGATTCGAACTTGCTACATGCAACGGATCATTCATAGTGTTTACCACAATATTAGCTTGCAGATTAGCAGAATCAGAAACCGCCGCCATGGATTTGAGAGTTATTGAAGAAAATAACTCAGCGAAATCTCAAATTAAACCGAAATTGAGGCTGTATAAACCTTCAATTTGAATGATTAATGGTGAATTTGAGCACAAATTGACTGAAATTAGACAATTAATTGTGATCGCACAAACCCTAGATCGGAGAAGATGATCTCCTGAATCTCTGATACCATATGAACAAAATGAAATATTGTGAAATGATTTGTTAGATTGAAAATTATTACAAGAAATGTATATATACAACAAAACCATCTTAACCGACTTAACTAAAGCGGTTATAACTAATTCTAACTAATTTACTAAATATTTACATCTAACTACTCTATCTTCTCAAATATACATAATCAGTCATCCAACTTGTACAAAACCAATATATGCAGAACAAACTTAATATTCTTCACATATTCATTGTTTTTCTTTATTATTATTTTTAATTTTATTATACGATAAATTTTTTCTCATGTATTTATTTATTTGTTAATTTTTTGAATTTATTTCTTTAAATAACATTTTCACCAAAAGCTTCGATCTCTTACATTTTTGCAATAAGAATTTTATTTTAAATTGTATGCACCTAATGAAATCTTTTCATTTTCACACAAAAGTTTTAATATTTATTTTTACAAGTGTGTATGAGCTTGATTTTTTTTTATTACCATTTCCTTTACTATTTGTTCCCCTTAGAAAGTTTGTGTCTTTTAACTTCTGACCCGACATATAGTTGTAGCATATGATCTCATCCTATAATATTAAAAATAATTCAATGTCATATTTTTTTCTATTATTGTTTGTATTATGTTCGTAAAACATTTTGTCATTTTTCTAAGAGCGTCATCCTGGTATTAATATATTTATTGTTAGACGTATTTCGTTATTTCTCCTAATACAGTTATCTTTACAAATTTAAATAATTTTCTTTTAAAAAAAATCATCCACAAACATAATGTCTCCCGGGGCAACGCCCGGGTGACATATCTCGTTATATATAAATATAAATATAAGATATATATCACATGTTTTTTCTTAATTACTAATGTAGTTTTTATTTTTATTATTAATGTCTTTTTGGTAATACATTAATTGAATAAAAATAGGTTAAAAAATAAATTATGTAATTTATAAAAGTAAATAGATAATTGAAAAAAGTGACATTATGCCTTTAGAGTAGAGTGATTATGCGTCCAGCCCGAAACTTATAAAATACCAAAAACGGATATGGCGTTGAAGTAACGTTCTGGATGGTTCTGTATCTTGTGATGATACCTGATGCTCTAAGTCATAACTTTTAACTTAACTTTTTGATTTTTTTTCAGATAACCTAAATTTAAAAAATTTGAAAAGACCATTTACATGTATGCATAAATTATAAGTCTTCAACAAAAATAAATCAAAATATGTTTTGTGAAGTTCATTTTTTCTTATTATATGGCATAGATTTATATAAAGACTTGTCTCAAACTAAATACCATGATTTTATTTGCATATTTAGGTCCATTTTAGTTCTTTTTTAATTCCAAATGCATCAAAGTCTTATAATAGTACAAAAACATACATTTGAAAATATTATGCAACAAAAATATTTCAAAAAATTATAATAGTACAAAAACATACAATTGAAAATATTATGCAACAAAGAGTATGTAAAACATGTACAAGTGTATGAAAGATCCTAATGAAAAAACACATGCTTTAAAAATATTCAATATAATTTTTAAAAAATAAAATTAAAACTCAGTTATATAATCTTAAATTCTCAATTCTGAAACACCAGTGCAATTTAGTCAAGAAAAAAAATACTCCATATAAAAATAGGAACGAAATGCATTTTTGGTCCCTGTGTTATCACCTCGTTTGCAAGAATCGTCCAAACTTGTGCAAAGTGGTGTTTGTCGTCCCTGTGGTATCCACTTAGCGGCAATTTCAGTCCAAATAGACGGATCCGTCTATTTTTTACCGTTAATGACATCATGTGTCCCTCACGTGAGGGCAATATAGTCTTTATGCACAAAAAGGACCATTTATGCTACTAGTAAACTTTATTTATATTTGTTTATTTATGTTTTCTTCTACAACCGCATATATATACATACATACATATACTGATATAAAAAAATTCCGGTCACACTCCATCACAGTCTCTCTGAGTTTTCAACCACACCCCACTACTGTCAACCAAACCTAGCTACTTTTAAAATAACATAATACGGTCAAGAAGATCTGGTGAAGAAGCTCCGCCGACAAAGATCCGGCCAAGAAGACCGGCCACAAACCCAATAACAAGACCCGCCCACAAACCCACAAACCCAATAACAAGACTGGCCGGTTTTCGTCGTCGCCGGTCTTATTGGCCAGATCTTCGTCGCTGGATCTAGAAAATTCGTACGGCTATACACAAGATCCGGAAATCGTCGCTCTGGAAATCGTCATATCTATAAAATCTGCCCACTTTATTACACCGCTCAGCCACCTTCACCGATATGGTATCTTCGTCCGAATTAGAGTGTACGTACCTATATATAGATTAAAGATCTGTGAAATAAAAGAAAAAAGAGTTTTGAGGATTTGGTGGTTTAAGTGAAAAGGTGATTGGACAGAAGGTGGTGTACGTATCTATAAATAAAAGAAGTTTTTGAAGGTGAATGAGATACTTTTATTAATGTACCAACACACAAGTATACACTGTTACATTTTTGTGTTCTTTTTGTAGCAGCTATAACACCCAGCTCGATGTAGATCTAACAATTGGAATGAGCCAATTTGAGGAAGAAGAATATAACAAAAGAAAATTTTTGTATATATATATATATTTATGATTTGTATATACTGGTCCAGAATGTTACACGTAAAAAGAAAAATGTTTGAGTAAGTATTATGGTTGAATTGAATAATTTTGTATTCATTTATGGTTGGTATATTTATGTTTGGATCCAAAGAGTTTTAGATTGTGTTGGAGAAGAAGATAGTTGAAAGGACTAAAACAGGTGGGGGCATTAACAGTGAAATGACATAATTACCCCTCACATGTCTGGCACATGACTACACTAACGGAGAAAAATAAACGGCCAGTTAGTTTTGGACCATAGATGCAACTGGTGTGATACCACAGGGACGACAAACACCACTTTGCACAAGTTTGGATGATTTTTGCAAACGAAATGATAACACAGGGACCAAAAATGCAATTCGTTCTAAAAATAGTAAATACCATGAAAAAACCAAAAATAAATGTTTTATAAAGTCAAAGGACTGAAAATAGCGCCACAGTTTGAGGACCAAGTCACTCACCGCCATTATTGCACGTGACGTCACATGGGCTGAGGGCCTCTATCCCTATCACCACTTGTATCTGTATCTGTATGTATATGTATATATTATCTTCTATAGATCTAGAAAAACATATTCACACCATAAATCAACGGCCCTCATTCATTCATCTTCAAAAAAGTAAGCGTCACTCTCTTCATCATCATCATCATCATCATCATCCCCTACATATATCTATATCTAAATTTATAATAATTTATAATAAATAAATATAGATACAGATATAGATATTTAATTATAATTAATAAATAGGTCGATACACTAGCTATCTACCGTACGATATAAATCTAATACAATATACAATTTGCTTTCTTTCTTTCTTTGTATTTGTTTGGTTGGAATCCGTGGCCCGCCCATCGTGTATCAATTTCTAGGGTTTCGATTTATTATTTTTTCAGCTTCAATTTCCACTACAGATCTCATATTTTTCTGTTCATTTAAAAAAGCCTTTTTTTGGTTTCAATTCCATCTTTTAAGGTGAGATTAGCTTCAATTCTTTTTATTTTTTGTTAAAGTTTCGAACTTTATATAATTCTTTGAGTAATTATATTAATTTTTTATTATATATATATCTGTATGTATTGAATTGAATTTGTATATGAATTTATTGATATTAATAAGGTTTGGAATATGAATAAGAAAACCCTAATTTGAGATAGGGTATATATATAGATATATACACATGCATATATAGGGGTATTGATTGATTGGAGAGGAAATTGGGATTTGAAATAATGGATCTGAATGTGTGAAATCGGCCTTGTGGTGAAAATTCAGGGGCTTTTTTGGGAAAACTATAATTGGGGATTAGGGCTTGATTGAATAACCGAAATATGGCGAAAAAGGATATGTTTCCTGATGCGTATTCCGGTGGATTTCCTCCAAATGATGAATCAGAAGGATCTGGTTGTTCTGGCCGTGTCGATATGGATATTTCTGGTTATGGGGAGTCAAGTGGATATAAGAAAAAATGGATTAAGTTGAGTTCTGCATTGCATGATGGATTTGGTGTGCCAGTACATGTTGTTCCATTAACGAAGATGTCGAGTACGGAGAAGAAGAATTGGTTGTTTCGATTGAGAGGTGAGCTTGATCAACTTAGGACGTTTCAGAAGAGAGTGGATGTGGATAAGGGTCAGTCTCAGGCTCACGTTGTTGCAATGTCATCTTCTAATGACATTTTTAGCTCCAGTAATGTTCAAATGGTGCGCCAAACGAATGCGAAGAGATCAGGTGGTCCTGGGAAGAGAATTGACCAGAAGGGCCAAAAGGCAAACCGTGGTGTTATGGGGAGGTTTCAATCTGTTGGCCAGTCTACTCCAGCAGGGGTTTTTAGTCCGATATTGAAGAAGCAATGTGATGGCTTGTTGAAGAAGTTGATGACTCATCCACATGGTTGGGTATTTAATAAACCTGTCGATGTTGTTGCTTTGAAAATACCGGATTATTTTGATGTAATAAAGAATCCAATGGATTTTGGGACGATAAAAGAAAAACTTAGCTCGGGGAAATATTCAAGTCCGCTTGAATTTCTAGCTGATGTCAGACTTACCTTCTCCAATGCCATGACATATAATCCGCCAGGCAATGATGTTCATGTCATGGCAGATGTACTTAGTAAATTTTTTGAGATAAGATGGAAGCCCATTGAAAAGAAACTCCCTGTGAATAGTTCTCAACAACTGCCGCTTCATGAAGAGATTGATTTGGTTAAACCAGTTCCCCCTTCAAAGAAGAGAAAAATAACCACAATACAACAAGAACCATTGCCAGAGCCAGTTAAGGTGGTGATGAGCAATGAAGAAAAGCATATTTTAAGTAGGGAGTTGGAAGATCATCTAGCAGATTTGCCTGATAAGATCATTGACTTTTTGAGAGAACACAGCTCGAATGGGAATGAAGGGGGAGAGGATGAAATTGAAATTGATATAGATGATCTCAACGATGATATCTTGTTTAAATTACGCAAGATGTTGGATGATCATATACGAGATCAACAAAATCTTGGAAAGGCAGAACCTTGTGTCATTGAGGTATGTTATATTTCACCCCTACTTTGAAACGTCAGATAATTGCTCATATGAAGTTGCTGAGATCTTACATATCTTCTTCCTTCTTTTTTTTTTTAATTTTACAGCTGCTACATGAATCAGGGCTTAGCAACTCAACTATGCAACTATATAGAGGTTTATAACCGTTTTGTTTCCTTTTTAAATCGCCTTTTATGGATATTTGGTAACTTAAGTGTTCAGCATGGATTTTCTTGACCTAGCCGCTGTTGGTATGTTTTCTTCGTGTAATGCAGGGAATGATCCCGTGGACGAGGATGTAGATATTGGTGGGAATGAGCCCCCTGTTTCAAGCTATACTCCAGTTGGACAAGAAAAAGGAGCAAACAAGAAAAGTGACACGGGGATGATATCAAGAACCTCTAGTGGTACTTATGCTACTCTTTAATACAATGAATAAAAGTAAAATTCTAATTTGCTGCAGTACGGGTGCTCATGGATTTGAGTTGCATGCGAATGCTTTTAATGCTTACTGTTTCAAAATATAATTTGTTCATTATAAAGCAAACATCGTTTTTAAGAATGGTTCATACAATTGTGTTTTGAAAAATTGCATTGCACTTTAGAGTGGGAATGATAGTGCAATTAACATGTCGTGCGAGGGAATGATTGTCGAGATCTCATTAGAGCATAATTAGCTTTATCGTGATTCTTATTGGCACTTAGACAGACTAAAACTATATTTTAATACTTATTTTTCTGGCCTTGTTCTTTTGGGTAAGCTTAAACTAGTAAGCACCATGGCATCTTATAACACTGGTTTCTAGAATAGGAGAGATATCTTAAATTAAGTCACGGATAAAGGAAAAGTATAATAAATTATAAAATGTAGTGAACAGAGTATGTCTAAGTTCCTTTCTACTTGGTAGCCTGGTAGGAACTAAGGTTAGAGAGGTACTTGCGGTTAACACAGACCCTCATCATTTACAGTGATCCCTTTTTGAAAGAGGTTATTCTCATATATTTATGCCTTAGTCAGACTTCCGTGTTGATTTGTTATAAGGCCCGAGTTTCTCATTATAGAAGATGATAACTTTAATTTATTTCGCAAGTGGTTGGGGGCATGCTAGTTTATGAATGGAAGCAGTTCAAATACTATTCATGTGCAGATGATATTTGACCAGTGTTTTTAGATTATATAGGTCAGGTTAATGCAGAAGTTGTAAAAACATGATTGTTTTGTAACAATGTTGATGATATTTGACCAGTGTTTATGACATGTTTGATGCTATCAACATGCTACTTGACTTACTAAACCATGCTCAGTGGTATGGATTATTCAATGCGAGTGTTGCAAAGCAAATTTTTTTTATATTTAATCTCTGCATGTCTATCTGCCATGCACATGGAATTTGGTACTTGTTGACGCTTCGGAAATATGTTGTCAAAATGAAAATTCAGAAGGCAACCTTATGGAATTTGGTACTTGTTGACGCTTCAGAAATATGTTGTCAAAATGAAAATTCAGAAGGCAACCTTTTTATTGTTTGCTAGTTAAGGACTTAAAACTTTTTAAAATGTCCTCTCTCCTGTCAAAGACTCAAAGTTAGTCAATAGGAGCATCTGAATGGCTCATTTTTTGTGTATGTATGTGTAGGAGCTTCCAAGTATAATTGCAAAAAAAAATACGAACAGGAGAGTGTCTGTTGAATAAATTATCTTTTGAGACTTTATTAATGTAAATATTTTGAAGATAAAGAACAAGACGAGTTTCTTCTTACCCACCCTCAACCCTGTTATTGAACCAGTTTTTACTATTGACACTATTAGTTGTCTCTTGGTTCTAGTCTTCTGATTTTGCTTCTGGTCGCTTTCCGTTTCACATATTAAGAAAAAAGTCTGACAAGTAGCTGGTTTTGAAGATATTCATGTTTGTGCCTTCTAATAGTGGATAAAGGGGTTTTCTCCTTTTTGACAGTTTTCATATTGAGATTCTTTTTACAACTTGTAGATTCAGAAGCAAACACTCCTGTGTTCAATTTTATATTTTTTAATGTGATAATAATGACTACAATCTAACTGTAAAATTTTGTATTTAGGAGTTTCTTTCTTTCCTTTCCACTTAACTTTTTGATTTGACCCGACCTGATTGAGACAAGTGTGTAAGATATATTTAATTAGTGAATGCTTTATAACTGCTACCTGTATTAGCCATGGACGGTGATGGTTTTTGTGGTAGAGGGCAGCAATCGAGTGCTCTTTATTTTCTAACTTCCCTAGTTCCCTGTAGTTTGGAGGAGCCTATTTTGATTGATCTTTCTATTAAATGTAATTTGATCGCACATGCTATGAAATGAAAGCATTATATATAATAATGCGATATAACTTAATCTACCTGGATAGGGAGCCCAACAGAAATTAGAAACTAAGCATGTCCCTTAGTGTCTTGATTTTAGATGCTTTTTTGAATACTGGTATTTATTCAATTTGGTCTTTCATGTTGATGATTGTGTTTTCTTTTGAGCTGCACACTAGTTTCTGATAAGAAAACTGGCTATTTGTTATTATACCTCAACTAAGTTATACTCTATATATGCAGAATTTCTATAAAAAATTGTGTTACAACACCTCATTTTTTGTGTTGCAACTTTAGGGGAATGTGCGTCTTATTTTTTATTAATGTTTCTTGCAATTCGATTGATAACGGTAGTATTTATTTTACTATGCAGCACATGTGCTGATGCACGATTGGTCTTAAATGCATGTACTTTTGACTTTATGTTGACTATATTAATATATATATTCTGTGTAATAGTTAGTATTTATTTTTATATGGTTTCTGCAGATACTAATTCTAGAAATGCTTCTGAAAACGTACAAAATGATGATGTTAAAGCTTCTAGCCCATTAAAAGTGTCTCAGGTATTAATTATCTTTTTTTTTCATTCTTTGCATGTTATACTCATTGGGACGATTACATGTTTTGGTTCCTTGTTGAGTAATATCAATTTTGTATATCCAATACACAGAATGATTTGGAGGACAAGGCTGGCACAAGCGATCTAATTGATAATCGTGAGTTTTTTTTTTATACCTTAGCTAGATTGTATTTCCCTATTCTCATGACTTTATTGGTCCACAATATTGGTTTTTTATTTGAACTGTTGAATAAAGATTAAAGAGTTCTTTACCTTTCTGTAAGCTTAATATCTCCCAACTTTTTGTACGAATTATTCAATTATGGTTTTTTTATGCATGGAATTCAGAGTCAGGTAGCGGGCTGGACCAAGTTGAGCACATGTCCCAACAGAAACTGAGTTCAGTTGAATCAGATAGCCAGAAGGATGATGGTGAGCATCATAGGTTATAAAAGTTGTTTTAGTTGATAGGAATCAGCTAAGTAGCTAACCGCAATCCATTTGCATAATCTAGGGGATAGTGCCCCAAACTCGATGCCAGTTTCGCCTGGAAAGTTGTACCGAGCTGCTCTTCTAAAAAATCGATTCGCAGATACAATCTTAAAGGCTCGAGAAAAGACGCTTAACCAGGTTGGTTACAACATCAGTGTCTTTGATTATTACACTGCTCCAAAGTTAAGAGTTGGCAATATAGACCTGTTTATGGACACATCAGTTAATTTGAGTTATACTTTCTTTGATGTGTTAAATGCATAAATTTTGAAAAGGTGCTTCAAAACGGGTTGAATGGGTCAAGCATGATTTAGGCTGCCAAAGTCATAGAACCTCGTGTCTTTGGTAATATATAACTTGTGAGTCATTAATAGATGTCAATAGAAGATTAGTAAAAAAGCCTTTTCAGGTTGGCTACCCTTATGACCCATTACCCAACCTTCTTAAGTGCTCCTTTTGCCCCTCTATCTAGAATAGTCTGTTCTGATGCAAACAGATAAATTTGATGTATCAGATTGAGAAGGGGGATCCTGAGAAGCTGCGCCGTGAGAAGGAGGAACTTGAAAATCAGAAAAGGAAAGGTTGTTAATTGGTCATATTTCTTGTTAATGTACTTATTATGAATTCATTTTGCTTTTGGATATGTCAACTGAAATGTAAGCTGTTTCGTTGTGAGCCAGAAAAAGCTCGGTTACAAGCAGCAGCAGAGGCCGCAGAAAATGCTCGAAGGCGAGCAGAAGCTGAAGCTGCATTGGAAGTAAAGCGAAAGAGAGACCTTGAAAGGGAAGCAGCTCGGCAGGCCTTATTGAAGGTATCTGTCTATACCATGATCCATCATCATAAGAAACATGGGAGTAACGTAGCTATGTCTACGTTATCCATGGTCTTTTTGGCATTGCATCAAGCCTTATATAGTAACATAGTATAGTATCTACATTCTCATTTGCATCAACTTTAGTTATTTCCTTTATGTGTTTATGTTAAATTCGTGAAAGTGGATATCCTTTGTATGTGACAAAATGGGTGGGTTGCATAAAATGAGTTCTGGTGAAAATTGGTGGGTTGGGATATTGGGAAAATGAGTAAAGGTGAAAGTGCGCTCTTTTGAACAGTTAAAGTGTGTATTGTAAGTTTATCCAATGCAAGTATTGCAAGGGATAATGTATGCATAGGTATTCACAATGTTACACAATACGCATAGGTTCTGATATTTGGGTGTTCTAGGTGTAAGTTTGTAATTTCAATTCTGTTCTGTTATTTGGGTAGCGCAGTGTATTTTTTTTTGAATAACTAGGTGGCCTATGTATCGATTATTATGGATAATCGGTGCTAAAATGGTTGCAGTAGGTAAGTTAGAAAATTAAGTAGAAGAAAATACAGTTAGATACTTCTTTTTGAACAATTAATTATGATTGTATTCATACAATGGCAATATTGTAATGCTATTAATGTAAATGAAAGCTTCTTGAAGTTGGTGTTGTTTTGGCCTTTTGGATTAGTACAAATGTAGCAATGCATGGCTTAACAATGGAATGCAAAATTGCTTTACCGGTTGAACTACCAGAGTAACATTAGTTGTGGTCAGATTGACCAAAACTAGAATATGAATCCTTTAGCTAAAATTGCTCAATATGCTTTTCTGCAACTTGTGACGTAAAGTTTTTGTCGTAAATATTTTTGTCTTTTTGTTTGTACAGGTGGAAAAGACGGTTGAAATTGACGAGACTTCACGTTTCATTGAGGACCTTGAAATGTTGAGGACTGTGAATCCTGAGCAGTTAGCAACTTCAGTAGACGAGACAAGCCCTGATCATGGCTCCTTGGATGCGTTAGGCAGTTTCAATTTTGGGTCTAGCAATCCGTTGGAACAACTCGGCTTGTACATGAAGAGGGACGAACACGAAGAGGATGACGGTGAGCTCGAGCTGCCTAGCGTTGTTCCAGGAGGGACCAAGGAGGAAGGAGAAATTGATTAAGCTTTCAGTTATGGTGATTAGAAAGTTATTAGGATCTTTTCTGTATAGAATGATTGGTGGCTATTCAGCCTAATCGGAAACTGCAAAAAAATTAAAAAAAAAGAAAAAAAAGAAAAAAAAAAGCAAGTTATAGAATGATGATAGAACATTCATTTTCAGTTGTGGATTTGATTTTTGATTTCTGCATATGTGAATGATGGTTTTCTAGTTATATTTTGTTTGTTGTAGACTTGTAATAACTGTATTGAAACATAAGTTGAGAATGTATTTGTATCTACCGCAATGTTTTACATTACAAGTGCTCAGTTACATTTGTCATCATAATATTGTCAGTTGGAGAATGAAGCGTGTATCTATATTATCCTTATGTTCTGGCATATACTGTATATAAAAATCTTTTGACGGCGTTCAAAATAAATAAATAAAATAAAAGTCCTTTGACGCTGCAAACAATCAGTTTCGATATTAAAAGTGTTGACATGTTTTGGATAATGAATAGAAAATGTATAAGTTCTAGAAGGTTCTTACTGCCTGCCCAATTGCAACACAGGTTTGGTGTTACGTGTCCTCTTGGTGCAATATACCACCTGTTTATGCATACCAAGCTAAAGAGTTGTTTTTCACAAGTCAACTCGCACCGGGAGTCTCATCTACCAAACTCAAAATCATCAATTTAATCATCCTATCAGCAGGTTGGATTGTATGGATGGCTCGAAATGATAAAGTTTTTTCGAGTAAAAATCCCAACCCGAGACAACTCTTTGAAGATATAAAGCATTTTACTTACTTATGGCTTACCGCGAGATCAAGGTTTAAAGACCTCGACTGGAGTTCTTGGAACTCCATGTGTTGTAACAACTTGTTATAATTGTACTTTTCTAGCATTCAGCTAGCTTAATAATAATATATGGTTGCCGTTCAAAAAATTATGGAAGGGGGTGTCCGTGGACTCACCTAGAAAGCATATTATAAATTGACACTCTAAAAACTCTTTTCTGGCATTTTAAAATGTTTAGGATGAACTTCACATATTCTTACAAGAATATTATGATAGTCTGATTACTAAGCTATTTTGGTCACGGTTAGATATAGATATTAAATTAATAATTTGTATTCTAACTATCTTTTTTCAAAGAAAACAATAAAAAGAATCTTATTGCTATAATCGAAACCAAAAACATGTATTCTCATCTCATGTGCACTAATAAAGTGGGATAATATGGTAGTAGCATTTTATTTTAGTGTACAGAAATCAATCTATCTGATATACAAATCAACACTAATTAATTAATGCTAGGGATGCCCGTTTCTTTGGCCATAGATGTTGAATACAACACACCTAATATTTTTGTGTTTTCTTGTGGGTTTTACCATCATCATACTTCATATGTTCTAAACTAACTTTGACTACCCTTCGTCTTTCCGTTATCTCAATTTGTTCAAATATAGAAACAAATAAACATTTTTTTTTTTTTTATTTGAGAAAATTACATTTTTGGTACCTAAACTTGGCAGCTTTTTCACTTTTAGTCTCCAACTCAAAAAATAGCAGTTTTCATACTAAAGTTTTGTGTTTTTTTCAGTTTTGGTACCACGTTCATACGGCGTTAAATTTTGCCGTTAACGCCCTCACGTGACAAACACGTGAGGGGTATTTTAGTCTTTTGACCCTTTTTTTTGAGAAAATTACAGTTTTGATACCTCAAGTTGTCAATTTTTTCACTTTTGCTACCTCAAGTAGACAACATATTTTTATTACACTCTCCAACATATTTTTTTTTTTTACGGCTCCTAAAAAAACACCCAATGGTGTGTATCTATTCTTGAAATATTATATGTTGTTGGTGTAATTACGGGTGATGGTGGAGGAACTGAATGCATTGGTGGATCGATGGCCGGACTAAACTCATGTCGCCGGAAAATCCTCTCTAGTGGTGTATGATTCATATAAGAGATCTGAATCCTCTCACCTCTAAATTACCCTTTTCTTCTATTGGAATATGCTACAAACGAAACTTGATCGGAATCTGCTACAAACAAGATCTGAACGGAATCTGTTACAGATGAATATATTTGCTACAAACGAGATTAGATCGGAATCTGGTGCATGGTGGGGAGGGAGATAGTCGGCAACCCTTTCTGGTGGGGTATGATTCATATGGATAATCAGAATGTGTGTTGATTTTTGAGTGTGTGTTCTTTGATAGATGCTAATGTGTGAGATGAAAATTGGAGAGTGTAATAAAAAAATGTTGTCCACTTGAGGTACCAAAAGTGAAAAAATTGACAACTTGAGGTATCAAAAACTGTAATTTTCTCAAAAAAGGGGGGTCAAAAGACTAAAATACCCCTCACGTGTTTGTCACGTGAGGGCGTTAACGGCAAAATTTAACGCCGTATGAACGTGGTACCAAAACTGAAAAAAACACAAAACTTTAGTATGAAAACTGCTATTTTTTTAGTTGGAGACTAAAAGTGAAAAAGCTGCCAAGTTTAGGTACCAAAAATGTAATTTTCTCTTTTTATTTTAACAGCGAGTTAGTAGTTAGCAGTTAGCATTCGAGACACCACAGTGACATCCAATTGGGCAGTATGCGGAGCTCGAACCACGCATGTCTGGGATGAAACCCAGAACTCTCGAAAACCCCCCCCTCCTCCTCTAATTGGGCAGTCTTATAGGTTGTCATTAGTTTGCATAACGATCTGTACTTTTCTTTTTGTCGTAAATTCATATGACAAGTTTTTTATATGGAAGATACAATTATTTTATGTATGTTGTCTGTCATTTGAAAAATTTATAAATTATTTGAGAGCTTAAAAAATGGGGGAAAAAATTATACCCACCTAGAATTCATGGCTCAAATGCGATGAAAATGTGTCAAAGATCCAATACAACACATTTTTACCATATACAACAATACATGCATTAGACATTTATATTGTACAACTATTTAATGCATATATTGTTGTGTATGGTAAAAGTGTGTTGTGTAGGGATCATTTCCCTTATTTAAAACACTTTGACTATTGATAAGGATAAGTTATCCAGATTTCGTTAGTCACATATATGAACAGATAGATTTCTTTCTTTGGTTTGTTTTGGTTATATAAAGATAACAAGTATTTAATTCAGTACAAATTACAATTGTGGTATTTTTGTGACAAACTATCCTACCACCCTAGATTGTTTGTTTATCTAGAAAGGTTTGAACTTACACTTTTTATTAGGGCTGAACACCATTTTTATATAAAAAAAAAAACAAGATGTAGATCATTATGTTACTTTGATGGTGAATATTTTATTAGGAATATTAAGTTATATCAACATGATTTGCCTTGAAAAAAGCAACTTATACAAGTTATATACGAGTATGAGTGAACTTTAAATTTTGCAGTTAAGAAAACCAAAAGGTGAAAGATGTAATGGGTTTTTTTTTGGTTCTTCAATTGGCAAAAATTGGCATAGTGGTTTCACTACCCCCTATAATTTGGCTTTTTTTGTTTTTGTCTTTTTTCTTAACAACAAATATTACAATTATATATATACCCCAAATAATTTTAACTATCCCATTGTCAAGATTTGCCAAGGATTGAACCAAAGTGGTGGTGGCTTTTTTGTTTACGTCTATTCCACCCAAATTGGCCTTATGCAGCCGCCGATTGTTGGAAACATGCATAGTTTTTTTTTCTTCTTTTTTCACCCCTTTTATTCTAAATGTTTAAGTTAAAAGTTTTTCATTTGCCAAAATTGATGACCACACTTTTGGTTTGTATCTTGGAGGCGAGATGTCAATCATCCATTGAATGATAATTTTTGCCAATTTACTAATTTAACAACCATACCTTTCACCTTTAAAAATAAAATTATTTTGTTGCATCAAGTATATATATACTCGTATACTTTTCCGAAAAGATAGATTTATCATCATATAAATATAGGATTGTTAACAAATAAATATTTTAGGAAAATGTTATAGTCAAATTGTTTAAATATGATAAAATGCTGATAAGGTTCATAAAATTTGTGTTTGTTAGTTTAATAATAGAGCAAACCACCAGAATATTTGCATAAATAATTGAACTTATAAGTGATTGTTATTGTTAAGTCAACTCAAACATTTGTCAAACATAATATTGTGATAATGTATTTTTTAGATAAAATATATTCTCTCTAATCAGAAACCAACCATTTGATCTATATTTGAACAGAGTTTGATCCATCACCCTTTATGACCATTTGCTAAGATTGTTACTAATTAGTTACATTTTTTGTAAACCCACCAAATACTTATATTTATCATTAATGTTTTATTAATGTTGAGATTATCAAGTCAAGTATGCTATTAGGTTGCGTTCAAGTTAGATAATTTCGAGTAGATAGACTTAACCCAACTTGATTGCCACCCCTATTTGAAGCCTATGCCTATCCAAATTTCCCAACTAAATTTGTTGTTCAATCAAGTTAGTCAGGGTCTTATTTGGCGGCGTTTGACTTAATCAACTTTGCCCACGTTCATTCATCATCTATAAAATGAATTCTATCAAAAAAAAAACCAACAAACAAAACAAACAATGTATATCAATAATACCTTAACTCTCCCTTCATTTTTAACAATGTTTCTAACAATATACACACAAGCCCACTTCATAGTTTTCCGCAACTGGTCCCCCAAACTTCGGCCGGAAGCCGCGAGCTGTCTGATATCCTTAGCTCACGGCACCCCGGCCGTGTTCCTTGCAACACAAGCAATCATATCAGCTAGCCCAAATGAACAACAAACATTCGCATCAAGAAACACCCCGTTTCAAAACACTGTACTAGAATACAGCATTGCATATTTTGTAACAGATTTATTACATTTGTTAACATATACCCCGAAAGATTTTTTATTCATAAGTCATCATTTAGCAACACTTTTTGTGTTTATATCGTGCCGGTTTTTTGTGTTACATGGTGCATATCCTGTTTTATGTTTGTTAATAATCGCGGAGATTACTAGTTTGTTTCAGAATCTTTGGACGTTGGCGAATGCAAGAAGGGACGATTCCAAGGTTGCGTATAAGGTTTTTGAGTTGATATGTGTTCCGTTTTATGTGTTTTATTCGGTTGTTAGAGGGTTTGTTGCGCCGGTTTTTGTTTATAAGATGATTATTTTTTATTCTAGTGGTGTTGCGGATGATGTTGTTCCTAAACGGGTTTGGGTTTCTTGGATGTTTGTTGTGGTTAGCGCGATTTCGGTTAGTATTCTTTGGATTTGTAATAATTGGATTGTGTTGTATAGGGAAAGAATGTGTAAGATTGAAAAAGAGAAGAAAATTAAGTAGTTTGTAAGTTTAATGTTTCATGTACATAATTTTGTGATGAGTGTGTGACAATTTGGGATATTTAATGTAAGTTGTAATACCATCAATTATAGATACAATAGAGAATCATATATTCATATATCAATTCTTGTTTGGTTCTGAAATTCAATTGTGGATGTTACTCTAGGTGCTTAATAACAAATTCTTGAATTGCTAGTGAATCTTGTGAGACGTATAAAAGCAAACATGATTTTATATATGTAATGATCAAACATATTAATAATCAGAGGCGGATCTAAGGGTTAAAGGGGGCCAAAAAAAAAATAGCTTACTTGAACACAATGTTTCAATTTGATGATATGTGATAGTTATTGCTTATGAAGATAATATAAATCTAACCTTTTACATGTAAGGAAGTACAAAAATAAAAGATGCTCAATAAATGGAGACAAAAAAAAGGAAACGTTCAAGAACGATAATTGAAAAGATTGTAATCTCATGTATATATTGAGTTATTAAGAGTTAACTTTTGAGTATTAACAATAGCTATTACTGGAAAAAATAATATTCAGTTTAGATAAATATTCCTTATTTGTTGTGTCTTTGTTAGCTTACAAAACATATATGCTTAAAGTTTTTGAATCCACATCGTAGAATGAGAAAAAAAAGAAGGGATAGATGTGTGATTATAAAACAAGCCTAATAGTATATAGTATATTGATTTTATCAGTTCTTTGCTTCAAATCTTTATTGTGTTTTAGGTGGCTTGAGGGCACATCACTTTTTAGACGAGGGCACATATGGATATGGGTTAAATTTAACATGCGATTTGTAAACTTTTTGCACTACATAATTCAAAGTTATTGGGGGCAGTTACCCCCGTATCACATTGAATACATCCGCCTCTGTTAATAATGCAACGTACACGTATACATATAAAACGATAATAGATGGATAAAGAATCGAATAAGAGAAGTAGTAGTAGCCTAATGAAATAGTGTACTAATGATATTTCACACACAAAGAAACAGAGATGGTATTAACTTTGCACAATGATGATCTAAAGCAGCCAAAACCCTTCATGGGCTCTCTGCTATTATTTTGGTCTGTTTGCTTTTTTCGGAAGATATATGATCAGTTGTAGAACTTATAGTGTTTGGCTTGCTTTATGATGTTTTGCAGCCCTCCGATGGGAGATAGAATCATCAAACATAGACCCAAAAAGATGCAAATCTGAAATACAAATATGTCACTTTTAGTTGTAAATAATATGAGTAAAACAGTAAAGGGGCTATATATATGAACATTATGAGATTAAACATACCCAATTAGTGCACCAAGACAAGCTGAACCTCTTTGGCTTGTAGATAGCAAGCCACATTATGCATGGGAGCTAATGAAAAACAAAAGTGTAACAAAACAAAGGAATTAGTAAGCTTTTAGGACATCCTAAAAGTGCCCATAATTTGTAAAAACTGTATGATTTGCAAAAAAATTCTTACAAAATAAGTTGTTGGAGCAAATGCAAAGCCTCCAAAGAATCCAAGGAGACCTCCAAAGAAAGGGAAGGTTATCGCGACAAACATTGTGAATGCTGAACCCAAAGAAAAAATCAGTCAGCAACTCTTCAAAACAGAGAGGTTTTAAAAAGTGTCATGCCATGAAATTAGTCTGATAATACTTCATTGAGGCAGTCACTTACCTACGTAGATATTACGTGTGATAAAACGTAAGGCGAAGGTTGGTTTGAATTTCAGTTTCTTTACCAACAAGGTTTCGATCATGTCAAAAACTGGCATTGCATATATCTATAAGAAGTAAAAAGTTGGTTAGTAGTCCGCGAAAGCTTAAATATTAACACTTTTAAAACAAATAACATTGGCATCTCCATCGATACCAAATTTTTCTTTTAATGAGGTGTCATGAACTGCCTGTCTATTCTATAAATGTTTTTACAGGAGTACTGAATGTTAAGGGTATGCAAATTTTGGCAAACCAGCTTAAGAATTGGGAGACTGACTTACTTGGTCCAGCTAATGACTTGTAGCAAAATACCAACGTTTGAGCCGAACCAAACAGTATACATATATTTTTTATATTTTAAAAGGTTTCTTATGTAAAAGATCTCTTTCGCTTTTCAAAGTGGACTAAAACAATCTGGTTCTGGTCAGTTTGACCCATCCGGCTAAAGTCAAATTATTTTTCGACTTGGATTGCCAAACTCTCAAACCAAGCTTACTGGTTTCGTCAACATTTTGAAGCCTAAACCAGCTAAACTGATCTGTAGTCTGTACACATCCCTATAGGGCAGATATTATAACTTTAGATAAAACAAGTAATTGATGTGAGTTGTTTCTTTTGGTTAATACCTGATAGCTGCCAATGACATGGATTACCACAAAAAAGTTAGCTGCAGCAATAAGCCATTTTGGCTTATTTAGTGAAATCAGAATGTTGTCTTCAACTTCATTTCCAAACATGTAGTATCCAATAAGAGCAACCGGAAAATAACACAAGGCGACAACAATATAAGCCACAAGCACCCCCCTCCACATTGGCCCCTTAGAAGGCTTCTCGGGAGTTGAAGGGATTGTTGCCTGTATCTCTAAAACAACGTTGTGGCCTGCGTATGCAAACGCCACATCCCCCAAAGCTGTGAAAAAGTTGAAGGTTGTTTGTGTAGGGTCCTTTCCTTTGTAACCATACTCTACATTCTGTTGCATACCCTTGTGAATTGAAGCGGACCAAGCAATCGTGGAGTAACTATTTGGAAGAAATATTTTCGTTAATCAGATATTAGTATCAGAGTAAGATAAGCATATGTAATAAAATATAAAAAAAAACAGTTGTGAGAAAAATGTTTGGATTTAAACACTCACGTTAAAGACATGACAGCAGCAGCCAAGGAGACCCCAGATATAGAGTTAAAGTTTGGAAGATGAGACAATACGAAATGAACAGAAGAAAATATCATGATAAAATATGTTGTTTTAATCTTTGGAGAGCCATCCCAAATAATGTCGTGGATTTTCTTTAAAGATGTCCCTCCCGTGACCATGTAGACTATGTTCACGCCCACTTCGCAGATCAATTGTTGGGGCACCACAATGTATAAACCAAGCTTTTCGCCAAAAGCTTCTTGTCCTAATTCGTGGTACCTATCAAACCGCTTTCCAGGAACCATTTCATGCATTTCAACCATCTGCCAGAGCGTGTACAAGGTAATTATCCATGACAGAATTAGTATAACCACACCAGGTCCCCTGTAGTCAAGAACAGTGGATACTGTTAGCATATAACATATAAATTTTAACGGAATCTAAAGGACTAAGCTCTCTTTTTTTAGCAGCTGATGAAACTAGAGGTGGCAAGATGGGCAGGTTGGATAGCTGGTTGAAATAGACTAGGTGAGGTTTGGTTAACTAAAAAAACACTTTTTTTTGCCCATTTTTAACTTTCTGGTAGTTAGTTTATGCCGTGACCTGATAAAACATAATATGAAAACACAATCTTAATATCGAGGTTGTGTGCATGAAACATAGACTTTCGGCGTATTTTAACCTATTTTACCAGCAGCCCATTAATCTAGTGTTATATTTGCCTTTTGTTTTTGTGGTGCTCTAGGCAGGAGTAGTCGAGTAGACCTATATGATTCACTAGCTATGCGTGCTTATGTAAACCATTCCTTCATTTTTATTATTAGTATTGAGTATTATTCTTTTATAGTGTAAAAGACTAAAAAGTTTGGGAAAATGTTATCTAGTGCATCCCCTGATCAATGTAATCTATGATATTGCATAACTTGGTTAGAACTCAATGGTCTATTGGCTATGAAAATGATATGTCAAATTCGCTTTTATGGTGATATAAGTTTCTATTTTCTAAAAAAGTTAACTCTTTTTTTTTGGTTTTAGAAGTAGTACCATCCAAGATTTGACATGGCGTATGGAAGACTCAAGACTCCAGCTCCAACCATAGCGGTGACATTGTGGAAAGCAGCATAGTACCACTTTGCGTTTCTTGATGAAGTGATTGGAAGCCAATCGTCGATCTTTTTCTGCTCTGCTGTCCTTTCATCCTGTTATCAGACAAGTATTAAGACAAAAACAAGGTAAATAAAGAGACATCCTCTAAATATCATTTGTGCATCTGATTTGCTAATGCATGCCATTTGTTCATAAATATGTGAATTCTATTTGATGAATGAGAAGTTATTCAGATAAGAAAATCATTTTAACACTCTAACTTGGTTTAACATTTAAAAAGATACTTCAAGCAAGATGAAAGTAAAGCTTCACAAGAGCCTTACAACAATAGATACATCATCGGTTTGACTCTTTAGGTCAACACCTGACTTCAAATCATCTGAATCTAAAGTTCCCATTGATCTGTGTAATGATAATATCCAACAACGAAAGGTGCAGGAACACGAAACAGAAAACAGGAGGGGGTAGATTCACTTATGTAACTACAGGCCTCTTAATAAACATTTGTGCATAAGATACAATTTGCCGGCCATTTATTCCATATTTGGCAGGCCGTGCGTGGGGTCTCATACTTATAAAGTCTTAAGGATCTCAATCAAAAGCGTCTTTGGAATCAACATTAGATGTCTTATTAGTAAGCGCCAAATGCCACATCCGTATTCTCTAGACATGAAAGGGAAAGATGAATATGATCTGTTTTAGCGACGTTTGAATTAAAATTATGATGCACACTATGCTAATCTTGTTTTACTATACTTCAGACGACTTTATTAGAACCTTGGTAAAGCTGAATTTTTAATTAGTTGCAGATGTTTCTTATGTGTAGCAACATGTGTATCAAATTATTTAATTGGGCCAATTTTATTTCTTGAATGGGATGAATGGTGTATTGGTATCTTAAGAAAGGCTGGATGGAAATTGGAAAATACTAGAAATTGTCGAACCCAGTATTGTAAAAATCGTTACTTAAAGCTAGACAGTTCATAATTAATAATCTAAACTTGGATCGAGATCTGAGAGGATACTCAAGTGGAACAATAAGTAGTACATTTCAGAATATGAAACAGGACTTCTATAAGATTGCAACTATATATATGAGAACTAAGATGCAACTTTCGGTATGGTATTAATTTGTTCATTACTTTGAAACATATTACAAACAAAGATCAAAAGGACACAAGCATTGTGCTAAATAAATAGCGAATACAACTCTAACTTCGGGATAAATTCACATCTACAAATTCAAGTGGAAACATGTATAAGAATATGCACACACAAGATTACTTTGAGGTAAACACTATTAAAAAAAAACTGCTTGTATATCTGCAGACAGTATCTTTTGTGAATTCCGTGGCGAGACTCCTTTTTTTCCTTATAAACACTCTTTTCAACCATAATATTCCCGAATAGCTTATAGTATCACCACAAGTTTATGCTATGTTCATGCTAAGTCATACATGAAATCCCAACTTCATTTATACAAGTGTTTATGAGAAAAACTCGTATGTTTTGGCCTGGACGATGATTGACCTTAAACCTCCAATAGGTGACAAGATCATCAAACAAACTCCAAATACGATACATATCTGTAAATTTATATAGGAAAATGTTAATATAAATGATCAGTAAAACGATGTTTAGTTTCGGGTGTTAGACTTGTACAGAATTACATACCCAGTTAGCTATCCAAGATAAGCCCCACCTTCTTGGTTTGTAGATGGCAAGCCACATGATGCAGGGCAACTGAAAGATACAGATCGACCAATAAAGTCAAAATAAAATTCATTCAGAATAGAAGAATGAGGAAAACATGAAGTTGCTTACGAAGTATGTTGTTGGGGCGAATGCAAATCCTCCAAAGAAACCAAGCAGTCCACCAAAGAAAGGGAAGCAAATACCTATGAACATTGTTAATCCTGCAACCAAAAGGAAGAAATCAATCAGAATGAGTAATCCCCAACTCGTTATTGGTCTGTTACGTTGTATAATATAATTTGCTTTTGCTTACCAACATATACATTCCTCGTAACAAACCGAAGAGTAAAACTAGGGGCAAAGTTCAACTTCTTCACCAACACAGTTTCCATCATATCAAATACGGGCATTGCATATATCTACAAAATAAAATATCATCTTTAGATATGAAAGTAATGAGTACAACTTAAAGCAGAGTTGACGATTTCTCACCTGGTAACTACCAATGACGTGAACCACAACGAACAAATTTGCCATGGCGATTAGCCATGTGGGCTTGTTCAAAGTCATAAGGATATTATCATCAACCCCATTTCCATAAATATAATACCCAATAAGAGCAACTGGGAAATAGCATATGGCGACTACTATATATGCAACGATCACTCCCTTCCACATAGGACCCTTTGATGGCTTCTCAGGAGTCGATGGTATAGTGGCTTGGATTTCCAACACCACGTTGTGACCAGCGTATGCAAAAGCAACGTCACCCAATGCACTAAAGAAGTTAAACACGGTCCCAATTGTACTCTTCGCTTTGTATCCATATTGCACATCTTTCTGCACACCCTTACTCAAGGCAGCAGACCACGCAATAGTTGAGTAACTGCATCATAAAACAGTTGTGTTAGTCATTCACTTTTGAAATTAAACGATACTACTGTATATATTTAGTACTCTTATTATAATTAGTACCTGAGAGACATGACTGCTGCTGCCAAAGATACTCCAGAAATGGAATTAAGGTTAGGGAGATGGGACAGAACGAAATGGACCGAGGCAAAGATCATGATGAAATAGGTAAGCTTCATATTTTTACAGCTGTCCTCGCAAACCAAATCATGGAATTTCTTCAAGGATTTTCCTCCTGTGACCATATAAACAATGCACACACCAACTTCGACAATCAACTGTTGTGGAACCACGATATAAAGACCGAGCTTTTCCCCAAAAGCATGCTGTCCAAGCTCATGGTATCTGTCAAACCGTTTCCCAGGTACCATTTCGTGCATTTCAACCATTTGCCATAATGTGTATAGTGTCACAACCCA
>CM067167.1:285102364-285184864 GCA_034093135.1 Erigeron breviscapus
ATTATGGGTTATGCAGTTGACCATGAGACCTGAGATGCAGTCCCTATTGTAGTGTAATGTAGTATTGCTTAATGTAGTATGTAGCTATGCAGTTGATGTAGTTTAATGAAGTATCTTGATATGCATGATATATAGAAATGAGTTGATGTGTGATATGCATGCTTGACTTGTACGCCTAGTTCACTAGACTTGCTAGGTTACTATGTCACTTGCACGTTTAAGGATCCAAACGTAATGAAGTTAAAGTGTGTGAAGGTCTAGGAATGTGTGTTACCTAGACTATATGTGTGTGAATGTTTGGGAATGCAGGGACCCAATCTATATGTGTGAAATTGAGCTCATAAAACTAATACAGGGAAAGTGTTAAGCTTAACCCGTACTTGTCTCAGCCGGATGAGTGCGTTGATGCAGTTGTTGCTTGGGTGGCTCCTCGCAACATGGTCTTTATAACGCAGGACGAGTAATACGAGAGGTTTGACCAACCTCCACATACGGATTACTCTTGGATTGGCTTGCCACTCCTTAACGACGTAAGATGAGTAGTCTTTTGACTGATCATCCAGTCGGGTGTGATGCAGGGCACACTTATATGCAGTTAACAAAGATACGTGTGACAATGTGTGAACTAATGCAGGATAGGCACATTTAGGATGATTATCCTAATTAATATGAAGTCGAAATGTAGTATATGTGTGAACGTGTGATGTGTGTTGTGCCTAATAAAACTTGTCTAATAATGAAGATTGTTTTAATTGTACAAATGCTTTTAATTAAGTGTTATCTTACTTAGCTATTCTTATAGCTAACACTTGCTTCTTTAATGTGGTTGTTCCCTCAGGTTTAGCTTGATGGAATTAGATGAAGGATGTGTGAGCTTGGGTAGATTCATTGAAGGAGCCTTAGTTATCCATAGACGATTCTTTGCTTAGACATTTATTTACATTTTGTACTTAATGTCGAATTTATGTTGTGACTTGTGAACGGTTGTTTTATGTTGGGCAACCGTTGGGTTTTCATTTGAACTATTGTTTAATATGGCATGTAACACCAAATAAATGCAGAAACCGAAATGTTTTTATCGGTTTTGACTTTTACAGTCTTTACTTCCGCAATTTAAACACCGTTAGGTGAAAAGTTTTGAAAACCCATATTTTTAAACGACGGGTGTTACAAGTTGGTATCAGAGAAGTGGTTTAAGTGAACCAAGGCCTATTAACCATAGGATTTGGACTTAAATTTAAGATATGCATGCTAGGTATTTATAGGATGCCTTAGTTTTAATGAAAGATGATATAGGATGGGTTGGGACGAGTGCGAGTGCGATAGGGCTTATGAGATGTTTACGTTACGATGATATGCTTTAGCCTTATCTTAACAAGCATTTTGCTTTAATTTGCGCTTATCGACTCTACCTTTTTATTAAAGGAAAATGGTTAACACTCGCAACCGCAACTTCCGACGTGATGGAGCTACTGCTAGCATTACCCCACCTGTCCATCCAGGTGCAGGCGCTGCAAATGCTGCCAATGCTGCTGCTGTTGTTGCAGCCAATGCAAATAGAAATCGAGGAAATCCCCGCCAGGTCAATCAGCAAGGCTCATTGGGTCCTATGCCTCCACCTCCCGGCAATCCACCTAGGGTTAACGAGGAAGTGGTGGAACAAATCCCTAACACGGCTGAGTTGTACAATCTCGTACGGACTCTCCAGACCCAATTGGCCCAGACACAGGAGCAATCGAACAACGCTCTTGCTGAAAATGCTGAAGGAACTGATGGCAACTATTCAGTGCCTTCTCACCACTCTGAGCCACCGGTCGATGATGTTGTTGTTCCCCCTGCAAATGTCGTTGTGGTTACTCCTAATGTCGTTCAAGCCCCTCGGTTTAAGTTTGAAAGTTTCCAGAAGTGTGGAGGTCAGAAGTTTGATGGAACCCTTAATACAGTGGGTTGCATGGAATGGCTCGATGATACAGAGATGGTCTTTGAAGCCTGTGACTGTCCCGAGGATAAGAAGGTGTTGTGCGCTAGTCGAATGTTGAAAGAAGGTGCTCGGGATTGGTGGAAGAGCATTACTATTTCGATGACTCCAGCTATGGTATCTGCTATCTCGTGGGCTAACTTTAAGCAGAAATTCATTGAGGAATATATTGGGGTTCATGAGCAGCGTAAGATGGAAAAGGAATTTCGTGCCTTGACGGCTGAAGTCGGAAAGGTCAACGAGTATGCTCGTTCCTTCATGGAGAAGATGAAGTTCGTGGGTCATTTATTCCGTACTGATGCAGATCAGGTTGCTTGCTATGTTGATGGTTTGCCTCCGAGTTATCGAGGTATCTGCAGGCAGCACAAGACTCTGACTGAAGCTATCAAGGAGTCTAAGAAGCTTGACGATGATTTCGCTTCGGACAAGAAGGTTGAGAAGAGTGATGATAAGAAGTCGGGGTTTAAAAGAAGGTCAAATTGGTCTTCCAATAACAATAATAATAAGAAGTTCCGTGGAAGTGGTAGTTCGAGTGGTGACAAGGATAAAAAGAAGAATGGTTCATGGTGTACATTTTGTAAGACAATTCATGAAGGGCATTGTACCGACAAGACAAGAAGGTGCCATAAGTGTGGGAAGTCGGGACATCTTGCCACTGAATGTAGGGACAAGACTCGCTGCTACAAGTGCCAAGAAACGGGTCATCTCATTGCCGATTGTCCACAGATGAAGAATGTTGGAAAGAAGACCGCCACGACAGCAACAAAAGTGAGAGCTCTTCAAATGACGGTTGATGACGCAAGGAACAACGATGAAGTGGTATGTGGTACTTTCCTTGTTAACTCAAAGCCTGCCTCTGTTTTATTTGATTCAGGTGCAAATAGGTCGTTTGTGTCCACATTATTTGCTCCTAAGCTAGAAAGAGTCACTACTCCTTTAGATTGTTCATTAGAGGTAGAAATTGCTAATGGTACGGTTAATAATATACGTGTGGGTTATGACGATTGTGACATTGAGATTGAAGGTCGTTCTTTTCCAGTCCAACTATTGACTACTACCTTAGGTGGTTTTGATGTAGTGATTGGTATGGATTGGTTGGCTAGAAATGAAGCTAGTATTTTATGTTCCCAAAAGATAATTCGATTGCCTATATCCGAGGGTAAAGTGATAACGGTGTATGGAGACAAGAAGAGAGGAGGAATAAAGATTATTAGTATGATGAAAGCTATTAAATGTATAAGGAAAAACAAGAGCCATTTCTTGGCTTATGTCATTGATGCAAGAAAAGAGAAGTCTCCAATCGCTAGTGTTGATGTAGTATCCAATTTCCCCGATGTATTTCCCGATGATCTACCCGGTATTCCTCCCGATCGTGAAGTTACTTTTCAGATAAATCTTATTCCCGGTGCTACACCCGTTGCTAAAGCACCTTACCGATTAGCTCCTACAGAAATGAAGGAATTAATGACGCAACTTCAGGAGTTACTTGACAAGGGGTTCATACAACCTAGTTCCTCGCCTTGGGGAGCTCCGGTTCTCTTTGTTAAGAAGAAGGATGGATCGATGCGCATGTGTATTGACTATCGTGAGTTGAACAAACGAACGGTCAAGAACAAGTATCCTCTCCCGAGAATTGATGATCTTTTTGATCAACTACATGGTGCTTCGTATTTTTCAAAGATTGATTTGCGGTCCGGTTATCATCAGTTGAAGGTAAAGAAGGAAGATGTAACAAAGACAGCTTTCCGGACTAGATATGGTCATTATGAGTTCTTGGTCATGCCATTTGGGTTGACCAATGCTCCAGCCGCGTTTATGGACTTAATGAATCGGGTATGCCGCCCCTTTCTAGATCATTTTGTTATTGTGTTTATTGACGATATTTTGATCTATTCTAAGTCAGAGGATGAACACCGTGAGCATTTGAAAGCAGTTTTGGAGGTGTTGAGGGAGAAGAAGTTGTACGCAAAGTTTTCTAAATGTGAGTTTTGGCTCCGAGAAGTGCAGTTTCTTGGTCATGTTATTTCATCAGAAGGTATTAAAGTAGATCCTTCAAAGATTGAAGCTGTTTCAAAGTGGGAGCAGCCAAAGACTCCTACCGAGATTAAGAGTTTTCTTGGTTTGGCTGGGTATTATAAAAGGTTTATTCAGGATTTTTCCCGAATAGCCAAGCCTATGACGGAATTAACAAAGAAGGGTGTGAAGTACGAGTGGACTGAAAAGCAGGAAAATGCATTCCAAACGTTGAAAAGAAGTTGTGTGAAGCTCCTATCCTTGCCTTGCCTGAAGGTACTGATGATTTAGTGGTATATAGCGATGCTTCTATTACGGGTTTGGGTTGTATTTTAATGCAGAGAGACAAAGTGATTGCCTATGCTTCACGTCAGTTGAAGCCTCATGAGAAGAATTACCCTACCCATGATCTTGAGCTAGCGGCGGTTGTGTTTGCATTGAAATTATGGAGACATTACTTATATGGTACTAAATGCACACTTTTCACCGACCATAAGAGTTTACAATATATGTTTACTCAAAAGGAGATGAATGTGAGACAAAGAAGGTGGATGGAATTACTTAAAGACTATGATTGTGAAATCAAATACCATCCGGGTAAAGCCAATGTAGTGGCGGATGCACTAAGTAGGAAAGTGCAAAGCTCTTCTTGTAAGTTGATGAGCATGCAAGTTCAAGCCAAGTCGGGTCTATTAGATCGAATTAAAGAAGCACAAGAGATGGCATTAATGAAGGATAATATTGATAAAGAGAGTATTGGGAAGAAGAAATGACTTGTGATGGAGACTAATAGCCGTGGGTTTAAAACATACAAGGGTCGTATTTGGGTGCCACTGCTTGGTGGTAACCGGGAGTTGATCCTTGAAGAGGTCCATAGAAGTAGGTATTCGATGCATCCCGGTGTCACCAAAATGTATGCAGATTTGAAGCCGATTTATTGGTGGCCGGATATTAAAGGTGAAGTAGCTCATTTTGTAGCAAAGTGTTTGACATGTGCACGTGTGAAAACGGACCATAAAAAGCCGTATGGTTTGTTGCATCAATTAGACGTTCCCGAGTGGAAATGGGATCATATCACGATGGACTTTGTAACGAAGCTACCGAAAACGCCGAAAGGGAATGATATGATTTGGGTGATTGTAGATAGATTGACGAAGAGTGCTCATTTTCTAGCTACCCGACAAGATGTGCCTTTAAAGAAGATGGCAAAGATGTATATAGATGAAGTTGTCTCGAAACATGGAGTTCCATTGTCTATTGTCTCGGATAGGGACACTAGATTTGTGTCTAAATTTTGGAAGGGTCTTCAACGAGAATTGGGTACTAGAGTGAACTTGAGTACCGCCTATCATCCTCAAACCGATGGGCAAAGTGAGAGAACCATCCAAACCTTAGAGGATATGTTGAGAACGTGTGTACTAGACTATGGTGGAGCATGGGATGAACACTTGAAGTTGATTGAATTTGCTTATAATAATAGTCACCATGCAAGTATTGGAATGCCACCATTTGAAATGTTATATGGAAGGAGATGTAGGACTCCAAGTTGTTGGATGGAGCCCGGTGAAAAGCAGTTAACCGGTCCCGAAATTATTGAAATCTCCGCTGAGAAAGTTAATGTAGCTAAAGAAGCTTTACGTGTGGCCAGAGAAAGGCAGAAAACTTATGCAGATAAGAAAAGGAGACCAATGGAGTTTAATGTAGGTGACTTAGTGATGCTGAAAGTGTCACCATGGAAAGGAGTAATCCGATTTGGAAAGAAGGGCAAGTTGAGTCCAAGATTTATTGGACCTTTTAAAATCTTGAAACGCATTAAGGATGTAGCATATCAGTTGGAATTACCTCCAGAATTGGATGGAATTCACAACACCTTTCATGTATCCTACCTAAGGAAGTGTCTAGCCGAGGAGTCAAGTGTGATTCCAATTCAAGATGTGAGCATTGACCAATGAAGAAAATGGTTGAAGAACCGGTGGCAATACTTGGAAGGAAGCAAAGAAGTTACGCAGGAAAGTGATAGATCTTGTCTTGATAAAGTGGAAGCATAATCATGGAGAAGCTTGACTTGGGAAACTGAAGCAGTAATGAAGGAGAATTATCCCGAGTTGTTCCTTAATGATGAGATTCCGGGGACGGAATCCTCTTAAGGGGGAGGTAATTGTAACATCCCAAACTTTTCTTTAAGATTTGACTAACGCTGTTAAGTCAACCTCATGTGTGTCGTTAAGTCTAGTGTGAATATATGCATATACGTAGTTAATGTGTGTTATGTGTGAGGTTTGAAAACCTAAATGTTAATGTAGTATAAATGTGTGAAATATGAAGAAATTATGTCTATGTAGTGACATTTAATGAAGGGTTAATGTTGTATATGGGCAATAAAGAAGTTTGTGACCAATAATGAAGGATTAGGAAGCCTAGGGACTAGTTTTGACATGTGTGGAAAGTCAAAAACGGATTAGTAGCTTAGAGGCTGTCATTAGGAGGTTATTTGCAGATCTCACTTCTTCTAAACAAGCCCTAACTGATCCTAAGTCATTCCATAGTCTTCTCTCATCAAATCTCAAGCCGAAAAGTCGTTTTGTGTGTGAATTGGTGGTCATTGTCAAGAGTATTTGCATTCTAATTGTCATTTGCAGGTAATAATCAATTCATTGATCGTATTTTCAGATCATGAGTCGTGTGTGTTGAATCAAATCTGATTGAAAAGGGGTTTGTAAAGGAATTAGGGTTTCATTGTGTTATGGTTAATTTATGTGTTTTAATCAAGTATTTGGCCTAAAACGATTGTAAACGATGTTTTAACGATTTGGATTGATAAGAGATGTTTTGATGATCAAAGATTAATGTTTTTGTGTCAATTCGATCGGTACTTAAAGAGTTTAGGGGTCATTTTCTGGAAAAAGGTCAAAAAACACGTTTCTGCACTTCGAACGAAGATAACCTTCGTAAGACTTCTATTTTCGTACGCAGTCACTATCTTCGTAAGAACAAACTATCTTCGTAAGAACTGTAGCTAAGTTCGTAAGAAGGATTTTTCAGACTAAGTTCGTGAGGTTTGTTAAGTTCGTTTGAGTCCCAAATGACTTATATTTCATATGTTAATGTACAATAGGTGTCGGGGATTACTGATAAGCACTATTAGCTATTTGTTTGCGCGCGTACACTACTACCAGGTAAGATACACTACTTTGACACGCTGAGGGATCAACTAAAAAGCTGGTTTCAAATCGTAAACACTTCCATTCGGTATCTTTATATTGCATGTGGGCATATGGGTTACTTGGGAGATATTATGGGTTATGCAGTTGACCATGAGACCTGAGATGCAGTCCCTATTGTAGTGTAATGTAGTATTGCTTAATGTAGTATGTAGCTATGCAGTTGATGTAGTTTAATGAAGTATCTTGATATGCATGATATATAGAAATGAAGTTGATGTGTGATATGCATGCTTGACTTGTACGCCTAGTTCACTAGACTTGCTAGGTTACTATGTCACTTGCACGTTTAAGGATCCAAACGTAATGAAGTTAAAGTGTGTGAAGGTCTAGGAATGTGTGTTACCTAGACTATATGTGTGTGAATGTTTGGGAATGCAGGGACCCAATCTATATGTGTGAAATTGAGCTCATAAAACTAATGCAGGGAAAGTGTTAAGCTTAACCCGTACTTGTCTCAGCCGGATGAGTGCGTTGATGCAGTTGTTGCTTGGGTGGCTCCTCGCAACATGGTCTTTATAACGCAGGGCGAGTAATACGAGAGGTTTGACCAACCTCCACATACGGATTACTCTTGGATTGGCTTGCCACTCCTTAACGACGTAAGATGAGTAGTCTTTTGACTGATCATCCAGTCGGGTGTGATGCAGGGCACACTTATATGCAGTTAACAAAGATACGTGTGACAATGTGTGAACTAATGCAGGATAGGCACATTTAGGATGATTATCCTAATTAATATGAAGTCGAAATGTAGTATATGTGTGAACGTGTGATGTGTGTTGTGCCTAATAAAACTTGTCTAATAATGAAGATTGTTTTAATTGGACAAATGCTTTTAATTAAGTGTTATCTTACTTAGCTATTCTTATAGCTAACACTTGCTTCTTTAATGTGGTTGTTCCCTCAGGTTTAGCTTGATGGAATTAGATGAAGGATGTGTGAGCTTGGGTAGATTCATTGAAGGAGCCTTAGTTATCCATAGACGATTCTTTGCTTAGACATTTATTTACATTTTGTACTTAATGTCGAATTTATGTTGTGACTTGTGAACGGTTGTTTTATGTTGGGCAACCGTTGGGTTTTCATTTGAACTATTGTTTGATATGGCATGTAACACCAAATAAATGCAGAAACCGAAATGTTTTTATCGGTTTTGACTTTTACAGTCTTTACTTCCGCAATTTAACACCGTTAGATGAAAAGTTTTGAAAACCCATATTTTTAAACGACGGGTGTTACAGCAAGTAACCACCATTAATCAAAATAGATCACTTCAAGATCTTGTTTATAAAAAGCATTGACACCTGCAATCGAATCCAATACGTTGTTAGTGAAAAACCTTTTGTACTTCAAAAATACATTCAGATAAATAAACTTTTTTGTTGTCATATATTTTAAAGTTGATTTTTAACTTGGTAGATTAAGTTGGGTTGTTTGTAAGCAAGGAAAATATTCTTATTTGGTATAGACACTTGTATCTAAATTCCATTTATGATGAGATCTGTGTAAGTTTTCTCTTCATATTTTTTGGTGATAGAATTAATTTCTCATTGAGGGGTTTATATTGAATCTATTTGGCGTAAGAGCTTTGTAGCACGAACTCCGTTAAGATGACATATGCTAAAACTCCTGATAACACGAGCAATTCACACGTTTAAATTTTTTTTTTTTGGCTATTACATATCTTTTATATATATTAAAAGAGATCCTTTAAATAGAAAAATGAAAAAATCTAGACCTTACATTGAAGTTCATCCTTTATTTTCCACCATTGAATTAAAATGCTTACATCATCTTTGACTGAACTTTTAGTCAAAGGCGTTTTTAGTCCTCCAACTTTCATTATTTTTTTCGAACACTCATACATTTCGACCTTTTGCAACTCCTCACTATTTTTTTTCATAATATAGATTGCAAGCAATATAGCTTGTTTATAGATTGCAATCAATATGAAAAACACTCTTTTAAGTGTGATCAAACAAATTTTACAAAAAATCATGTCCAATGTTTAAATAACAAAGCAATATGAGAAACGTTTTTTTAAACGAATATTTTTTTTAACTTCGATCCATATTTTAATAAGGGTTCTTTTTTACAAGTCTACAAATTCTTGATTTTTTAATATGATGATTAC
Source organism: Erigeron breviscapus (assembly GCA_034093135.1). Taxonomy (NCBI): domain Eukaryota; kingdom Viridiplantae; phylum Streptophyta; class Magnoliopsida; order Asterales; family Asteraceae; genus Erigeron; species Erigeron breviscapus. The sequence goes on from CM067167.1 coordinate 285,111,714, forward strand.
GATCGATTCTTCATATTCTAATTAACGTTTTTCTTTACAAGATGATTAAAATACAAGATAAATCTAAAATACAAGATAAATATAATTTATCAAAGAAAATATTTTTCCTCATTACGGTATATTTTTTCTTCTCTCAGTTTTTTATACCTTTTAGCCAGCTTTTTATATGTACAAATTTAACTATTTTTATATGGTTTCCTCACGTTTCACGTGAGTTATAAGCTAGTTTCAATTTTCAAACACACATACATAACTTAATAAATAAAAATAAAAGAAAAAGAACTCATATATCATAATATCCCAAAATCTCATATAAATGGTTATTGTAAAACAAATAGTTAAAACAAGATCTTGACCCTTGTATTATGATAGAATTGATGCATGAAGATTCACGAAGCACAAATATATATATTGATGCACGATGATTTTTATGATGTACGGTGATTTTTAGTAAATGGAAACATATTGTTTTATTTGTTTTACTTTAATACTTCTTTTATTTTACCTAAAACCTAAATATAAATAATATATATAATATAAATAATAATCATAATATGTAGATATATATATATATATATAATACACAAATACATATAACATATATCAATATATCATATACATACGGAAAAACCATATATAAAAATAAATAGAAAGAAATAAATGCCGCCAACAAATCGATCGACGACACCACGACCCGGTCAAAGGGGGTGGATGGAGTCCGGGTACTGAACACCCCAATGACACGTCGGACTCCATACCAAAATGTTATTGAAATGTTGCATGCCGGGATCAAATCACAAAAGCTCACTAATACAATTAGATTTTCCAAGACGATTGATGTACGTGCAAAAATTTTGACCGTAGGTGGCACTTTAGTTCTATTTACCGATAGTTTAGTTGATGCAACTCGCATTCAAATTTAAAAGTAACTTAAAAGTTATATCACATGTATGCAGTAAAAATTGGATATAAAGATCGTTGCCTGAATTATGTCGTAACCGATCAACCCATTTTAACAAAGTCATACATCGTCTATTCTGTATCAAGTGTCCATTTATACGCCGACACGATTATCGAATTGGTGTTGTGTATATATACGTGTGTGACTAAATTAACAAATATAAAGTCAACAGAGATAGAACCTCAAATTTGAACCATGTGAACACTAATTATTAGTCGAATCGACCAACAAAGCAAAAGGTTCCCCACACTCAATAGATTCATCTAAATTCCGTTTTTACGCCACATGAATCTCGTACTAGTTTACTATTGTTATATATATATTTCATTCTGACTTATACATTACACATTATTACCAGAGCCGGTCCTGACTTTTCAGCTCAAGGCGAAATAGCCAAAAACATGCCCATATTAAAAATCTTAAATGATACAACACCATCTTTTTAAGGGTTTAAAACCAAATCAAGTTAGACGGCTCATCCCTATACTAATATTATTAAATATATATAAGTTACAACTTTATATTTTTAAGGAGATAAAGTTTAAATTGATTATAATATACGAATCTTAAAATGATGTTTATGTGCATTTTTTGTTGCAAAAACTTCAATTATTTCATCATACTTTACAATAGATTTAAAAAAAACTTAAATAATAGAATATTTAGAATCTCATAGAATCATCAATTTGTAAAATTATTTAGGCTGTTAATAATTACAGTATTATCGTGGATTTTTTTTTATTTAGTTAATAGGTTATGCTTATAATCTATATAAAATGAAGTCCAAAGCATAATATCATCTACGGAAAATACATTATGTTATATTGTAGTGATGTAGTCTAGTACCCTAGTTTACCATTTTAATATATAAATATAAGTTCCTACAAAGTTTAAGGGTTAAAGATGAAATGGAAACTAATTGTAGGGGGATTTTGAATAAAAGCGCTATAAAAGATCAAAAGCATCTCTTCTTCTCTATTCAATGTCATCTTCTTCCTTCAACATCTTTTCGTTCGCCGAGCCAGAAGACTTTCACCCGAAAACTCCATTGAAACAAAACATAAGTTTGTCGTTTTTAACTTGAATAACAATTCACTCTTTACATAATAAAACATAATATATTGATCTATTGTTGTAAATCATCCAAAAACTACCTAGTATAGCATAGCATGAACCGAAACTTCGATGCCCTTAAGATTTTTGTTGCTCAGGGCTGTCACCCATCTCGCCCAGCACCAGGGCCGGCCCTGATTATTACGTACTATTATTATCATATCATTCAACGTCACTTGTCCCCTCAGTATGGCATGTTCATACAAATTACGTAGCATTTTCAAAATTTATACTCTGTATTAGTTATCACACATTTTTTAGATGAAACTCATAACTCTAACAAATCCCCCTAATAATCCATCTTTACAAATATAGTAAGTAAGATTTGAACCCTGGTGGATTCTTTCAAAGTTAATTAATACTAGCAAGACAAAATTAGGGTGTTAAAAGGTAAGTTTACACAAAAAATTATCATAATGTAAAACTTTTCCAAATTAAAGAAGGGTAAAGGCCATAAAATCACAACATATTTTTACTTTCGTCTCCATGATAGTAATGTATTATGTAAAAACCAATATTTGCAATGTAATCTTTTAGTTTTTTTAGTTGGTCTCCCAATGATAGTGAATTTAAAGTATTTAAGACGTTATGTCCCCGTTATATGCTCCTAATTTTGTTGGTACGTGATTGTATCAAGTGACAAGAAAAAGTCCAATCTATTCCTTTTTTCTTTAAACAATACCTGAATATTTTCAATTAACTTTTAAATTTTGTCGTATATGACTTGCAAATATGTACCCACTACCAAGCAAGGTGAGTAAGGTCCTCCAAGGCTCCAATCCTGCATTGCCAATTTGCGATGGGTTTATAAGGTTAGAATTCCTGGTTAACTTGACCGGTAAGGTTTATATAACTATATATATATTAAGTTGAAAGTTACAGTAAACAATTTTTCAAATTTGTTATCAAAATTAAGTTAAATTTAGCATGACTTGCCGAATTTCTTCTGGAACCAAATGTTGATGTTTGTCATTATAATAATTCATCGATTAATATCTATCTTTATTCGTCGTTTTTTTAACAGCCAACAAAAATGTTCTATTACTTTCTAGCAAGGCGCTAGATAAAAGTATATTTTTCTTTCCTTTTTTGACTTTCTAGCAAGCGATTCGATATATTTTTGACGACTTTTTGATTTTCGTTTTTTTTATACTTACACATAACCTACACATGTGTAGGTTAAACGAAAATTGTGATTCGGAACAGGCTCCGCCCTTAAGGAAATTCATAAATGGTAGCTGATGGGGTGATAGGTCATAGCGTGATAAGTAATAGAGGGTTTTAGGTCATAGAGGGTGATCGGTGATGGGTGATCTACCTAACGGGCTCCACCCTTGGCCGCTATGGCTCCGCCATGGACTGACGGGCTTCGCCCTTGGCCACAAGATTGACGGGCTCTGCCCTTAACCGTCAATGTTGTGTACATATGGTCATTTAGTAATTTACATGTGAAAACAAAGATCCTACACATGTGTAAGTACACAAGTATAAGGGGAAAAAAACGAAAATTAAAAAGTCGTTAAAAGTATATCGAGTCGCATCTCTAATGAAAAAAGACGAAATTTTAAGACTACCCATATTTTTATTTCATCTAACGATGTACGGTTTGTGAGATAAAACATTTGAATGATTAGGATGAATTTTCATTTTTTATTAAAAAGAGAGAAAATAGAAGAGAATGTGTGGTCCAGAATGATTCTCGCGTTCTTTTTTTTAAGGGTTCTTAAGCAACTTTCCTCTATAGAATTGATATTTGTACATAATTATTGATATATTTACTACATAGTACAGCTTTATATAACATACTGTACAAAAGTACTAAAGCAACTACATGTGTGGTAAATATATCAATAGTTGTGATACGAATATCACCTCCTTTCTTCTCTCTCTCTCTCTCTCTCTCTCTCTATATATATATATATAAAAACTGTTTTACCTAAATATATAATAATAATAATAATAATGGTATGGTATATATTTTCTTGTAATTTCACCTTTATGCGAAGTCAAATTATAAAATAAGATAACAATGAAAAGAAAATGATAAATCTTCCTAAATAATTTTTCTAAAAATCCTTTTAACTATATGATCATAACACTTGATGGAATCAAAGGCTAAGTGTAACATCCGCAATTTTTGACCGTTTGACTTTATACGTAATTTGACTAACGAATTAAATTATTAATGTAATTTCATTTATTTTGAGACTAAATAACTATTGATGGACTTGACGGGTCGATTTATCGACTTATTATGTGAAACGACGCTAGACGATATGTGAATTTAACTAGAAACTTAAATGGGTCAACCCATGAGTCAAACCCACCACCCATACCCAAGACCCTCAACCCATGACCCATGGATCCTACCCAACCTTATCCCTCCAAATTCTTCCACCCTCCCTCATCCACTCACCCATTCTACCCTTCCCTTTTCTCTCTCTAAAAACCCCAAGAACACACATACTCTTCTCTCTCTCTAGATTCTTGCATCATAAATGGTGGTTTCAAGCTAAAATTTCACAAGAATAATTATCTTCATCATCTTCTAAACATCATATCTCAAAGTTGGGTTTCCAAGTGCAAGAATTCCTTCAAATCGGGTCAATTTCGAGTTTGGACTTTTGGAGGTGACTTTGGTAAGTTTAATCTATCTTATAATTACCATTTTATGTTGTTGAACATGCCTCTAGTCAAATCCAAGTATTCTTAGGTCAAATTGCAAGTCAAAACCCAATTGAGTCAAAATTTAGGGTTCTAGGGTTTGATTCTTGTTGGATTTGTGTTATGGAAAGGTTTTGGTGATGGGTTTTATCAAAATATGTTGGTAACATGTTTCCTAGCTTCAAAATGGTCTTTAGATGTTCAAAAATGAGTTTGGATCGAATTTGGGTCGTGTGTGGTTCATGAATGGTGTGCTGATCTGATGCTGATCTCGGCGAGGGGAAATTATGGCCTCGTCGAGATTGAATTCCAGTGCCATATTTTTGGTGTTGATCTCGGCGAGGGGCAGTTATGGCCTCGTCGAGATTGAGAGGCAGAACCTATAAATTGAAACAGTCATAACTATTAAACCGTAAGTTCGTTTTTAACATATGAGCTATCCTTGGAATCGTGCGAGAGTCTACTTTCTTATGATTTCATCCATTTGGGATGAAACTAATATTATTTCTAAAAATGTTGGTTTAAAGTGTCGTCGTTCTTGGTCGGGGAAGCTTGTAAAGCGATTGTCGGGTCATGGCATACCACTAACTAGTTAGACCTTACCGTTTGGGTATTATATGTTGACTCGATACTTGTGAAGTAGGTTGTGATCATTGTAGCACTTCGGGCCTTACTTACTCATCTTGGAAAGCGGTAATACTTGTTTGATCACATCAGGTGAGTTTCGTAGCTCCCTACTCGATTGAGATTCGGGCTGGGAAGTGCACACATACTTGTTTGATTGTTTAATTGATTTATTGATGGCTTGATTTAGATTGTTTGATTTATTATGCATTCGTTTATGATTATATGATGTGACTAGGATAGTTGTAGATACATGGAAGACGATGATGCCTTTAAAGAGTTATAGATGTGGTGGGAAGGCTGCGGGTGACCCTATATATAAGCATCTATGATTCCTTAAATGTATAGTCGTATGAAATGTATGTGCATTGTGGTTTGGTTGAATTATTGTGTTTTTGGGCTTGAGATTGAGATGGACACACGCATACACACTATCACCCCGTTGGGGAGCCTTGTACTTTCAAGTACTTGATATTTGTGTGGGACGCACACCGACCCCGAGTATATAGACGTATATACATCGATGATTTTGAGATGCCACATTGGTCATGGTGATGGCATGTGAGTATCGTTGCATTGTGCGGGACGCACACAGACCCCAAGTATGTAGACACACATACTTGATGTTTTTGAGATGCCACGTTGGTCAGGTCGACGACATCGTGAGTATCATTGCATTTGTTGATGTTGTGAGACACACATGGTATACACTCCTACATTCCTTGGCCATATCTCATGCACGTTTACCTCATGCATCCTTATTGTGTAACAACCCTACTTTTTAAATATTATATATGTGCTAGTTATGTTGCCTATGATCTCGCAAGCCATAGTTATATTAGAAACTAGTAGATGATGCCCCTAAATTAGCAATCTAAAGCTAGTATTTAGTTCTAAATCAAATTTAATAAAATAGCATTGAACAAAATTTTGTTGTTAATCAATCAAATTATCTAAATAATAATGTAAGTCTCACAAGTTGAGATAACCATCAAAAATCCTTACGAAGGTCCAACAATTTAATCATTTAGCTAATTAAAGTAAATTTGGTCACGAAAATAAAATTTCTATTTCAAAATATGTTTATAAGTTCATATGCGCATAAAAGCGTTTAAATCATAATAAGTATATATATATACATATATGCTTAAAATAAATACAAGATTACAACCAATGAGCTTTGTAACAAATTAAAACACCAAAAATATATACATACATACATATATGTACGGCACACATATATATACATACATACATATATGTACGGCACACATATATATACATACTAACACAAATTGTTTAAATCACAAATGACTAGTAAATAATAAGCATGCAATATATATATATACACTTAACCTATACATCTATAAATATATACACACACTTTTTTAAAAAAATAAATATGAAAACCCTCCAAATACCCCTTTGAGGCCGCCCCCCCCACATCACACCCTCACACATCCATTTCAAATTACATACACTCTTTATAGTCTTGGAACTCACACACTTCTTACACTCTTCACACACTCTTATTTTCTCTCAAGAAAAACCTCTTCCCCCTCCTTTTTCTTCTTCTTATTTCGGCCAAACAACAACAAGAAACACCAACAAAAATCAAGTTAAACACTTAATAATAATAAGGATTAAGTTAGATTACTAAAGGGTTATATCAAGCAAGGGTTTAAGGATTGTTTTTGGGTTAGATTAAGGGTTGTTGGAGGCCTCAAGAGTCACGAAATTTCTGCCCATTTTCACCATCAAAACCAAGTTCAAGAGGGTATAATCTTCATCCTTTTTACTAGATCTAATCTTGTTCTTGTTTATATTCAAAGGTTTTATCAAAAACTCATACTTTCTTCTTGTTTTCTTTGTAATATACACTTAATGAGGGCAAAGTTGATAGGATCTTTCTTTCCATGCTCATGCATGTCGAATCTAAGAAGAAAGATCCAAGGATTCAACAAGTTTAAGACCCAAAGGTGTTGTTATAGATTAGTAGCTTTTAAAGTGATTTTCCTTTTGATAGATCTATATGTTTTTGTATATTTTTGAAGAATATATTCTGAGATTTTTCATTAAAAAGATGTTTTTATGTTGTTGAATGTTAGATCTATAAAAGTTGATATTAAAAAGTGTTGATTTGAATGCATGTATGCTAGATTTAAGAAAGTTGGATCTTTTGTTGGATTATGAGATGGATATGGACTTGTTATAAGTGAAAAATATGTTAATATTAATGTTAATATTCTGGAAAAATTAATGAAATAACAAAGAGACAAAGCTTGGACCAAAACATGTTAAAATAAGCTAGAAATCATAAACCGAAAACACGCAAAAATGCATTTTGAGCACACACATGCACCTTAACCTTATGACCAAGGAAATATGATGAACCTACTGGAAATAAGTTGAAATAAAAGTATAAAACTCAGATCTATTGGTTCATGACAACAATAAGCTCAAAAATCACCTTTTTGGGTCAAATAATCACTAACCGAAAGCACTAAATTGCACATATCACACCACCACCACTATCACGATTTTGGACACCAAAATATGATGAACTTTCTGGAAATAATGAAACAAGAATGAAAACCCCTTTTGAAGCACTTTAATTGCTTAAGAAATGAGGCTAAAATCACTATTTCGGTAAACGATTTTTAAGTTTAAAATCCTCAAAATAAGCAAGACACAAGAGAGGTTGAATTGATATGAATTTTTATTGATAAAAGTTGCCTAAAAGGCCTGGTATTTTTGACCAAAATGTTTAGTGATGATTTCTAAGAATTTCCATAAATTATTGAATTTAAATGGTAATTAAAAGACATAAAAATCAATAAATAAATTATGTAAATCAAGAATGGGGTTAAATCATCTTAACCATTGATAAAAATAACAAAAACCTACTGGAGAAAAATAGTTAAAAGGCAAGAGACATGTGTTACATAATTTAAAGATAAATAATTAAGTAAAAATGACTAATTAAATATTATTATTAAAATTAATGGAAAATACACAAATAAAAGTATAAATCATGAAATTATAAATTAAGGAGCATGTATATCAGAAGATAATTCAAATGAAATTATTCATAATTTATAAAGACAATTATGACACTTAAAAGTATTTTTAAGGAATTATTTAATTAATAAATCAATAAAATGAATAAATAATTAATTAAATAATCTTAAATTAAATAAAAACTTATAAATCAGGAAATATACATAAACATTAATATTATAAGACTACTAATGTCAAATATTATTACTAAGCAAAGTATGCAATGGAGATCATGTAAATCAAAGCCAAACTACCGAAATTCCAATCAACATACAAAAACGTTTAATGAGAAAACGACTTCTACCACCAAATCTCTTTTAACCAAATAATGAGAGCATCATAATGCACTTGAATTCCACAATGAAGTAACAACCAAAGATGGGCAAGTCTACTAGTATACATCTCATGATCTAGCTCACTAGTTCATGTCACGCGAACTTACGTCGTGAATATATACGTTATGGTTTAGGCTTGCTTGGGGAGCAACAAGACTAGACGAAGATCTCGCATTTGATCAGCCCCTAACACTCTCAAATCAAGTGAGTCATAGTGTAACACCCGACGTTTAAAAATATGGGTTTTCAAAAATCTTTCACCTAACGGTGTTAAATTGCGGAAGTAAAGACTGTAAAAGTCAAAACCGATAAAAACATTTCGGTTTCTGCATTTAGTTGGTGTTACACGTCATATCAAACAATAGTTCAAATGAAAACCCAACGGTTGCCCAACATTAAACAACCGTTCACACATTATTACATAAATTCGACATCAAATGAAATGTATTCAAAAGTCTCCATAATAAGCAACTAGGGGTAGCTAAGGAATCTGCATGCTTTCTACCCACGCCCTCACGTTTTGCACCTACAAGTCCTTCAAGCTAAACCTGAGGGAACAACCACATTAAAGAAACAAGTGTTAGCTATAAGAATAGCTAAGTAAGATCACACTTAATTAAAAGCAATTTGTCCAATTAAAACCCTTCTTCATTATTAGACAACTCATTAGGCACAACACACAACACACATAACTGCATAACAACTTCATATCAATTAGGATAATCATCCTAAATGTGCCTATCCTGCATTAGTTCACACATTGTCACACATATCTTCGTTTACTGCATATAAGTGTGCCCTGCATCACACCCGACTAGATGATCAACCAAAAGACTAATCATCGTACGTCGTTAAGGAATGGCAAGCCAATCCAAGAGTAATCCGTATGTGGAGGTTGGTCAAACCCCTCGTATTACTCGCCTGCATTATAAAGACCATGTTGCAAGGAGCCACCCAAGCAACAACTACGTCAACGTACTCGTCCGGCTAAGACTTGTACGGGTTAAGCTTAACACTTTCCCTGCATTATATTTACGAGCTCGATCCCACACATAACCTAAACATAATCACACATTACCTTCATTTCGTTTGGGCCCTTAAACGTGCAAGTGACATGGCACCCTACCAAGTCTAGTGAGCTAGGTGTACAAGCCATGTAGTATGCATATGTCACACAACAACTTCATTTTTACATTTCACACATAATAAGACACTTCATAAATCTACATAAACTGCATAACAATACCCTACATTGAACAATACTTCATTTCACTACATTAAGGTCTGCATTTCAGGTCTCATGGTCAACTACATATCCCATAATACCTCCCGTGTAACCCGAGATACCCACAAATGTCATAAGTTACCGTTAAGGAAGTTATAAGTATGAAACTTTGCTTGTTGAACCCTCAGCGTGACAAAAGTAGTGTATCTTACCTTGATACAGCTTAACAACAAGCTACAAGCACAATACAACGATGACTAGGTGTCTCCAATAACCTAGAACAAGTATAAGATCGAAAGATAAGCTAAACGACACCTTTTGTAAAATCTGGGCAGGTGGTGCGCCGCACCTTCCATGTGGTGCGTCGCACCATTCCTCCAGGGAAATTCAAATTAACTACGAGTGCGCCGCACCTACCCTTTGGTGCGTCGCACAAAACCATCAGAAAAACTTATCAATCAATAGGTGCGCCGCACCTACCCTTTGGTGCGTCGCACCAATCTTCCAGGGAATTTAGATTAAGACCAGGTGCGCCGCACTAGCCCTTGGTGCGTCGCATATCGGGGTTCACCAAAAACCCAAACTGGGCTGTGGTGCGCCGCACCACTCCTTTGGTGCGCCGCACCTGGGGTGCAGACCAGCAAATCAATTTTTGTTCTTTGATCAAACGATTTCCATACGAACCCATACCCCAAATCCAACCTGGGGACCTAAAATTAACCCTTTTAATTGCACTTTCATCATCTTTAACCATCCTATTAATCCTTTAATCCTTTACATCATAAATCAATCGTTTAATCACCCAAATAACATGAAATCGGTGAACGTTTAATCTAATAACCCAACCCAAACCCTTATGGCCTGGATTAAGACTAATATAAGACTCAAACAATCATATCTCAAAAGAGGAACACCTATATTACCTGTAATAGGTGATAAAGATCCAAGACCTAAGCAATGCACGATCGATTTGGCTCCAACACGAATAGATCTAGCGAGAAACTTGAGGGGAAGGGAAGGGATCAGCTAGGGCTTGTTTAGGAGGAAGAAAACCTGCATAATGGCTCTCTAAAGACAACCCCTAAGCCTCTAAACCCGTTTTTTAACTTTGCACACATGTCAAAACTAGCCCCTAAGCTTCCTAATCCTTCATTATTGGTCACAAACTACTTATTGACCATATACATCATTAATCCTTCATTAAATGTCACTACATAGACATTGATCTTCATATTACACACATTTATACTACATTAACATTTAGGCTTACAAGCCTCACACATAACACACATTAGTTACATATAAACATTTAAATCTAAAATAGACTTAACGACACACACAATATTGACTTAACGGCATTAGTCAACTAATAAAGAAAAGTTTGGGATGTTACAATTACCTCCCCCTTAAGAGGATTCCGTCCCGGAATCTCTTCATTAAGGAACAACTCGGGATACTTTTCCTTCATTACTGCTTCAGTTTCCCACGTTAAGCTTTCTCCATGGTTATGCTTCTACTTTATCAACACGAGGTCAATCACTTTTCGGCGTAACTTCTTTTGCTTTCTTCCAAGTATCGCTACTGGTTCGTCTACTATTCTCTTCTTTGGGTCAATACTCACGTCTTTAATAGGAATCACACTTGACTCCTCAGCTAAACATTTCCTCAAGTAGGATACATGGAAAGTGTTGTGAATTCCATCCAATTCTGGAGGTAATTCCAACTGATATGCCACGTCTTAATGCGTTTCACAACTTTAAAAGGTCCAATGAAACGTGGACTCAACTTTCCCTTCTTTCCAAATCGAATAACTCCTTTCCAAGGTGATACTTTCAGCATCACTAAATCACCAACATTAAACTCAATCGGTCTCCTTTTCTTATCTGCATAAGTTTTCTGCCTTTCTCTTGCCACACGCAAAGCTTCTTTAGCTACATTAACCTTTTCAGAGGTGATTTCAATAATTTCGGGACCGGTCAACTGCTTTTCACTGGGCTCCATCCAACAACTTGGAGTCCTACACCTTCTTCCATATAACATCTCAAATGGTGGCATTCCAATGCTTGCATGGTGACTATTGTTGTAAGCAAACTCAATCATCCTCAAATGATCATCCCATGCTCCACCGTATTCGAGTACACACGTTCTCAACATATCCTCCAAGGTTTGAATGGTTCTCTCACTTTGCCCATCGGTTTGGGGATGATAGGCGGTACTCAAATTTATTCTACTACCCAATTCCCGTTGAAGACCCTTCCAAAAGTTTGACACAAACCTCGAGTCTCGATCCGAAACAATAGATAAAGGAACTCCATGTTTCGCAACTACTTCATCAATGTACATCTTTGTCATCTTCGTTAAAGGCACATCTTGTCGGGTAGCTAGAAAATGAGCACTCTTCGTCAATCTATCTACAATCACCCATATCATATCATTCCCTTTCGGCGTTTTAGGTAGCTTCGTTACAAGTCCATGGTAATATGATCCCATTTCCACTCGGGAATTTCTAATTGATGCAACAAACCATACGGCTTTTGATGGTCCGTCTTCACTCTTGCACACGTCAAACACTTTGCTACAAAATGAGCTACTTCTCCTTTAATATCCGGTCACCAATAGATCGGCTTTAAATCTGCATACATTTTGGTGACACCGGGATGTACTGAATATCTACTTCTATGGGCTTCCTCAAGGATCAATTCTCGGTTACCACCAAGCAATGGCACCCAAATTCGACCCTTGTATGTTTTGAACCCACGGCTATTAGTCTCCATCACAAGACGTTTCTTCTTCCCAATGCTTTCATTGTCAATGTTATCCTTCATCAATGCCCTCACTTGTGCTTCCTTAATTCGATCAAGTAGCCCCGACTTGGCTTGAACTTGCATGCTCATCAACTTACAAGAAGAACTTTGCACCTTCCTACTTAGTGCATCCGCCACTACATTGGCTTTTCCCGGATGGTATTTGATTTCACAATCGTAATCCTTAAGTAATTCCATCCACCTCCTTTGTCTCACGTTCATCTCCTTTTGATTAAAGACATACTGCAAACTTTTATGATCGGTAAACAAAGTGCATTTTGTACCATAAAGGGTAATGTCTCCACAATTTCAATGCAAATACAACTGCGGCCAATTCAAGATCATGGGTAGGGTAATTCTTCTCATGTGGTTTCAACTGGCGGGAAGCATAGGCGATCACCTTGTCCCTCTGCATCAGTACACAACCCAAACCCGTGATAGATGCATCACTATACACAACCAAATCATCGGTACCTTCAGGCAAGGCAAGTATAGGAGCTTCACACAACTTCTTCTTCAACGTTTGAAATGCATTTTCCTGCTTATCGGTCCACTCGAACTTTACTCCTTTCTTCGTTAGTTCAGTCATAGGCTTGGCTATTCGGGAGAAATCCTGAATGAACCTTCTATAATATCCAGCCAAACCAAGAAAACTTTTAATCTCAGTAGGAGTCTTTGGCTGCTCCCACTTTGAAACAGCTTCAATCTTTGAAGGATCTACTTTAATACCTTTTGATGAGATAACATGACCAAGAAACTGCACTTCTCGAAGCCAAAACTCGCATTTAGAAAACTTGGCATACAACTTCTTCTCCCTCAACACCTCCAAAACTGCTTTCAAATGCTCACGGTGCTCATCTTCTGACTTAGAATAGATCAAAATATCGTCAATAAACACAATAACAAAATGATCTAGAAAGGGACGGCATACCCGATTCATTAAATCCATAAACGCGGCTGGAGCATTAGTCAACCCAAATGGCATGACCAAAAACTCATAATGACCATATCTAGTCCGGAAAGCTGTCTTTGCTACATCCTCCTTCTTAACCTTCAATTGATGATAACCGGACCGCAAATCTATCTTCGAAAAATATGAAGCACCATGTAGTTGATCAAAGAGATCATCAATTCGCGGGAGAGGATATTTATTCTTAACCGTTCGCTTATTCAACTCACGGTAGTCTATGCACATGCGCATAGATCCATCCTTCTTTTTAACAAAGAGAACCGGAGCTCCCCAAGGCGAGGAACTAGGTTGTATGAAACCTTTGTCAAGTAACTCCTGAAGTTGGGACATTAACTCTTTCATTTCTGTAGGAGCTAATCGGTAAGGTGCTTTAGCAACAGGTGTAGCACCGGGAATAAGATCTATCTGAAAAGTAACTTCACGGTCAGGAGGATACCGGGAAGATCTTCGGGAAACACATCGGGAAAATCGGATACTACATCAACACTAGCAATAGAAGGCTTCTCCTTTCTCACATCAATAACATAGGCCAAGAAATGACTCTTATTCTTCCTTATACATTTAATAGCCTTCATCATACTAATGATCTTTATTCCCCTCTCTTCTTATCTCCATAAACCGTTACCACATTACCATCGGATGTAGGAAACCGAATAATCTTTTGGGAACACAAAATATTAGCTTCATTTCTAGACAACCAATCCATACCAATCACTACATCAAAACCGGCTAAAGTAGTAGGCAATAACTGGACCGGAAACAAACGACCTTCAATCTCAATGTCACAATCATCATAACCCACACGTATATCACTAACCGTACCATTAGCAATTTCCACCTCTATCGAGCAATCTAAAGGGGTAGTGACTCTTCCTAGCTTAGGAGCAAATAAAGTAGACACAAACGACCTATTTGCACCCGAATCAAATAAAACAGAAGCAGGTTTTGAATTAAAAAGGAAAGTACCACTTACCACCTCGTCGTTGTTCTTAGCATCATCAACAGTCATTTGCAAGGCTCTCACTTTTGTTGCTGAAGTAGCTGCTTTCTTCCCGTCATTCTTCATTTGCGGGCAATCGTCAATAAGATGACCCGTTTCTTGACACTTGTAGCAACGAACCTTGTCCCTACATTCTGTTGCAAGATGTCCCGACTTTCCACACTTATGACACCTTCTTGTCTTGTCAGAACATTGGCCTTCATGAACACTCTTGCAAAAAGCACACCAAGACCCATTCTTCTTTTTATCTTTGTCACCACTTGAGCTAGAATTCCCACGAAACTTCTTATTATTGTTGCTATTGTTATTAGATGACCAATTTGACCTTCTTTTGAACCCTGCTTTCTTGTCATCAACTTTCTCCACAACTTTCTCACTCTTGAAGTCATCATCCAACCTCTTTGACTCCTTAATAGCCGCCGACAAAGTCACATGCTGCCTACATAGTCCACGATAACTAACGGGAAGACCATCACAATAAGCCTCAATTTGGTCCTCCTGCCTTCGAACCAAGTGTCCAACAAACTTCAACTTCTCCATAAACGAGTGTGCATAATCAGAAATTGCACCGGATTTAGCAACCAACGATCTAAACTCCTTTTCAATTAACCTTAACTCACGCGTTCCCACATACTCCTCTAGAAACTTCTCCTTAAATGTTCCCCAAGGCATAACTGCAAGTACCTCAGGAGCCATAGACACTGTAGTAGCCCTCCACCAATTACGGGCATTCTTCTTCAACATCCTACTAGCACACAAAACCTTCATGTCATCCGGACAATAGCAAGATGCAAAAACTACCTCAATGTCCTCGATCCACTCCATAGCACCCACTGCATTTTGGGTACCATCAAACTCCTTGGCACCACATTTCTGAAACTTTCATATTTGAAGTTATTAACACGAGGTGCATTAACAACTCCAAGTCCTCCACCATTAACTTCATTAACACCCACGGCTGCCATGGATGGTTCAGCACTTTGGGAGGGATTAGAGTAATTCCCTTCCGAACGCTCACCCCTTTGTTCACTCCCAATCCTTTCTGCATTTCTTTCAGCCCTCAATTGAGCTAATTCCTCTTCATTTCTCATTAAGAGAGCTCGGATAGCTCTCAATTCTTCATGTAATTGGGCTTGATTGGGAACCTGCTCTATTACCGGGTTTGCCCTATCTACTTCAGAGGCGGTCGGTGGATCACCAAGACGGCGATTTTGTGCACGGGGTTGCCTTTGCTCTACTTCATTTCCAGCCCCGTTTCCATTAGGAGGAATACCACCACCATTTCCTCCTGCTCTCTGGTTACTAGCTCTAGTGTTTGCCATTAATTCTACAAAGCAACGACGACGGTTAGCAAGAATTAAAGAGTGACTACATATGTTAAGGCTCTACTACATATAACTACATTATCACACACAATAAACAAGCCTTAAATCACACTCTCACTCACTCTCCAACCCGTCTTAGAGCATTCCACTTCATTAGCTAGGCATCCTACTTAAGCCTAACCTACTTCTCATCGGTCTAAGTCCAAAATCCTACGGCATAAGTCGAATTTTGGTTCACTTAAACAATTCTCTGATACCAACTTGTAACACCCGACGTTTAAAAATATGGGTTTTCAAAAATCTTTCACCTAACGGTGTTAAATTGCGGAAGTAAAGACTGTAAAAGTCAAAACCGATAAAAACATTTCGGTTTCTGCATTTAGTTGGTGTTACACGTCATATCAAACAATAGTTCAAATGAAAACCCAACGGTTGCCCAACATTAAACAACGTTCACACATTATTACATAAATTCGACATCAAAATGAAATGTATTCAAAAGTCTCCATAATAAGCAACTAGGGGTAGCTAAGGAATCTGCATGCTTTCTACCCACGCCCTCACGTTCTGCACCTACAAGTCCTTCAAGCTAAACCTGAGGGAACAACCACATTAAAGAACAAGTGTTAGCTATAAGAATAGCTAAGTAAGATCACACTTAATTAAAAGCAATTTGTCCAATTAAAACCCTTCTTCATTATTAGACAACTCATTAGGCACAACACACAACACACATAACTGCATAACAACTTCATATCAATTAGGATAATCATCCTAAATGTGCCTATCCTGCATTAGTTCACACATTGTCACACATATCTTCGTTTACTGCATATAAGTGTGCCCTGCATCACACCCGACTAGATGATCAACCAAAAGACTAATCATCGTACGTCGTTAAGGAATGGCAAGCCAATCCAAGAGTAATCCGTATGTGGAGGTTGGTCAAACCCCTCGTATTACTCGCCCTGCATTATAAAGACCATGTTGCAAGGAGCCACCCAAGCAACAACTACGTCAACGTACTCGTCCGGCTAAGACTTGTACGGGTTAAGCTTAACACTTTCCCTGCATTATATTTACGAGCTCGATCCCACACATAATAGTTTAGGAAACACACATACCTAAACATAATCACACATTACCTTCATTTCGTTTGGGCCCTTAAACGTGCAAGTGACATGGCAACCTACCAAGTCTAGTGAGCTAGGTGTACAAGCCATGTAGTATGCATATGTCACACAACAACTTCATTTCTACATTTCACACATAATAAGACACTTCATAAATCTACATAAACTGCATAACAATACCCTACATTGAACAATACTTCATTTCACTACATTAAGGTCTGCATTTCAGGTCTCATGGTCAACTACATATCCCATAATACCTCCCGTGTAACCCGAGATACCCACAAATGTCATAAGTTACCGTTAAGGAAGTTATAAGTATGAAACCTTTGCTTGTTGAACCCTCAGCGTGACAAAAGTAGTGTATCTTACCTTGATACAGCTTAACAACAAGCTACAAGCACAATACAACGATGACTAGGTGTCTCCAATAACCTAGAACAAGTATAAGATCGAAAGATAAGCTAAACGACACCTTTTGTAAAATCTGGGCAGGTGGTGCGCCGCACCTTCCATGTGGTGCGTCGCACCATTCCTCCAGGGAAATTCAAATTAACTACGAGTGCGCCGCACCTACCCTTTGGTGCGTCGCACAAAACCATCAGAAAAACTTATCAATCAATAGGTGCGCCGCACCTACCCTTTGGTGCGTCGCACCAATCTTCCAGGGAATTTAGATTAAGACCAGGTGCGCCGCACCAGCCCTTGGTGCGTCGCATATCGGGGTTCACCAAAAACCCAAACTGGGCTGTGGTGCGCCGCACCACTCCTTTGGTGCGCCGCACCTGGGGTGCAGACCAGCAAATCAATTTTTGTTCTTTGATCAAACGATTTCCATACGAACCCATACCCCAAATCCAACCTGGGGACCTAAAATTAACCCTTTTAATTGCACTTTCATCATCTTTAACCATCCTATTAATCCTTTAATCCTTTACATCATAAATCAATCGTTTAATCACCCAAATAACATGAAATCGGTGAACGTTTAATCTAATAACCCAACCCAAACCCTTATGGCCCGGATTAAGACTAATATAAGACTCAAACAATCATATCTCAAAAGAGGAACACCTATATTACCTGTATTAGGTGATAAAGATCCAAGACCTAAGCAATGCACGATCGATTTGGCTCCAACACGAATAGATCTAGCGAGAAACTTGAGGGGAAGGGAAGGGATCAGCTAGGGCTTGTTTAGGAGGAAGAAAACCTGCATAATGGCTCTCTAAAGACAACCCCTAAGCCTCTAAACCCGTTTTTAACTTTGCACACATGTCAAAACTAGCCCCTAAGCTTCCTAATCCTTCATTATTGGTCACAAACTACTTTATTGACCATATACATCATTAATCCTTCATTAAATGTCACTACATAGACATTGATCTTCATATTACACACATTTATACTACATTAACATTTAGGCTTACAAGCCTCACACATAACACACATTAGCTACATATAAACATTAAATCTAAAATAGACTTAACGACACACACAATATTGACTTAACGGCATTAGTCAACTAATAAAGAAAAGTTTGGGATGTTACACATAGCCCCTTTCAAACTCTTTTATATGTTTTACTTGCGGGGTGAAAAGCATGATTAATTAAAATGACTTTCTCTTACGAAATGATTCATTGAAATAATGATAATGATATGGGAATTATATTGTATGTTCAACGTGTTATATGTTATATGATGAACTTGAGTACTGTCAAACGGTGGTCCCCTGTACACTACTATTAACTCATTGAGGCCTGTAGTTAGAGGGTTGCGCAACTAGGATTCGTCCCCTCACTCACCAAGATGGCAGCGGGTTGACTGGCCGCCTGAGTGGCCGCCCTCATCTCCGGTCTTCCTAGGGGTGCTCTAATCTACTTTTGTTATTGGTCGTCTCCATGGCACGACCCTTTTATTATCATCATTGCACGTGATTGACAGCATGTGCTACTATTATCATATCTTCGGGACATGTTATCATTATTATCATTTAGACGTGAAAGGGTCTTAGTAGTGGCTCAAGACAAACTCATCGAATTATGCTTTTGGCCAAGTGTTATTGATATTATTTATGGTTGGTTATTATTGATTGAACATACGGTTTGGGTATGGTTAGTATGATGGAATCCTTGGAAATATTTATGACATACTATTTCTTGAATGGGATTAAATATATACGTGTTGTTAGCATAAACCTATGAACTCACTCAACTCTCGTAGTTGACACTTTTTCTTCATGCTTTTCAGGTATAGAGCAATAGGTTCTAAGCTTGACCGCCTCTTTGGAAGCTTATTTGTAATGTGCTTGGACTTATGTAATGCGAACATTCGGTCTTTTGGTTATAGATTTGGCCATGTAATGATTGTTAAACGTCAACTTTAACTTGTAATCTTTTGGGATTTGAATGTCATTTGAAACTTTATGTTGAGGTTTTCCACTTAATCTTTTTGTACCATGTCGTTCTGTGGCATCTCGTGTTTCCGCCTTAGTCGGGGTGTTACATATTGTTTCGCATATACATTGATATTGACCTCACTTATGCATATTTATGACACGCATCTCTCATTATTATTTGAAACATTAATGGCATGTTGTGTGACGAGGTTTACTATAAGTTTACCTATCTTGGTTGACATCGTGACTTATAAGGGTTACTTGTAAGACATTACTTACCTTTATTTATACTTATCGTGATTATTGGCGATGGTTCCTTGTGATCCATCACTACGAACTCACCAACCTAATGTTGACCTTATTTAGTGCACTTTTCAGGTATTCGTGTGAAATTGGAGACTTGATGACTACTTGTTGATCTTGCTAGGGCATGGACTGGGACTTCCATGGATCCGTGATCCGTTTGCCCTCTTAGGGTTTATGCTTAGGACCTTCTAGATATATTGTGTTATATTGTGTAACATTCGTGATTTTTGACTTGTTTTAACGTGATTTAAACGTGATTAATTGTGATTTAATTCCAAGATTTAGTGGCTTAATTGAATGTCGACCCGTTAACTTAAACGTGCAAATGACTAGCTAATTTAATTAGTTAATTTCATTTAATGTCTTCTTGATGATTTGATAACGTGAAATATGATAGACGGAATTATATAGACGTGATGCTCGACGTTGTGATGTAAGTTAACGTTTAATTAAATTAGAAATGTAATCGGGTGATCCATGGGTCGACCCATGACCCATGAATCACCACCATTGACCCAACCTTATCTCAATCACCCAACCCCAACCTCCCACCTCTCATTCATCCATCCATTCACATCTCCCTCTCTCTCTCTCTCACTAAATGCACCCAACTACACACTCTTACATCTCTCTCTCTAAATTTCTAGTTCATTTAATGTTCTTGTAACAAGGTTTATGGTAGTTTAATCATCTTCATCATCATTCAACCATCATATCAAAAATTTGAAGTCAAAGGTGCAAGAAATCCCCTTAAATAGCTTAAATTCGGATTTGGGGCTTTGTTGAAAGTTTTGGTAAGTTAAGCTTGTCTCAATACTATCATTTCATGTTTATAAGCATATCTTTAATTATATACAAGTGTCTTTTAGTCAAAAATCAAGCCAAAACAACAAATGGGTCAAAATTAAGGTTCTAAATGGGTAAATGGGTCAAAAACCGGATTTTTCGTTTGTATGATGTTTTGGGTCGAATCCTTGAGTGGGTTAGGTTATAAACTTGTTCTAAATCTTGAGCAAACGAATTTTTGGGTTGAACTTCGGGCTAGAACTCAATTAAACCGAAAATTAGGGTTTTTGTTAATGAAATTAGGTCAAACTTATTTTCAATTAAAAATTGATGATCTTGAATCGTTTTGGAAGGGAATTGGAATTTGTTTACGTTCACCTAAATTATCAATGCACAAAAACTGGTTTCATATCATCCTCATATCGTTTCATAGCAAAATTAGGGTTTTGAGTCAATTAGGTCGAATTTGACTTTAAAAGTCAACCTATGTTCTTCCCTAAATTCGCCCAGATTTCTGGTCTTTCTGCTTCACCGTCCAGTGCGCCATCTTCAGCGTCCAAGACGCCTGCAAATCCTCCCCACCGTCTCTTACGGTCCCATGACCGTCTGGGACGGTGCCCCCCATCTTCCATTGCGACCTTACGGTGACTAGACGGCCCGTTCTTATGTTTTACGCTAACCCTAGACGCTGAAACATCCTTAGCCAAGCCACCGTCTTGGACGGTGGCCTCCACCGTGTGGCACGCTGGGCAAGGTCCTGGCTGACCGTGTGAGACGCCTGTTGGGGCGTGCGAGACGGTGGTCTCAATTGACTGTTTTCCTGCACCTTTTCCTAGCTTCATTTTATGGTTCCAAGGTTCGAGTCGGGCTATCTATAGAGTCTTTCCTCGACTCCTCTTGAGTTGTATGCGAGTCATAAGCACCGAACAAGGTCGTGATATCAAACCTAAGTTTAATTAGAGACGAATAAACGTAAGCCGATTTGCATACAATTTCGTATATATATATTTATACACAATATATATACATAATGATAATACGTACAAATTAATATACGCACATATTAATACATACATTCTAATACAAACTCTATACAAACATATTGACGAGTTAAAAATGTCCTTTTGAAACAAAAATATGACTTTGACCTTAAGAAAATAATGAAGTATATTGACGTATATATATAAAAACATAATGATAGGTCGTGAGCATTGAAGATCGTTGGACGTCGGTAGCTCGTTGAATACTTGTAACTCAAATCTTAATTTGCTTTTAATCGGCAAAGGTGAGTTTTTGTAGCCCCTACGCTTACTTTATTTGGGGTGGAAAGTGTACTCGTTTGCTAAACGTTTGTCGGTTGATACGATTGATTATGATATGAAACGAGATGTTAGCTACCTTATTGTTTGCTTGTGATACGTGTGATAGAACGTTTATATGTGATGAAGAACGTTATGTGGTAGTGTATTGAAACGTTTATTATATATATATACTCACGTTATGGGTTGTTAAACTCACGTTATGGATTGTTGAATCCACGTTATGGGTATCTTTATACTCACGTTATGGGTTGTTAAACTCACGTTATGGATTGTTGAATCCACGTTATGGGTATCTTTATACTCACGTTATGGGTTGTTAAACTCACGTTATGGATTGTTGAATCCACGTTATGGGTATCTTTATACTCACGTTATGGGTTGTTGAGCCCACGTTATTGAACGTTATTAATCGTTATATGAATCATTGTTGTTAAACGTTGATCGTATTGATATTGTGCTAAAATGGAACCTTTTAAGGTTTCCTTGACACGTGATTAGGTATTCTAATCCTCGTATATCGTTAACGGTTGTTATCCCGACACACTTGATTTTCATTATTTAAACCTACGAACTCACCAACTTTATGTTGACACGTTTTAGTACACTTTTCAGGTGAACAGGTTAACCAAAGACGTGTTGGATGATTTATTGCTTGATTGTGCTAGGATTGGACTTGGACTTGGACTTCATGGATCCGTGATTCATAGTCCCCGATTATGGGTTATGCTTAGGATCATTTACCATCTTTTGAACTATTCTTTTGTAAACGTTTGATGGGCGTGCTCCTTATGCATTTTTGTATGATTCCGGAACTTGTAATTGTGGATTGTCCAATCCTTTTAATGCATTCTAGATTGTCTCTACTTAATTTCCATGTCGTGATGTGCTTAGTATGTAACCCTCATGATTCCGCCTTGTTGGGGTGTTACAAAATGGTATCAGAGCCGTGGTTGTAGAGAATTAGGTGGTTGACCTAGCCTATAGCCATTGCACCCACATTTCATATTAGCATGCATGATAGGAGATTTTGTGTGCAACGTGAATTCTATGACGCATAAAACTTGTTTAAACGGAGTTCGTAGGTTTTCCATGACTTGTGACTTGATTGTTATGTGATGACTTGATTGATGTATGTGTTAGTGTCGGGATACACCGTGAATTGCTGAATGAACGTTGACGTATATTCTTATAGTTTTATTGTTTAACCCTAGCAAAGTGAAATGATGGCATTAATGGAGTATGACACTCGGTAACCCTAGAGGCGCCTGATCAACAAATTTATGGTTACCCTATGTCATATAAAGTTAATGGCCTCGTGGATTGCGCATTGTGGATGAAGTATAGTAGGTAACCCGGTATGCTTAATGAGTGTTGGTTAGGTGGAGGGTTAGCCGCTGGTACACCCTATATACATACCCGGCCAATACTTAGAGGGCATAACGGAACCGAGTCTTGACATCCATTCAATATATTAACGGTGTGGAGGGTTAGCCGCTGGTACACCCTGTATACAAACACTTTTAATGTGTTGAATGTTGAAGTTAAGATTCGGACTATGCTTTACCCGCCTTGTTATGACTTGACCCCTTTTATATTGTGTTAATTGGCTTGTGATTGTGATGTTGATTATGAATTGCATGAAACGATGATGCCTTAGATTATTGCCATGATAATATCCCCGTAGAATTATATATTCTTGTAACGGTTTAGAAGGGATTAGGTATATATTGTTTATTATTTGTCAGCCGATTTCGATTATTCGTGTGTGAAATGTGAGAATTAACTTGCTAATCTAACACGTGTGTTCAGGAAAGAATGGTTAGACCGAAAAGAGTTGTTCGCCGCCCTCGTGCTCAAGAAGAAGAAGAGGTTGTAGGTGGACGTGGAGGTAGAGGTGGACGGGGTGGTAGAGGAAACCGTGGAGGCCGAGGTGGCCGGGGTGGTGCAAATCCCCCGGTAAGAACCGAGGTTATTACTCAAGCTCTCAATGAGCTTATGCCGGAACTTGTGGCCCGAATCTCGGCGGCCATGGATAGAGATGCACAAGAAGAACCGGAAGATGAAGCGGTTCATGTTGAAAATGAAGACGAAGATGTGAATGTAAATGGTGAAGAAAATGGAGAAGGTTTTGTTCAACAAAGAGGTTATGATGCTCACCAACAAGGGTGCCCGTTTAAAGACTTCAAACTTTGTTGGGCCCCGGAATTTAATGGAGAAGGTGGTGCCACGGGTTGTTTAGAATGGTTGGAGACAATTGAATCAATCATTGATCAGAGTGGTTGCGTTTATCACCAACGAATTACTTATGCCACCGGTATGTTGAAGGGTGATGCTCTTGAATGGTGGAATGAGGAGGTTGATGAATTGGGGATCGATGGGGCTAACAACCTACTTTGGGGAGAATTCAAAGATATGATAATTGCTAAGTATTGCCCGGCACATGAAATGAGAAACTTGCAAGTGGAATTCTCTAAACTTGCCATGAAGGGAGGAGACTATGAGGGTTACACTCGCCGGTTTGGCCAACTCTCTAGGCTCATTCCCCATTATGTGAGGCCCCAAGAAGTGAAGGTTGAGAAGTATGTTGCGGGATTGCCTCATGAAGTGAGAATGCTTGTTTCTCACCCCACCATGCCATTGACATACAAAGAGGCAACCACCCGCACCGCTAGTGTGACATTGGAGCTTATTAGGGGTGGTAAGTTGAGTAAAGGTGATGGCAAGAGGAAAGAGGTGGACGAGTCGAGTGGCACCAAGAAAGATGAGAGGCGTGATCATAAATGCCCTAGCCGTGGTGGGAAAGTTTTTGCGGCGGTTGTACCGGCGTGGGTCCTCCAATGGGTGGTTATGCCGGGGCTAATCCTTTATGCCCTAGGTGTAATCGTCACCACCGGCCCGCCCTAAGATGTGATGTATGCTTCCAATGCAACCAACCGGGTCACACATCAAAGTTTTGTCCAACTAACCGCCGAAATGCTCCTTTGAATGTTGCCCCTCTAAATGTGAGACGTCCCCCGATGGCCCCGGGTACGTGCTACGAATGTGGTAGCCAAGACCACTATCGCAACCGGTGCCCAAATCTTATTGGCCAACAAGTTCAAGTGACCGTGCATCCTAATCAACTCCAAATTGCCGGTCCCAATCAAAACCGGGGAAATCAAGGCCAACAACATCAAGCTCCACAACAACAACTTGCTCCCCGTGGACGAGCATTTGTCGTGAATGCGGCCGAGGCTCGTGTTGATCTAAACGTCGTGGCATGTACTTTTCTTCTCAACAATCAATATGCCACCGTATTATTTGACTCGGGTGCCGATTTTCGCCTTGTCTCCAATGATTTCATACCGTTGATTGATGCTAGCCTTAGTCCTTTGTCGTATTACTTTGAACTTGAAATGGTAAACGGTGGGTTAACTAAAGTTGATCAAGTTGTTCGTGATTGTACCTTAGAGTTATGTGACCACCCGTTCTTGATAGACTTGATTCCTTTTGATATCGGTAGCTTTGATGTGATTGTGGGAATGGATTGGATGTCGGCAATGAACGCGGTTATAGATTGTGGTAGTCGGGTGGTGAGAATTCCGCTAGATGATGGTGGTGAGTTAGTAGTTCAAGGCGAGACAACCGAACCGTGGGAAGGAAAGATCTATAATGTTAACGTCACAAAAGTCGAATTAAAAGGCGTACCCGTGGTTAATAGGTTCATGGATGTATTCCCGGATGACCTACCGGGTTTGCCTCCATCCCGTGAACTCGATTTCCGTATTGATCTCATTCCAAATGCTTCTCCCGTGGCCAAAGCACCCTACCGCTTAGCCATAACCGAAATGCAAGAGTTGGCCGCCCAACTCAAAGAACTTCAAGAAATGGGTTTTATCCGCCCTAGTCATTCACCGCGGGGTGCACCGGTCTTATTTGTCAAAAAGAAAGACGGTTCCTTTCGTATGTGCATCGATTATTGTGAACTAAACAAACTCACGGTGAAGAATCGTTATCCTCTTCCGAGAATTGATGATTTATTTGACCAACTCCAAGGTGCTCGTTTCTTTTCTAAGATTGATTTGCGGTCGGGTTACCACCAATTACGTGTCCATGAAGATGATATTCCCAAGACGGCCTTTTGTACACGTTATGGGCACTTTGAATTCACGGTTATGCCTTTCGGGTTGACAATTGCACCGGCGGTGTTCATGGACTTGATGAACCGGGTGTGTTCGCCCTACTTGGATGAGTTTGTCATTGTCTTCATTGATGATATTCTTATCTACTCTAAAACGAAAGAAGATCACGCCGAACATTTGAAGAAAGTATTAGAGCTACTTCGAAAAGAGAAATTGTATGCCAAATTCTCCAAATGTGAATTTTGGCTTGAAGAGGTCCACTTTCTTGGTCACGTGGTGAGCAAGGAAGGAATTCATGTGGATCCGAGTAAGATTGAAGCGGTAAAGAATTGGAGATGACCCGAGACACCAACCGAGATTCGTCAATTTCTTGGTTTGGCGGGTTATTATAGACGGTTCATTGAAATTTTTTCCAAAATTGCCCAACCTTTGACCTTGTTGACTCAACGAGAAAGAAGGTTTGATTGGGGCGAAAAACAAGAACAAGCATTCCAATTGTTGAAAGACAAGTTGTGTGATGCACCCATTTTAAGCTTGCCCGATGGAGCCGATGATTTTGTTGTCTATTGTGATGCGTCCGGGCAAGGGTTGGGTTGTGTCTTAATGCAACGGGGTAAAGTAATTGCTTATGCATCTAGGCAATTGAAGGTGCATGAGAAGAATTACCCGACTAATGATTTGGAGTTAGGAGAGGTCGTATTTGCTTTGAAATGTTGGAGGCATTACTGGTATGGCACTAAAAGTGTGATCTATACTGATCACAAGAGCCTTCAACACATTTTTGATCAAAGTGAATTAAATATGAGGCAAAGAAGATGGCTTGAACTTTTTAGTGATTATGATTGTGTTATCCGGTATCACCCGGGTAAGGCAAATGTTGTAGCCGATGCCTTGAGCCGAAAAGAACGTATAAAGCCAAGACGAATTAGAGCCATGAGCCTCACCGTGCAAAGGAGTGTTCGTGACTCCATCATTGAAGCACAAAGATTGGCAACTAGGCCGGAAAACTTCATCAATGAAGCTTTACACGGCTTAGAAGAGCAATTTGATAGAAAGAATGATGACGGTTTGTACTTTGTTGAACGATTGTGGATCCCGTTCTTGGCGGGTGGCGGTTGAAATTGATGAACGAAGCCCATAAGTCGGCCTACTCGGTTCATCCGGGTTCTGACAAGATGTATTTTGGCTTGAGAGACTTGTATTGGTGGCCGAGAATGAAGAAAGACATTGCTAGATATGTTAGTGAATGTATCACTTGTTTGCAAGTGAAAGCCGACCACAAGAAACCGCCCGGTTTGCTAGTTCAACCGGCGACACCGAAGTGGAAATGGGAAGATATTGCCATGGACTTCATCACGAAGTTACCTAGAACGAGTCGTGGTCGGGACACTATTTGGGTGATAGTTGACCGGTTGACTAAGTCGGCTCACTTCTTAGCCATTCGGGAAGATGATAAATTTGACACCATGGCACGCTTGTACATCAAAGAGGTGATATCCAAACATGGAGTGCCGATTTCCATCTTAACCGATCGGGATGCCCGATTTACTTCAAAATTTTGGAAGGCGTTCCAGAAAGCAATGGGTACTCAACTTAACATGAGTACGGCGTTCCACCCTCAAACCGATGGTCAAAGTGAAAGGACGATTCAAACGCTTGAAGATATGTTACGAGCTTGTGCCATCGATTTTGGTGGCAATTGGGATGCACATTTACCGTTAGTCGAATTCTCCTATAATAATAGCTTCCATGCTAGTATCCAAATGGCCCCGTTTAAAGCGTTGTCTGGGAGAGATTGTAGGTCACCGGTAGCTTGGGCGGAAGTTGGTGAAAGCCAACTCATTGGGCCCGAAATTGTCATTGAAACAACTAAAGTGATCTCACAAATTAAAGAGAAATTGAGAGTGGCCCGAGAACGACAAATGAAGTATGCAAACGTGAGACGACGGCCCCTCGAATTCGAAGTAGGTGATTATGTGTTGCTCAAAGTATCCCCGTGGAAAGGCGTGGTTCGGTTTGTGAAACGTGGCAAGTTGGGCCCGAGATATATTGGCCTATTTAAAATCCTTGAACGAATTGGCCCGGTAGCTTATCGATTGGAACTTCCTCAAAACTTGAGTGGAGTTCATAATGTTTTCCATATTTGTAACCTTAGGAAGTGTTTGGCTGATCCAACACTTCACGTGCCGCTTGAAGAAATTCGTGTCGATAAAACGTTGAAATTTGTAGAGGAGCCGATAGAGATCTTAGACCGGGAAACTAGGAAGCTAAAGAACACTCTGTATACACTCGTTAAAGTGAGATGGCGAGCTAGACGTGGACCCGAATTTACTTGGGAACGTGAAGATTCTATGAAAGCCAAGTATCCTCATTTATTCGACGAGTCTAGTTAGAATTGAATTTCGGGACGAAATTCCTTTAACGGGGGAATGATGTAACATTCGTGATTTTTGACTTGTTTTAACGTGATTTAAACGTGATTAATTGTGATTTAATTCCAAGATTTAGTGGCTTAATTGAATGTCGACCCGTTAACTTAAACGTGCAAATGATTAGCTAATTTAATTAGTTAATTTCATTTAATGTCTTCTTGATGATTTGATAACGTGAAATATGATAGACGGAATTATATAGACGTGATGCTCGACGTTGTGATGTAAGTTAACGTTTAATTAAATTAGAAATGTAATCGGGTGATCCATGGGTCGACCATGACCTATGAATCACCACCATTGACCCAACCTTATCTCAATCACCCAACCCCAACCTCCCACCTCTCATTCATCCATCCATTCACATCTCCCTCTCTCTCACTAAATGCACCCAACTACACACTCTTACATCTCTCTCTCTAAATTTCTAGTTCATTTAATGTTCTTGTAACAAGGTTTATGGTAGTTTAATCATCTTCATCATCATTCAACCATCATATCAAAAATTTGAAGTCAAAGGTGCAAGAAATCCCCTTAAATAGCTTAAATTCGGATTTGGGGCTTTGTTGGAAGTTTTGGTAAGTTAAGCTTGTCTCAATACTATCATTTCATGTTTATAAGCATATCTTTAATTATATACAAGTGTCTTTTAGTCAAAAATCAAGCCAAAACAACAAATGGGTCAAAATTAAGGTTCTAAATGGGTAAATGGGTCAAAAACCGGATTTTTCGTTTGTATGATGTTTTGGGTCGAATCCTTGAGTGGGTTAGGTTATAAACTTGTTCTAAATCTTGAGCAAACGAATTTTTGGGTCGAACTTCGGGCTAGAACTCAATTAAACCGAAAATTAGGGTTTTGGTTAATGAAATTAGGTCAAACTTATTTTCAATTAAAAATTGATGATCTTGAATCGTTTTGGAAGGGAATTGGAATTTGTTTACGTTCACCTAAATTATCAATGCACAAAAACTGGTTTCATATCATCCTCATATCGTTTCATAGCAAAATTAGGGTTTTGAGTCAATTAGGTCGAATTTGACTTTAAAAGTCAACCTATGTTCTTCCCTAAATTCGCCCAGATTTCTGGTCTTTCTGCTTCACCGTCCAGTGCGCCATCTTCAGCGTCCAAGACGCCTGCAAATCCTCCCCACCGTCTATTACGGTCCCATGACCGTCTGGGACGGTGCCCCCCATCTTCCATTTCGACCTTACGGTGACTAGACGGCCCGTTCTTCTGTTTTACGCTAACCCTAGACGCTGAAACATCCTTAGCCAAGCCACCGTCTTGGACGGTGGCCTCCACCGTGTGGCACGCTGGGCAAGGTCCTGGCTGACCGTGTGAGACGCCTGTTGGGGCGTGCGAGACGGTGGTCTCGATTGACTGTTTTCCTGCACCTTTTCCTAGCTTCATTTTATGGTTCCAAGGTTCGAGTCGGGCTATCTATAGAGTCTTTCCTCGACTCCTCTTGAGTTGTATGCGAGTCATAAGCACCGAACAAGGTCGTGATATCAAACCTAAGTTTAATTAGAGACGAATAAACGTAAGCCGATTTGCATACAATTTCGTATATATATATGTATATATATATATATATATATATATATATATACATACATTCTAATACAAACTCTATACAAACATATTGACGAGTCAAAAATGTCCTTTTGAAACAAAAATATGACTTTGACCTTAAGAAAATAATGAAGTATATTGACGTACATATATAAAAACATATATATAATATATATATATATATATATGTATACATATATATATAAAAACATAATGATAGGTCGTGAGCATTGAAGATCGTTGGACGTCGGTAGCTCGTTGAATACTTGTAACTCAAATCTTAATTTGCTTTTAATCGGCAAAGGTGAGTTTTCGTAGCCCCTACGCTTACTTTATTTGGGGTGGAAAGTGTACTCGTTTGCTAAACGTTTGTCGGTTGATACGATTGATTATGATATGAAACGAGATGTTAGCTACCTTATTGTTTGCTTGTGATACGTGTGATAGAACGTTTATATGTGATGAAGAACGTTATGTGGTAGTGTATTGAAACGTTTATTATATATATATACTCACGTTATGGGTTGTTAAACTCACGTTATGGATTGTTGAATCCACGTTATGGGTATCTTTATACTCACGTTATGGGTTGTTGAGCCCACGTTATTGAACGTTATATGAATCGTTGTTGTTAAACGTTGATCGTATTGATATTGTGCTAACATGGAACCTTTTAAGGTTTCCTTGACACGTGATTAGGTATTCTAATCCTCGTATATCGTTAACGGTTGTTATCCCGACACACTTGATTTTCATTATTTAAACCTACGAACTCACCAACTTTATGTTGACACGTTTTAGTACACTTTTCAGGTGAACAGGTTAACCAAAGGCGTGTTGGATGATTTATTGCTTGATTGTGCTAGGATTGGACTTGGACTTGGACTTCATGGATCCGTGATTCATAGTCCCCGATTATGGGTCTTGGACTTGGACTTGGACTTGGACTTGGACTTGGACTTGGACTTGGACTTGGACTTGGACTTGGACTTGGACTTGGACTTGGACTTGGACTTGGACTTGGACTTGGACTTGGACTTGGACTTGGACTTGGACTTGGACTTGGACTTGGACTTGGACTTGGACTTGGACTTGGACTTGGACTTGGACTTGGACTTGGACTTGGACTTGGACTTGGTCTTGGACTTGGACGGACTTGGACTTGGACGGACTTGGACTTGGACTTGGACTTGGACTTGGACTTGGACTTGGACTTGGACTTGGACTTGGACTTGGACTTGGACTTGGACTTGGACTTGGACTTGGACTTGGACTTGGACTTGGACTTGGACTTGGACTTGGACTTGGACTTGGACTTGGACTTGGACTTGTGATTGGAGACTTGATGGACTTGTTGATCTTGCTAGGGCATGGACTGGGACTTCCATGGATCCGTGATCCGTTTGCCCTCTTAGGTTTTATGCTTAGGATCTTCTAGATATATTGTGTTGTATTATTTTTGTTTGAAACCGTTGATAACTTTATGTTTATTTTGCATTCCTCCACCTTAATTGTTGGGTTGGGTTCACCGAATCATTTTTATTCATGTAGTTTATGTTCTACGATAATTCCACTGTGTGCTATGTAATTTCAGTAATATTCCGGGCCTAGCTTGGGGTGTTACACTAAGATTAGAAAAGAAAATGAGTGAATTACACTTGTCATATTATAAGATTTTAAAAAAAATTATTAGACTATTTATTAGAAAGATATATATTTTCCATAATAATTAGTAACACCTGCTAAATGTCAATCGCCTATAGACAAATAACCTTTATAACCACTTTTGTCATTACGCACTTTTGAATTTTGTTTGATTATATGAAATAAATCAAATATTAAAGACAAAGTACTAGAAAACAAGCTGGACTTTGCTCGAAATCATGCCGTACAAGTTGCGATACCTTTCATTCCAGTCATCATATTTAATTTGTATGACAAAAAATCAACTAAATATTTATATATATTTATACTCATAAAAAGAATAGCCCTTTTCATTTTTAGAAATACTAAAATTACTCTATGCGATTTTTTTTTCTAGATCATCATCTTCTTTATTCACTGATATACCTAAAATACCTTTAATGAAATAAATTACCACCATCCCCAATTCTTAAAATAACTACACTAACCATTATATCAATTACATTTACATCAATAGCCTACATTACTCGTCGTCACCACCACCAGTCGCCGCCGCCACCCGTCACCGCCGCATTGCCGCTACCGCCGCCGCATTGCGCGAGCACTATGCTAGTAAAAAATAATGACGATTAGTTCTAATCTACCTAGAAACGTGTGTTTGTGTGATGGTCAACTATAGATCTTGTTATCATTATTTTGCAAGGACAGTCGGTCGGTAAGATGATAAACTGGCTTCATCAACAACCGATCTTGTATGGTGATTAGTGTTTATGATATTAGAAAAATAAATAAATTATGATACTAGTTAATTTATATTTATTAGTTACCATTTATTTGGTCATGTATGTGAATTTTTATTTATTAATGTAAGATTTTTACGTTTAACTAGTACATAGTGTAAATATTTGTTTATATTAGTATGTGTGATGACCTATTTATCTGTGAGTTATAAGTATTAGAGTAAATTACATTTTTGGTCCCTTAAGTTGTCACGATTTATAGTTATTGCCCTTAAGTGGAAAAATTACAATTTTACCCCTGAAGTGGGTCAATTTTTTCAGTTTACACTCCGTGACCAAACGACGTCTAATTTATCTCGTTAACCCCTCCACGTGACGAGCACGTGAGGGTATTATCGTCTTTTCATCTTTTAGGACCAAAAATGTAATTTTCGTTTTTTAGGACCAAAAATGTAAATTTATC
The DNA here is from genome assembly GCA_034093135.1 of Erigeron breviscapus. NCBI lineage: Eukaryota > Viridiplantae > Streptophyta > Magnoliopsida > Asterales > Asteraceae > Erigeron > Erigeron breviscapus. The sequence goes on from CM067167.1 coordinate 285,144,716, forward strand.
ATAATTAAATGAAACTACGGAAAGTAAATAAAACCCAACCCTTCCCTTTCCCTTTTCCAGTCAACACACATAACTTTTTTTTAGCCAGAATTATGTTTCTTTTACGAGTATTATTTTTTTTCTTTGCTATTATCATCATCTCATCATCATCAACATTTCACTCTTTTGTTTTATAAGAATAATAATAATGGTTGTTAGAATAAGAAAAGAAACAAAGATCTAAACTTGGATTTTGATAAATACGGAATATTGACCGGAAAAGAAGCCGACGGCTTAAGGGATATGGCCGGTTTTGCTGGAACATATATGACAGAAAAAGAGGTCGGATGTGGCATATTCTTTCCGTCGACATCACCACCACTGCCACAACCCACCAGATCCGGTTTTGTGGTCTAGAAAGAAAAAGATGTTGATGATGGTTTTGTTGTTTAGAAAGAAAGAGAGGTTGATGATGGTTTTGTTGTTTTGAAAGAAAGAGAGGTTGATGATGATTTTGTGGTTGGACCATTGTAAAACAAGTAGCCGGATCTAGTACCACTCGTCGGCACCACCACTTCCAACGATAGCACCACCGTGGGTCTTCTTCTTCTTCTTCTTTGTTGATTCATAATTGTCGATCGTGAATTTTTGACCTCAAATCGTGGTTGCAATGTGACAATGATTTATCTTTGACCTTTTGTTTATTTCATTAGGATTTGGCTGTTTTTAATTTTTTGTTTGATAATGTGTTTGTTTGATTTTATTGAATTATTGTTGCTGCTTTTGATGCTCATTAGTTTTAAGCATCTGGTTTTGTTTTGAAGATGTAGTGTAATTTAGAGAAAATTACTAATTTAGAGAAAAATACATATTTAGTCCTAAAAAACGAAAAGACGATAATACCCTCACGTGCTCGTCACGTGGAGGGGTTAACGAGATAAATTAGACGTCGTTTGATCACGGAGTGTGAACTGAAAAAATTAACCAACTTCAAGGTTTTTTCTGTAATTAATTCACTTAAGGGCAATAACTGAAAATCCTGCCAACTTGAGGGACCAAAAATGTAATTTACTCTAAGTATTAAGTCCCATGGTGGATATAATTGTGAATCTGTGAGTTATAAGCTTTATTTTTCGTTTTTTTTTTTTTTTTTTTTTTTTTTTTTTTTTTTTTTTTTTTTTTTTTTTTTTTTTTTTTTTTTTTTTTTTTTTTTTTTTTTTTTTTTTTTTTTTTTTTTTTTTTTTTTTTTTTTTTTTTTTTTTTTTTTTTTTTTTTTTTTTTTTTTTTTTTTTTTTTTTTTTTTTTTTTTTTTTTTTTTTTTTTTTTTTTTTTTTTTTTTTTTTTTTTTTTTTTTTTTTTTTTTTTTTTTTTTTTTTTTTTTTTTTTTTTTTTTTTTTTTTTTTTTTTTTTTTTTTTTTTTTTTTTTTTTTTTTTTTTTTTTTTTTTTTTTTTTTTTTTTTTTTTTTTTTTTTTTTTTTTTTTTTTTTTTTTTTTTTTTTTTTTTTTTTTTTTTTTTTTTTTTTTTTTTTTTTTTTTTTTTTTTTTTTTTTTTTTTTTTTTTTTTTTTTTTTTTTTTTTTTTTTTTTTTTTTTTTTTTTTTTTTTTTTTTTTTTTTTTTTTTTTTTTTTTTTTTTTTTTTTTTTTTTTTTTTTTTTTTTTTTTTTTTTTTTTTTTTTTTTTTTTTTTTTTTTTTTTTTTTTTTTTTTTTTTTTTTTTTTTTTTTTTTTTTTTTTTTTTTTTTTTTTTTTTTTTTTTTTTTTTTTTTTTTTTTTTTTTTTTTTTTTTTTTTTTTTTTTTTTTTTTTTTTTTTTTTTTTTTTTTTTTTTTTTTTTTTTTTTTTTTTTTTTTTTTTTTTTTTTTTTTTTTTTTTTTTTTTTTTTTTTTTTTTTTTTTTTTTTTTTTTTTTTTTTTTTTTTTTTTTTTTTTTTTTTTTTTTTTTTTTTTTTTTTTTTTTTTTTTTTTTTTTTTTTTTTTTTTTTTTTTTTTTTTTTTTTTTTTTTTTTTTTTTTTTTTTTTTTTTTTTTTTTTTTTTTTTTTTTTTTTTTTTTTTTTTTTTTTTTTTTATAATATAAGCTTTATTTTATTCGTTTATTTAACCAAATGAACAGATTTTTGTGTTTGTGTTCGTAATTCATTTAACTAAACGAAGGAACTTTCTGTCGAATGGTTCATGAACGGTTCGGTTTGTTTAAAACCCTACTTATAAGTACATGATATCAACCTTTGACGTATTTGGAAATCTGAATCTGATAAACACCAATATTTTGTAAATCATAACTTTGTACGCATGGATTTAAAAGGTATTATAGAATTTATGTAAAGTAATGTTTTACTTGAGCACTTAAATTTGTTTGAAATTTCTCCATACTAGTTGGAATGGAGTGTGGGACAACTTATCTTTAAACCCCCCAATCAACCAAAAGTCAAACTTCAATAACTCAGCATAACGTATGTTTGACACAAGCAAATAATTTTGAGTTATCTTAAAGCAAAATAAAAAATAGCTTTATGAAAAATATACCATCACGTTCATGTATTCTGATCGTCCTGTCATAATATTCACTAATAAAATGAAATAAAGTCTCATAAACAGTCAAAAAAATACTAAACTATAAAATTTACGAAGAATGTTTATCAGGAGTGTTGATTAATAACCACGAACTGTGAATTTTTTGTTGCAAAAAATTATTCGGCAAATTAAAACATACACTTTAAGAAATATATAATAAAATGCAATGTTATTTAATAAAAATGACTATTCATTTAAACAAATAGTGAACACTAATATAACAACTACGTATATATATAGATATAGATATAGATAATAAAATAAGTAACGTTTTATTTAAGGGATAATGATCCGTGTAGTAGATTTTAAGTAAAAAAAATTCCGTTTTCCCTATTAAAAGTACATGTTGAATTCTTCGAATGTAACGGGTAACAGTTGCACACAATACTGTTAAAGTGTTGTGAACAAGTATTAGCGCAACATATAAATTGCCAACTTAAGAATTTGGGGTAGTACGTGGGGTAGAATAATTAATAAGAAAGCAAAACAAGAAGCCGGCTCGAAATGTATGAAAATGTAAGCGACGACTTGGACTTTAGACGTATGTGGTTACTACTTTTTTCGTGTTTTTTTTTTTTTTTATAATATAATTAATTTAATTCTTTTACTTTTCCGTTTCAAATTCTATTATATTCCTCTTGTCAACATTCTTGAATCTTGCCATAAACAAATCTAGGGACTTCGATTAATTCTGTTTCATTATCATCCCTTTAGCCTTTAGGAGTTACGTTTAGGCTTCCCGTGAATCGAATCACGTAACCAAGTTTCGTCAAGTTAAACCCATAATTAAACGATTCTAACACTCACAGAAAAAAAAAGCGATTCACAGTTTGATATTAACGTAATTCTTTTGAGAGTTCAGTTATTCGTTCCACAAGAAACATCGGTGTGAATAGAGGAAAATTCCTTCTGTCGTTTTATAATTAGAGAGGGTAGGATTGATGATGTATTGATAGATACCAATTTGTTTTTTAACACCTTTTGAATAATATATCATAGATACACTAATGACTTTAATTGTTATGTGAAATTAAGTCAATTGGTTTTGGCCTTTTAGCTTTTGGTACTAATTAAATTGGTTGTAAACAAACTATTTTGTTCATTTTTTTTTATTTAGGTTTATGAACGGATAAATAAATATAAAATTGTGTTCATATTCTTGCTTAGGAAATAAACTTGTTCATGTTGGTTTATGTGTATTAATAAACCAACAACATATAATGCAAGCAAACATATAATTGATAACATTAGGATTCAAATTCAAATTTACAAAATATGTATAGTTCAAAAACGGTTCATATTAAAGGTTTAATTATTCAATTTGTTCAGAATTAAAAATCGAAATACTTCTCCAAAATGCATGCATATGTTCAAGAAATGAAGGCGGCCGGTGAAGGGATAAAAAGTTGTAAAGGTAAGCTTATAATCATTTCTTTTATTCTTTTAAATCCAAATATAGATTAATCACAAATAAATCGAACTACTTATTTTTATATTAATGAACATAAACAAACATAAATATATGAACAAACTAAAGCTATGTCCATGTTTATTCATGTAGCTAAATAAGAGGATCTCTTGGTCACGTTCGTTCATTTAGCTAAGTAAATGACATCAACGAAATATTATCGTTCATTTAGCTAAATAAATGATATCAACGAAATATTTTATCGAACGTATAGTTCATGAACAACCATAATTATGATTGTTTTCATCTCTTATAGATTTTAAATAACAATCACATAAATTTATAAATACTCCTTATATTTTGGACTTGTGATTCAAATAGTTTTATTTGTCAATTACCATGTCATAGTGCTTTTTATGGTCAGTTTAGTTAGATGTTTTGGTTTTCGCTCCAGTTAATTAAGTCATCCAAAGACCTGACTGAAAGATAAGATGATATAGACGACCAATGATATCCATAACTTGATCTTATTCCATGACCTTGACCACCGTTTTTAAAAAAGTTAGCAAACCGAAACCGCTAGAGGTCACCAGCCGCTGAAGGCACACAAGTTGTAAAATGTCAAATAGGAGAGCAGTTACACAGCGATATATTTCAACACAATGGACTTGTGTGTATTTTGGATATATATTCATTTTATACGTACCTGAGGCTGTAAATATTGACTTGACCTTATGTTTGGTTGAGCATGATATTCGAGCCAACTTAACACAAGTGGATATTGATACGATACCTTCATTTCATTTTCAGACATAACACTTATATATCGAAAATATATAAAGCATCAACCCATCCTCTCTTTTCTTAAATTACAACTTTGAACTACCCAAAATACTTTTTTTCTTTATTCACTAATTTAAACATCTCTACTTAATATACCTATAATAAACAACAACAACAACAACAACAAGGTACCCAATCCCGACATAAGCCGGGCTATGGGGGAGGTTTGATGTAGACAGACCTTACCCCTACTCAAAGGTAGAGAGGCTGCTTCCAGATCCACCGAAGTGGAAGGGACCTCCGGCCCGGTGTGAAAAATAGGGTTAGATCCACCGGAGTCCTTAACCGGATGGGGATAATCTCAATCTCAAACCCAAACTCTCAAGCTCGATCCCAATCTCTGGAGCACAAATTCAGATCGGAGATCTGAAATTTTGTACCGTTGGAGAAGGGAGAGCGGTAGAGAGAGGCAGAGAGAGAAAACACCCTTTTTGTACCGTTTGCAGTTGTTAGTTACAGGTATCAACCCTTATAATAACTACACTACCACTTTAACATCAATTACTTTAAAATTCACCATCATTGTCGCCCCTACCGCCGACCCCACCAGCCGTCACCGCCACTACTTCCGACACCACGGCCGCCACCCGTCACCGCCAAAGCCACCGCCACCACACCGCCGTCGTTACCACCATTGCCACCACATTGTGCGGGCATGCGTCTCGTATATCGTAAAAGTACGTTTGATCTTGAGAGTACAATCGTTGAAAATCAAACACAAGTTAAAAATACAATTTACGGGCCAGTGTTGACATGTGCTTGCTTCATGTTTAAATTATATATATAATATTAAGTGGAATGAATGGATGAGGCGAGTTACTATTCGTTCACGTAACATCCGGTAATATTTTTCAAATTGCATTCCGTCCGATTTTTTTATTACGGGTTATTTATTGGTTACTCTTTTTCCTTTTGGTTTCTCAAACAATATATTGCAACTTTTTATGTCTATATCCCATACCATTACCATTATTTGGATTTTGTCACATCACATCCCGTTTGGGCTTTCTATTACGGGTTACTTATTGGTTTTTTTCACACTTTTTTTCCGTTTGGGTTTCCAAACAGTATATTACAACTTTTTAATGGTCATATCCCGTAACATTATGTACCCTTATTTGGTTTTTGCACATTTTCTTATTTGTGGTTTCAACTAATATATTAAAAACTTTCATTCGACTTTTTTCTTTGTGCATATTAAATTTATGTATTCGATACTATAAACTTTTAGATGCGTTTGTGGTATTGCTTTAAATAAATATATATTTCATATGGTAAAAGTTTTAAGCTAACATATATAGCGACACATCATAAGTAACAAAATGTAATCACAATAATTGACATTCCACAACACTCAGATGGAAGTTAATGGGGTTCTGCCATTAAATAAATATATATTTGAAAGAAACTTATCTATCACAGAATGATTTTTAATTATGGGGTTGGAGGTTTAACACAAGTACTCTAAAACAACACAATCATTTCAAAATGAAAATTGAACGCGGGACTCGAATTATACTTAGTTTTAATTATGTTCTTTTATATACATTTGGATTTGGTCCTTCGAAAGTTCGAAGTAAAACACAACTTGAATTGTTAACATTGTTAAGAGTTAATTACAGAAATCGTCCCTGTCGTGATACAAAGACTTTGGGCTGGGATCAGGCAAGACCAGTTCTTATTGGACCCTATTAGTTTTTGGTCCAAACCCATATAACCATGACTTTAATTTCAACTTTTGAATATCAAATAATTTACAACTCTCCCAACTCCCAAGTGACAAGAACAGTCATTAGTTTTCTTAAATAATCATTTTTTTGAAACCATGACTAGAAATGTCCGATCTGGATGAAACTTTGTGCGTGCCTTCTCTTCATGAAAACTAGACATGAATAATGAAATGGTAGACAAGTTGGATAATTATTGGGCATGTTAAATCTAATCGACTAATCGAGTTGGGTTGGATCACAAATGCTCTTTTTTGAAAACCATGTTATTAGTAACTAATGCACTAATATTATTACAAAAACCATTTAGTTACAATAATCTTGGTAACCATGAATTAACATAAACTTTGGTTGGCTCTTACCTCATTCAAACCCATCTGGCCATCTGAATCCTTTCCTTTTAAGTTAACGGCTGACTCTTAAGTCTTAACTCGTATGACCCATTCAACCCCTTTCCTTTTCAATTAACCTTTTCTACTCAACCCATTAGAGATTCAAAACGACCCATTAACAGCTAAACTGCTCGAACGTCCTGACCTATTAGGGACGGAGGGAGTGTACTGCACTATTGGTAGAGAGGTCACACTTGAGCTCCACTAATGTTGTGATAATCTATTACAAGTTTACAACTTTATAATGACCTTTACAAAATAATAGCATGACACCAGTAAAATTTCTTGCCGACCCCTCTAACAAGTAACAACATCAACATAATATATTTTTGTGGTTTGTTGATTTATTTCTGTTTTCTAATACCTCACATAGAGAAGAAACTTTTGTACCCCCGTATTTTTTTCATAATAAAATTTAGCACCAATTGGTTGTCTATATATACAATATAAACAAGTTTTTTAACCCCGGGCGTTGTCCCGGGAGACATAACGATATGTAAAACGTAGATTGTATGTAAGGTCTGTGATATATACATAACAAAATGCGAATAAAATATATATATATATATACACATATGTAAAAAGTTATAAAAGAACAAAATGTAAAGTGTAGAAAAAGGTATAAAAAAACAAAAGTTAAAAAAAAAACAATACAAAAGTTATAACAATACCCAAAAAACTTTGACAAAAAACAAAATTGGTACAAAGTATTTAAAAAAATGATAAAAGAAAACCCAATATTAAAATAAAAACAAAAGGCTAGAACAAAAATGGTATTAAAAAAATATAAAAAATTTAGAAATCCAAAAACCCAAAAAAAAAGTAAAAAAAAAGTTGGGGTTTAGTTATATAAAACCGAAATTATATATATAACAAAAAAAAGGAGGGGCTGAAAAGAAAAAGGAAAAAGAGAAGGGGGCAAATTGCACTAAAAAAACTAAAAAGAAAAGGGGGGCAAATTGCAAAAAAAAAAAAAGGCCAAAAAAAAAAAACACCATAAGGGGGTGGGGAAGGTTTTGAACCCATGACCTTGCCTCCCAAAAGTGGAGCCTCAACCACTCTACCAATTTAGTTTTTGTTTTATAATTGCTAAACACTCTATATATATTGAAAACGCATAAAAGGACAAAAAGTTACTATTCCTAAGCATGTCCTTCTTTGTATATATATATATAATATATTAATTGCATTCAACTATAAATGTTGTTGTATAAAGAAACTCGATTAAGGGTCTTGGAAATATTCATGGAGGGAGCCAGAGAGGTACTACCAGATGAGCCCAATTAGGGTCTGAAAGTCCTATAGACCAAACATGGTCTGGTCCAGCCCACTTCTGATTTTGGGCTTCTGACCTTTCATATGAACTAATGTCTAGTAAAGAATGATAGTCTGATATATCCATACATGTAAATGTAATCAACTAGAAAATTACCCCGCGCTTCTCCGCGGTTTTTTCATATTTTTAGTTTTTGTTAACAACGATTATATATTTTATGTCTTAAGTACATTTTACCGAATGTAGATAACCAACTAACTTAGTATTAATAGCAGGTCAAAAACTCATTGAAAGCTATTTCTCAATGATGTTCAGTTCTTTCACATCCCATGTTGAAAAACTAAACCACCCTAATAAAAAAAAATTTAGATTATTTGAGTTTCTTCGTTAAGAGTTTTAGTTAGCAAATTTACAAGTTATATAACGTCAAATGAAAACAAATACTCGGAGTAATAAAAGACCAAGCATTATTGTCACAACCATTTCTAATTACTTGAACCCAAATCAGTGTTTCTAGTCCAGGCCCAAAAGAAGATAAGTGTCTGAATTATATGCGGGTCATTACCAAGTAGCAACAATCCAACATAGTCTAGTCCAAGTCCACTACCATATATAATAAAAATAAAAAAATGAAAATATATAATGATAATGTATATTTAAATATAGAGTAAACGACATAAATCGTCCCTGTGGTTTACTCAAATAGTCACGTTTCATCTCTGTGCTTCAAAAACGTCATGGATCGTCCTTTATAGGAGGATAAGCTTCACGTTTCGTCCTTTGACTTGTTGACCGTCAACCCACATCCGTTAACCCCCCACGTGCCTCCCACGTGAGGGGTATTTTAATCTTTTTCCATAACTAAAGGACCATCAATGATATTTTTTAAACAATCCAAAAGCCAAATTATCACCAACATTACAATTTTCTTTTTTCCATCTTCAATCTAAATCCTTCAAATCCATCAAATAGAAAAAACAAAAGCAGGTCTCACAAGATCTACCCACACCAAATCTAAATTAAAATCCAAACCCAACATATTCATTTCTAATTCTTTCTCTCTCTCTCTCTCTCTCTCATGTTTTATTTCTTTCTTTCTAACACTTACACATATAAAAGAGCATATAATAATAATAAATAAAATTCCTAATCCAGTAAGGGATCGAAGCTGTGTGGCGGCTGTGGGGTGGCACGATGGTAGTAATGGCAAGTGGCGGCGGTTTTGGTGGCGGTTGGTTGCGTCGAGTTGTTTAAAAAGATGAAGAGAGGTGTTTAGGATTCTTGATAATGAAAGTGATGATGTAGGGAGTGGTGGCGTCGTGGTGGTTGAACGGCAAATGTATCAACATCTATAAAAACATAGATCTATATCTATATTTACACATATCCATATATTTTATATTTATGGAAAGCACAGATCTAAAACATAGATCTAAGGAACCTACCGCCGCTACCTGCCTTTTTCCGACTAGCCTCTGCCGACCTATTTCCCGGCCAACTTGGTTTCTCTTTTGGTGACATGTTGCTATCATCTTGAAGAATCAACCGAAGTCGACTGTGATATGGATTTTGAAGATGATGATAATTCAGAGTATATCAATCGGGGCCATTAACTTGTATGCTAGAGGTTTTAATATCTAGATGAACAGGAGTTATGGCTTTGCATCCATTGGATTTTTCGTCTTCAACTATGCCATTTTCAGTTGATGACATTATATACTAAAGTTATGTATGATTTTTTGGTTTAGTGTTCCTATTTGTTTTTCTTTGATCTTTCCACTAATTTGGTGGTAGGTTGGATTTTAAGAAAAGATCTGAGAAAGTATAAAAAAGAATGAGTGTTTTTTTTCATTTTTAAGAGAAAGATCTGGATAAAAAGAGTGGGTGTCTTTTAATCAATGTTACTTAAGGAAAACAATTATAGTATTAGAGAAAACAGAGTCAAAGGGATTGAAAAGACTAAAAAACCTCTCATGTGGGAGGCACGTGGGAGGGTTAACGGAGGTGGGTTGACGGTCAACAAGTCAAAGGACGAAACGTGAAGCTTATCCTCCTATAAAGGACGATCCATGACGTTATTGAAACACAGGGACGAAATGCGACTATTTAAGTAAACCACAGGGTCGATTTATGTCGTTTACTCTTAAATATATATAAAAGAGTTAATTACAGAAATCGTCCTTGTCGTGGTACCCAACTTGCAGCTTTCATCTTTAACTTTCAAAAATTATAGTTTTGGTCCAACTTTTTTTGCTTCATCAACACTTTTGGTCCTGACTATAAACGTCCGTTTAAAACAAAGTCATGTGTCTGGCACGTGATGGGTATTTTAGTCATTTCTTTAGCATAAGAATCAAAATTGAAGTTAACTCTAAATTGTTTCTTTCATCATCATCATTATCTATATCTCTGTACATCATCTATATACATACATACATGATCCATCTACCCTTTCATCCCATCACCCGCGACCACCAGATCTATCAACCCCCAAATAACAAAACATATTTGGAAACAAGAAACTAAAAACACACACACCAACAAATCCACATCTAACAAAAACATATATCAAAACTTATATCTATAATCCACAACTCAAAACATATCATGGATATATAATCAAATATAATTCAAAACTATGACCAAGAACAGTGGTGGTCGTGGTTAAAGATTGCAACGATGGGATGGTGGTGGTTGAAAGCTACAGCGACGGTAGTGGTGGTGGTAGTTGAAGGTTGCGGCTGCGATATGGTGGTGGTGGTTAAAGGTTACGGTGGTGGTTATAGGTTACGGTGGCGGTATGCACGCGAATGGTGACCTGAAAAGAATGGTCGAAGATGGCGGATCTATGGTAGTGGCGGCGACTTATAGCCATGATATGTTTTCTTCTCAGATCTGATAGTCGGATGGACGGAAAAATGTCCGACGACCTTGATATGTTATCATTTTAAACGTATTGGAATTAGTTTTATGGATGTCAATGAGTGATAAGTTGTATCCATCAAAGTCTCATTATTGGACAATTGACACAAAGCAATCATGATATGAAGAAAAAAAGAAATCGTACAGATATGAAGGAAAAAGAGAATAGAGTTAAGTACTTTTTTCGTCCCTGTGCTTTTTTGATTTTGCAGTTTTCATCCTCGCCGTTAACGTTTGGCTAAAACCATCCCCGTGGTTTGCATTTCGTCCCTGTCGTTATAACTTTGCCGTTAACCCCCTCACATGCAAGTCACGTGAGGGGCATTTTTGTCTTTTTATATAGTTAAGTGCAAAAATCGTCCATGTGGTTTGTCGTTTTTTCATTTTCCATCCTCGTCGTTAACAAATCCAGGAGAACTTTTCAAACAAAACAAAACAAACAAAAATTACCGGTAACAATTTAATCCAAACAAAACAAAAACCTATATATACCTACATTTGAGGATCTAGTCAATCACCTTCAAATGCAAACACGTACATACAATGTTTTAAATACCGGTAGTATTACCCGTAATACCGTATCGGAGGGTATTCCGGTACAACTATTTCCGTTATTTTCAGTATTACCGTTCCGGTATTTCCGGTATTCTCATTTTATTTTTTGAATTTTTTTAAAAATTATTTTTATAATACTTTAATGTTATTTTTTTGTAATTTGTGAACTTTAAAATTTATATTTTGTTATAAAGTACCTATTTGGTATTATTTTTGAGTGAATTGTAATTATATTTTGACTATTTTCGTTAAATTGTAATAAGTTTTATAACATTTTTATAAAAAATAAAATAAATTAAATTAGCCGTACCGGCCGGTATTAAATTAGATCCTCATATGTAGGTATATATAAGTTTTTGATTTGAGTTTGTTTTGGTTTTTGATTAAATTCTTGTTTGGAGGTTTGTTAAAGACAAGGATGAAAAATGCAAAAACGGCTAACCATAGGGACGAATTTTGCACTCAACCATATGGACAAACCATGAAGATGGGTGAAAAGACATAAATGCCCCTCACGTGCAAGGCACGTGAGGGGGTTAATGGATCCAAGGACGAAATGCAAACCACAGGGATGATTTTGGCCAAAAGTTAACAGCGAGGATGAAAAGTGTAAAATCGAAAAACCACAGGGACGAAAAAAGTACTTAACTCAAGAGAATATATATACAGTTAGATTTTTTCCAAATTGTTTGATATTGGATGATTGTTTTTTTCTGAATATATTTATTTATCAATTTGTAAAATTACTTCTTTTTTCTTTATCATTTATAAAAGTGAGTTTGCTGGGTATGATAATAGATATAGATGCAGGTATAGTCATATAGATATAGATTTAGATGATGGATGATTTTTGATATTTGAACATCTGTAAAAAGAATTTGTTGTTGATTTATGTTATTTTATGCAAAAGAAAGGTTTAGGTTTAATTACACTTTTGGTCCTTTTATTGAGAAAAAGACTAAAATACCCATCACGTGCTAGGCATGTGATCTCGTTTTAAACGGATGTTTATGGTCAGGACCAAAAGTGTTAAAGGAGCAAAAAAAGTTGGACCAAAACTGTAATTTTTGAAAGTTAGGGATGAAAGCTGCAAGTTGGGTACCACGACAGGGACGATTTCTGTAATTAACTCTATATAAAATAGACACATGTAAATCACAAAACCATTTGCAGTTAAAAAAAAAAAGACTAAACGACACAAATCGTCCCTGTGGTTTGTCTAAAAGATCACGTTTCGTCCTTTCTTTATCAAAACCTCAGTGGCAGTCCTTTATAGGTGGATAAGGTTCACGAATGGTCCTTTGACCGGTCAACCGTTAACCCTCTCTCCGTTAACCCCCCACGTGATACCCACGTGAGGGGTAATCTTGGCATTTCCCATTCGATGGACCCCCTTTCTCTGCTTTTTTTAATTCTTTTTCTTTCTTAAATCTATATTCATATATATATATATATAGAGACACACAAACATAAAAAATTACATATATCCCCCAAATTAGTATAAACCCTAATTTTTCATTTCTTCTTCTCTCTCTCTCGCGTCTGAACTACTACCTCAATTCAAGTATGGTTTTTTGTGGGTGTGGTAAGCAAGCAATAATCCTAACCTCATGGACCTCTAAAAATGGAGCGACAATCAGCGGTGGTTGTAGGGCCATCGCCGGTACCAAACACAAACTCCATCATCGTAGTGGTGGTCAGTGGCGGTAGGTCACCGGTGAGGTTATTGTGGTGGCGGCTGCAGGTCACCAGCGTGGCGTTTCTTCAACAACACTTCTCATTCTCCTTTTCCTCCCTTTCCTTGGTTGGAACATATATGTATATACATAGATCTGAAAGGGGAGCGGCGGTTGTTGGCCGGAAAATTGGGAGGAAGGTGGAAAATCTTTATTTCTTTCAATACATGATACATATATGTATATATATATGAAGTAGGGGGAGAGATGGTTTGTCGTAATCTCGTATTCTCGATCTACAAAGGATCTTGGCTGTGATGAATTTGATTAGTGGTACTGATGATGGTGTATGAGAAAATTAAATGACATTCCATTTTTCTTCAATTATATATACCTATGAATATTCGATTGATATTCTTTTTGAGTAGAATTTAGTGTTGTGAGTGTTTAATTTTCTAAGTAGAGAAGTAAATGGTTAGATATATTTGATAAATGAATCAGTTTCTATATTGTTTTGGTTGATTTTCATTTGGGTTTGGTCATAGATATAGATTGATTGATCACAATGATGGTTTCATACTTTTTAAATTTGCAGGTAGTAGAACAAATAGAAAGCAAAAAGAATCACCATTGGTCCTTTATACGTTGTAAAAGACCAAAGTACCCTCACATGGGTAGCACGTGGAGGGTTTAACGGAGAGAAGATGATGGTCAACTGGTCAAAGGACCATTCGTGAACCTTATCCACCTATAAAGGACTGCCACTGAGGTTTTGATAAAAAAATGACGAAACGTGATCTTTTAGACAAAGCACAGGGACAATTTATGTCACAAAACCATTTGATAGTGATAAAACTGTTCTATTCAACACACATACACCGACAACAATGCACCAATTTATCCCTCTTATTATTGATATTTTCATTTTCATTTGGGTTTGGTCATAGATATAGATTGATTGATCACAATGATGGTTTCATACTTTTTAAATTTGCAGGTAGTAGAACAAATAGAAAGCAAAAAGAATCACCATTGGTCCTTTATACGTTGTAAAAGACCAAAGTACCCTCACGTGGGTAGCACGTGGAGGGTTTAACGGAGAGAAGATGATGGTCAACTGGTCAAAGGACCATTCGTGAACCTTATCCACCTATAAAGGACTGCCACTGAGGTTTTGATAAAAAAATGACGAAACGTGATCTTTTAGACAAAGCACAGGGACAATTTATGTCACAAAACCATTTGATAGTGATAAAACTGTTCTATTCAACACACATACACCGACAACAATGCACCAATTTATCCCTCTTATTATTGATATTTTCATTTTCAAAGCAAAAAGTGAAGTCTCTTCCTTAAATCACCATCTCCAATTGACACATACATCAAAACAATCCAGTTAGTTTTCTACATCTACAATCTACACATACTTGATACACCAAACCACAATCACCATCTTCACCTAACCTTCGAAGCCACACCGCAACCTCTTCCTCGTATCCGCATCTAAACGCTGCAAGAGCCTCTCCACATCGCAACGAAATCGTGAATTTAAAATAGATTATAGGATTTAAATTGTATTTTAATGTGTTGGTGTAGATGTACAGCGGGATTCGAAGGGTATGTCTCTATTTTTATTTTTTAAACCTTTACTGGTGAATGGCGGTTCAAATCGACGATGGTGGTAGGCCGGTAGCTAAAGCAGCCGGAAGTTTGGCCACAAGGTTGGGTGGTGTTTAGTTAGGATTTTTTTTTTATGAGCTTGTAATCTTGTATATGTGGGAAAATTTGGTCGTATTTACCATAGTTTGTTTGTTCAAATTTCAAAAACTCTTTTACCAAAGGTTCTTGCCGTTTGACTTTTATGACTATATTATGTTATTGTTATATTGATCGATTGGGGAAGCATGAAATTGTACAAGTTAAGAGATAGGAAGGCGGAGGAAACATGAAGTTGTACATGCTGTGTATGTATTTGTATATAGAATTAATAATGAGAAAAATTTATATTAAAAAAGCAGATGTGTCAGCCCATGATTGGAGGGGCTTAGCTACCGTAGCTAGCTACAGTAGCCCTCCTCATGACCGACATTGTGAATTTTATATACATGCTGTTTATGTATTTGTATATAGAATTAAGAGTTAATTACATTTTTCGTTCCTGTGTTTGCCCCACTTTCAAGGATCATTCAGTATACGAAATTACGTCTTTCATCCCTAAGTATGGAACTCCGTTAACAAATTTGGTCCACGACCAAAACGTCCGTTAAGTAGCGGGTCACGTGAGAGGCACACCATGGGCAAAATGGTCAGTTCGCTTTTTTCAGGGATCAAAAGTGTAAACATATATATGTCTCAGTCCCTCTTTCTATTTCCCCGATAATTTCCCCCTTTCTAAAGTTATCAAAAGGTAAGTTTCCAGTTGATGTTCTCCTTCATTTGCTTCCGACAACCAAATGAAAACAGAAAACAATACCAAAGTGCATACCCAACAAACAATGGAAATCACCAATATATATATATAATATATATAATGAGAGTAGAGAGAGACGAGAGGAGAGAGAGAGTGAGAAGAGAAAAAAAACAAAAAGAGAGAGGAAAAAGGGGGGGAAAAAGGAGAGAGAGGAGGGGGAGTCAACTTGAAACCCTTTGTCTCTCTGTCACACTTTTTCCTTTAGCGTATCATACACCCCCCCTTCTTTCTCTTTCTATCGTCTGCGCTTTAGTTAACCACTTGTGTACAAAGTATATATCTGATGTTTAGCCTAACAATGATCCGGGTCATTGGAAAAACCAACAGTGACGTTGATGATGGGAAGAAGGACAACGGTGGTGATGAGAGGAGGGACGGCGGCGAGGGTGATGGGAGGTTGGACGACGACCACGGTTTTAAATCAAGAATCAAGAGCATGGTTTATACATATTTATGGGAGGAGGGACAACGGTGGTGATGAGAAGGGACGACGATGGTGGAGATCTGCGGTTGATTCAGCCACTTCCGTCCTGATTCCGGCCAATCTAGCCGCAACATGATTTGTTTTCTTTTGATGCATTAGTTGATGAATTTGGTGCATCTATGGACCAGCCACCACGGGAACTGTTGGAACGAAATCTGGTTAACCAGTAACCACCACCATACGACAGCCACCATCTCAAACCAAGATCGAAACAGGATCGAAACAGCCACCATAAGAGTGATGGTCACGGTGGTCTTATAAATGGGCCAATCAACAACCAAAGAGAAAGTCAAATTTTTTTGTTTCGTGGGAATGAGCCGTGACACACCATGCCCTCTCTTCCCATTTTCTTAACTTTTTTGAGTTTTTCCTTGGTGTCTAGCCGTGATTCAGAAGAGTGTAACACGCAAACATCCATGTGCATTTCGAATAAGTCCAACCCATCACTATCATCTTTAAGCAAAAATGATATCTGAAAGAATAAGGTTTCATTAACTGAATATTTGGTTGGATTTTTGTGGGTTTGATTATTTGTTGGATTTTGTTAGGTTTGATTACTACGAGAGAAAGAATAGAGAGATAGAGAGGAGAAAGGTAACTAGATTTAGGGATCTTGAATTAATGGTGGATATATAAATATAAATATAAGAGAAAATGTTACAAATGGTGGATCTGATCTATCTGTACATCACAAAGCTTTTCGAAATGTTTGATGTTTCTCTTTCTTTCTTGAAGTAGGTATGAATATTTGATGATGATGATGATGATGATGATGATGATGATGATGATGATGATGATGATGATGATGATGATGATGATGATGATGATGATGATGATGATGATGATGATGATGATGATGATGATGATGATGATGATGATGATGATGATGATGATGATGATATTAAAGAATAATAGAAAGAGGGACTGAGACATATATATGTTTAAACTTTTGATCCCTGAAAAAAGCGAACTGACCATTTTGCCCATGGTGTGCCTCTCACGTGACCCGCTACTTAACGGACGTTTTGGTCGTGGACCAAATTTGTTAACGGAGTTCCATACTTAGGGATGAAAGACGTAATTTCGTATACTCAGGGATGATCCTTGAAAGTGGGGCAAACCACAGGGACGAAAAATGTAATTAACTCTAGAATTAATAATGAGAAAAATTTATATTAAAAAAGCAGATGTGTCATCCTATGATTGGAGGGGCTTAGCTACAGTAGCCCTCCTCACATGACCGACATTGTGAATTGTTATATATGTAACATCCGTGAGTTTTGACCCGTTGACTTTACGTGTAATTTGACTAACAATTTGAGTTAATGAATTATTTGGGTCGTTTTGTGATTAAATGACAATGTGGTATGGTAGTCGGGTCGATAGTGTGTTTAATTGGTGTTTAAATGTATAACGTTTTGTATTTGGGCTTGAGAAGGAAACGGGTCGACCCGTGGGTTATCCGCGACCCACCAGCCCTATATGACCCATTTCCTTCCCATTTCCCATTCATTCACTTTACATTTCTTTTCTTCTTCTCTTTTTCTCTCTAAGTGAAAAGCAAGACCAATCCATCTCCTCTCTTCATTTCTCTTGCTTTATTTGGTGTTTTGGGTTTAGATTAACTCGAGAATCATTAGCATCTTTAACTCATATCGTCTTATCAAAGGATTTCATTTAGAAGTGCAAGAATTTTAACCCATTTGACCTAAATCGGGTTCTAGCTCGTGAAGGAAGCTTTGGTAAGTCTAACTCATCCCATTTACTTCTATTTATGTTAGTTTACTCGTTTCTAGTCATCTCGTACATTTACAAGTCTTAAATCGGGTCGTAATGAAATTAGGGTTCAATTAGGGTTTTGGGTTGGGTTGAATGATTTGGAGGTGTTCTTGATGTTTTGGAATGGAAATTTGTAGTGGGTTATGTTTATTTATGTCCAAATATGTGGAATTAGGCTTGAAATTGGGTCCTAGATCATCCATGGTCGATTATGGGGTCAAAAATGGGGTTTTGGGTTGTTTTGGATCGTTTTTGGCTAAGCTTCTGCAGCAGATTTGGCTGACTGCGGCGCAGTGGGAGGTGCCAGACCCCACTGCGGCGCAGTGAAAAGCTGCTGAACCAAGTGACTCTTTGTCAACTTCAAACGCTTATAACTTTTGATCCGTAAGTCCAATTGAGTCATATCACCTATCGTTGGAATCGTGAGAGAGTCTACTTTCTCATGGTAAAGTCCTTTTGATCTGAATCCTTTTCCATTTCTAAAAATGTCGGGTCAAAGTGTTATAGTTTATGCTCGGGAGAGTCATTAAGGCGTTGTGGGATTTTGGCGCGACTCAAACTTACTTAACCAACTTGTGTAGGGTTATAGAGTTGATTTTGATGACACCATGATATATATTGTTAGGTTGTGGGCACGTGGCGGTCGTTGGACATTTATAGCTCGATATTAACTTGTCGTTTGCTTGGAAATCAAGGTGAGTTCCGTAGTTCCCTACTCGCTTGAGATTCGGGCTGAAAAGTGTAAACTTATGTGATTACTTGTTTAATTGTGTTTGTAAATGATTGTTGGTGTTGTTTGATTTTACCCACGTACAAAATGTCTAGTTGGTGACATTGGATGAATGATGGATAGTTTTGCTTTAGTGTTTGATGGGTTTGTATGAGATTGTGATATTGTTAAATAAATTAGGATAGTAGTGTATACATAGAGGTCGGTTTTACTTTCAAAAGGTTTTAGATGTGGTGGGAAGGCTGCGGATGACCCTATACATAAGCATCTAGAACTCGATGAAAGTAAAATCCTCCTAAGTGTATGTACGCGTTGTTTAGAGTAAATGATGGACTTTGGGATTACGTTTGAGATAGACATGAATGCCTTGATGTACTTGACTTGTGAGATATGTACTTATTCATACTTTTATCGGTGTATTGGTGAACTTACGGATTTATGGTCGTTGATTAAATGGTTGGGTGAGTGATTGATCGATTGGTTTAGTTGTTGGATTGATGAGACGGTTTATTACGTTTGATTGACTTAGTTAAGTTGTGAAGTATATTATTTTTATTAGGATAGTTGTACATACATGGAAGACGATGATACCTTTAATGAGTTGTAGATGTGGTGGGAAGGCTGCGGGTGACCCTATATATAAACATCTATGATTCCTTAAATGTAAAGGCGTATGAAATGTATGTGCATTGTAGTTTGATTTATTTTTGTTATGATGGTGTGGTGATTGAGATTGGTTAGGTTCGTACTTGGTGTTTGGTTGATGTACTTCCAAGTATACTTACTTGATGAATGGTTCCACGTACTTCCAAGTGTCATACACTTGAGATCGCGCAATGTACGATGTACTACCAAGTTGTTAGACTTGAGAATATTGTGTTTGTAATGATTGTTGTTGTCATGGTACACTTAGGTATTATTATTATGGTTATTGTTATTAATATTATTACTGCTAGGATAGACGTGCATACATGGAAGTCGGTTATGCCTTCATTGGGTTTTAGATGTGGTGGGAAGGCTGCGGGTGACCCTATATATAAGCATCTAGGATCCGAGGAAAGTAGAATCCTCCTAAGTGTATGTACGTATAGTTTAATTTGGGTTAATTATTGATGGTTGATGATTGTTGAATTTGTGGTTGGTGTTTATACGCGGTTCACACGCAAGCATAATATATTTGTACGCGGTTTACACGCAAGTATAATCTATTTACATACGCGGTTCACACGCTTGTATATTCTGTTTAAGCGGTCTTCATGCAAGTACACCCTATTTGGTGCAATTGTGGCATGGTTGTTATGATTTTGATATACGATATGATATGCATTATGACTGTTTATGCTTTTGGCACATGTATTGGTATTTACATCATTTGTGCACTCTTATTACACGCTTACTTGTTTTGTGTGATCTTGTTGTTGGACGTTATTGTGTTACTTAGAGGCTCACTGTAAGTCATGTTTCGCCTCTACTAGTACATTATGATTATTGACGATGGTTTCTAATGGACCATTACTGCGAACTCACCAACCTTGTGTTGACTATGCTTAGTACACTTTTCAGGTAACCAGGTTATCCAGGACGTGGAGTTTGATTTGTTTGCTTGCTGTCGAACCCGGACTGGACTTATATGGATCAAGGATCCATTTACCTTCTGTTGCATTGTACTTAGGATTGTTAGCCTTCTTTTGATGTCGTTTTGTAAATTTTGATGATGACTTGCTCTTTATGTATTTTGATACTTGTTTATCTTACTGTAAGGATTCACTGAATCCTTTATTTGCATCTAGTTCATGTTCTACATTAATCCCACCTTGTGCTATATGATTTCCGTGATATTTCGAGCCTCGGCTTGGGGTGTTACAGAATGGTGGCCCATGCGTGGTCGTAGAGAATTAGGCGGTTTGACCTAGACTACGGCTTAAGTTAAAACTCTTCATATAGCATGCATGGTTAGGAAATTTGTGTGCAACGTGAATTCTGTGAACCCTAGAAAGTGTATATTGCGAGTTCGTAGTTAAGACCACTTATGTGATGGCTTGAATTCAACGTGATGAATGTGGAATGGGTACAATATGGTTAAGGTGTGCATTGAGTGAATCTGACTGTCATTGATACGGATTGTTGTTACTGATTGATGCTAGTTTGATGCTTTAGAGCAAAATGAAGTTATGGTATTAACTTAGTATAATATTGTGGCAACCCTAAAAGAACCCGATCAACTCTTTTATGGTCGCCCAACATTATAACAAGTTAATAACATCATGGATTGCGCATACATGGCTTAAAGTATAATAAGGAACCGATATGCTTAATGGAAGTTGATTGGGTGGAGGGTTAGCCGTTGGTACACCCTATATACATACCCGGTCAATAACTAGAGAGCATATCGAATTCAGATTATATTTAACCCATTTGTGTTAATTGTTTGATTTTATGATGTATTGAGCATGATTACTTGAATTAATAATGAACGATTGTAATGAAATTGACATGATGATATGATAAGTAACAATCCGGTAGGATTCTAGCACTCTTGCCTTAGCTTAATGATATGAAATGAGTATGTGGTATCGGTATGAGAGCATTGACTAATTGTGTGACTAACATGTGAGCATTTGAGACTAACTCTCGGGTCAACGTGTCACTTGCTTTATAGAAATGGTGAGACCAAGGATAGCCGGAACGAACTATAGGGCTGAACCGGAAGAACCTCAACCGGAAGTTCAACCGGAGGTACAAGGAAGTAGAGGTAGGGGCCGTGGTAGGGGCCGTGGTAGGGCCTGGTAGAGGTCGTGGTAGAGACCAAGGAAGGGGTCGTGGTGAAGTTCCTGAGCCAAACATGGCTGAGGTGATCGCTCAAACGATCGCCAATATCATGCCAACCATTATTGCTCAAGTCACGGCAAGTCTTGGGCAGAACAATGTGGCTCAAAACAATGAAGCCCCAGAAAATGTGAATAATGAAAATGCTCAACCTCAGGCAGTGGAAAACGAAGAAGAGGAACCAGTGAGAATTGATAACCGCGTGCCCATGTATAATCAATATGGGGGTTACCGACAGGGGTGTATATTTAAAGACT
Source organism: Erigeron breviscapus (assembly GCA_034093135.1). Taxonomy (NCBI): domain Eukaryota; kingdom Viridiplantae; phylum Streptophyta; class Magnoliopsida; order Asterales; family Asteraceae; genus Erigeron; species Erigeron breviscapus. The sequence goes on from CM067167.1 coordinate 285,166,612, forward strand.
TCAAAAGCTGTGGGGCGCCGGAGTTTAATGGAAGAGGCGGTCCCACAGAGTGTATAAGGTGGTTTGAGGAGATCGAGGCAGTGATTGAAAGAAGTCATTGCACATATGACGACCGGATTTCCTATGCATCCGGCATGTTTAAAAATGATGCCTTGAGTTGGTGGAACCAAGAGATAACTTTGGGGCGGACTTATAACTTGGAATGGATCGATTTCAAGAACAAGGTGAAGGCGAAGTTTTGTCCTCCCTATGAACTACAAAACTTGACCATTGAGTTTGTTAATCTCAACATGGACGGAGCCGATTACAAGAGCTATGTTAGACGATTTCAAGAGTTGTCTACCCTCATTCCTCACTTGGTGGATTCCGAGTCTCGGGCCATCGAGAAGTTTGTATTGGGCTTGAATCCTCAAGTCCGATCTTATGTGAATTCTAACATGCCTACTTCTTTGGCCGATGCTGTCAACCGAGCCGGTAGTGTGACTGAAGACTTGTTGAGGAGCGGTGTTTTGAGTAACTCCTCAACAAACAAGAGAAAGGAAATGGGAGAATCAAGTGGGGTGAAGAAAATGGGAAGGTTTGATCCCAAAGATGCTAGTAGGGGTAGGGTTATGGCGGCGGCGGGGCCAACGAGGAAAACTTACTTAGGACCTCACCCCTTTTGTGCAAAGTGTAATCGTCATCACTCCCCCGCTATCCAATGTGGGACTTGCTTTAATTGTAACCGACCCGGGCACGAGGCCAAAGATTGTAGGGCACCGAAAGCGGCACCATTGAATGTATCACCTTTACGGGCCGTCCCTCCTCAAGGTAACCAACAAAGAGGCGAGTGTTTTGGATGTGGTAGTCGTACTCACTACCGTAACAATTGTCTGCAATGGGTTGGACAACAAGTTGAAGTGGCGGTCCATCCGAACCAGCTCCAAATTACCGGGCCGAACCAAAACCGTGGCCAACAAGGTCATCAAGTTCATCCTCGTGGCCGAGCTTTTGCGGGAATTGGCAATGGAGGCCAAAATGATCCAAACGTTGGTTAAGGTACATTCTTCCTAACAGTCGTTATGTTATGACACTATTCGATATTGGAACAGACTATGATCTCGTTTATCCTAACGTCACTCCTTTGAATTACGTTCGTTCGTGTGTCTTGGAATTATATGTTTAAAATTTTTGGATATTTAGCGACTCCCTAACTAGATTGGGTCAAATACCCCGTGTATGCATCTTGACTCTAGAAGACGACAAACTCTTCACGTACTTTGTACTCTGTGATATTTAGGTTCTTGACGATAAAGTGAGAAAAATCTGTATGCCAACGGTTAATACGGTTCTTAATTGTGTAGTAGGGTTGCTAGTATAAAAAATATATATATATATATCTAATATATCTAACGGTAGAGTTTTTAGGGTTTCATGGGAATCTTCAAACTCAAGCGTCCTTAGAGCTACCGTCTCAAAAATCTGAAAACTAACGTCGTCTCTGATAATCTTGAGTCTCCCGAGGCCTTTCCGGATGACTTATCGGGCTTGTCCCATCTCGATAACTTAAATTTCGTATATGCATAACTTCCTAACATCGCGCGTGTAGTCAAAACCCTTATAGACTTCCGAGATGCGAATAAGCTTGTAGTGAAAGACCGGGAAAGAGATTCGAAGGAAAACAAATTGTAATGGATTTCACCATGAAGTCGCCGACGACAAGAAGTGGTCACTATACGATAAAACCGATAAGAAAGTCGCTTGACACTAATTCAGGGAGCCATCTAATGAGCAACGGGCACTCAACCCGACTTGAGACTTGATCGCATGTAAAGAGTATGTGCTTATGACCCTGGCGGAAATCTTGTGCAATAACAGGTGTTACGCGAGTATCCGAATGTCACCGACCGAAGCACTGAGTAGTAGAGGTGTTACTCTCCTCTGGATGAGCCGAGAACCGAAGGAAGCCAATGTAGCGGGCCGGAGATAGTGATTGGAATGACAAGAGCAACTCCTCAAGCTAAGCGAATAGCCCAACTAGCTCGCATGCTACAAAGGAAGTGGGTCGATGTGTGGTGGAGAACCTACGTAACCGCATTTGTTTAACGATTAGTGATTTGTTGAATTTCGGGACGAAATTCTTTTGACGGGGGAATAATGTAACATCCGTGAGTTTTGACCCGTTGACTTTACGTGTAATTTGACTAACAATTTGAGTTAATGAATTATTTGGGTCGTTTTGTGATTAAATGACAATGTGGTATGGTAGTCGGGTCGATAGTGTGTTTAATCGGTGTTTAAATGTATAACGTTTTGTATTTGGGCTTGAGAAGGAAACGGGTCGACCCGTGGGTTATCCGCGACCCACCAGCCCTATATGACCCATTTCCTTCCCATTTCCCATTCATTCACTTTACATTTCTTTTCTTCTTCTCTTTTTCTCTCTAAGTGAAAAGCAAGACCAATCCATCTCCTCTCTTCATTTCTCTTGCTTTATTTGGTGTTTTGGGTTTAGATTAACTCGAGAATCATTAGCATCTTTAACTCATATCGTCTTATCAAAGGATTTCATTTAGAAGTGCAAGAATTTTAACCCATTTGACCTAAATCGGGTTCTAGCTCGTGAAGGAAGCTTTGGTAAGTCTAACTCATCCCATTTACTTCTATTTATGTTAGTTTACTCGTTTCTAGTCATCTCGTACATTTACAAGTCTTAAATCGGGTCGTAATGAAATTAGGGTTCAATTAGGGTTTTGGGTTGGGTTGAATGATTTGGAGGTGTTCTTGATGTTTTGGAATGGAAATTTGTAGTGGGTTATGTTTATTTATGTCCAAATATGTGGAATTAGGCTTGAAATTGGGTCCTAGATCATCCATGGTCGATTATGGGGTCAAAAATGGGGTTTTGGGTTGTTTTGGATCGTTTTTGGCTAAGTTTCTGCAGCAGATTTGGCTGACTGCGGCGCAGTGGGAGGTGCCAGACCCCACTGCGGCGCAGTGAAAAGCTGCTGAACCAAGTGACTCTTTGTCAACTTCAAACGCTTATAACTTTTGATCCGTAAGTCCAATTGAGTCATATCACCTATCGTTGGAATCGTGAGAGAGTCTACTTTCTCATGGTAAAGTCCTTTTGATCTGAATCCTTTTCCATTTCTAAAAATGTCGGGTCAAAGTGTTATAGTTTATGCTCGGGAGAGTCATTAAGGCGTTGTGGGATTTTGGCGCGACTCAAACTTACTTAACCAACTTGTGTAGGGTTATAGAGTTGATTTTGATGACACCATGATATATATTGTTAGGTTGTGGGCACGTGGCGGTCGTTGGACATTTATAGCTCGATATTAACTTGTCGTTTGCTTGGAAATCAAGGTGAGTTCCGTAGTTCCCTACTCGCTTGAGATTCGGGCTGAAAAGTGTAAACTTATGTGATTACTTGTTTAATTGTGTTTGTAAATGATTGTTGGTGTTGTTTGATTTTACCCACGTACAAAATGTCTAGTTGGTGACATTGGATGAATGATGGATAGTTTTGCTTTAGTGTTTGATGGGTTTGTATGAGATTGTGATATTGTTAAATAAATTAGGATAGTAGTGTATACATAGAGGTCGGTTTTACTTTCAAAAGGTTTTAGATGTGGTGGGAAGGCTGCGGGTGACCCTATACATAAGCATCTAGAACTCGATGAAAGTAAAATCCTCTGAAGTGTATGTACGCGTTGTTTAGAGTAAATGATGGACTTTGGGATTACGTTTGAGATAGACATGAATGCCTTGATGTACTTGACTTGTGAGATACGTACTTATTCATACTTTTATCGGTGTATTGGTGAACTTGCGGATTTATGGTCGTTGATTAAATGGTTGGGTGAGTGATTGATCGATTGGTTTAGTTGTTGGATTGATGAGACGGTTTATTACGTTTGATTGACTTAGTTAAGTTGTGAAGTATATTATTTTTATTAGGATAGTTGTACATACATGGAAGACGATGATACCTTTAATGAGTTGTAGATGTGGTGGGAAGGCTGCGGGTGACCCTATATATAAACATCTATGATTCCTTAAATGTAAAGGCGTATGAAATGAATGTGCATTGTAGTTTGATTTTATTTTGTTATGATGGTGTGGTGATTGAGATTGGTTAGGTTCGTACTTGGTGTTTGGTTGATGTACTTCCAAGTATACTTACTTGATGAATGGTTCCACGTACTTCCAAGTGTCATACACTTGAGATCGCGCAATGTACGATGTACTACCAAGTTGTTAGACTTGAGAATATTGTGTTTGTAATGATTGTTGTTGTCATGGTACACTTAGGTATTATTATTATGGTTATTGTTATTAATATTATTACTGCTAGGATAGACGTGCATACATGGAAGTCGGTTATGCCTTCATTGGGTTTTAGATGTGGTGGGAAGGCTGCGGGTGACCCTATATATAAGCATCTAGGATCCGAGGAAAGTAGAATCCTCCTAAGTGTATGTACGTATAGTTTAATTTGGGTTAATTATTGATGGTTGGTGTTTATACGCGGTTCACACGCAAGCATAATATATTTGTACGCGGTTCACACGCAAGTATAATCTATTTACATACGCGGTTCACACGCTTGTATATTCTGTTTAAGCGGTCTTCATGCAAGTACACCCTATTTGGTGCAATTGTGGCATGGTTGTTATGATTTTGATATACGATATGATATGTATTATGACTGTTTATGCTTTTGGCACATGTATTGGTATTTACATCATTTGTGCACTCTTATTACACGCTTACTTGTTTTGTGTGATCTTGTTGTTGGACGTTATTGTGTTACTTAGAGGCTCACTGTAAGTCATGTTTCACCTCTACTAGTACATTATGATTATTGACGATGGTTTCTAATGGACCATTACTGCGAACTCACCAACCTTGTGTTGACTATGCTTAGTACACTTTTCAGGTAACCAGGTTATCCAGGACGTGGAGTTTGATTTGTTTGCTTGCTGTCTAACGGGATATGGTCACGTTTCGTCCTTTAATCTAACGGGATGATGGTCACGTTTCGTCCTTTAATCTAACGGGATGATGGTCACGTTTCGTCCTTTAATCTAACGGGATGATGGTCACGTTTCGTCCTTTAATCTAACGGGATGATGGTCACGTTTCATCCTTTAATCTAACGGGTGATGGTCACGTTTCGTCCTTTAATCTAACGGGATGATGGTCACGTTTCGTCCTTTAATCTAACGGGATGATGGTCACGTTTCGTCCTTTAATCTAACGGGATGATGGTCACGTTTCGTCCTTTAATCTAACGGGATGATGGTCACGTTTCATCCTTTAATCTAACGGGTGATGGTCACGTTTCGTCCTTTAATCTAACGGGATAATGGTCATGTTTCGTCCTTTAATCTAACGGATGATGGTCACGTTTCGTCCTTTAATCTAATGGATGATGGTCACGTTTCGTCCTTTAATCTAACGGATGATGGTCACGTTTCATCCTTTAATCTAACGGGTGATGGTCACGTTTCGTCCTTTAATCTAACGGTGATGGTAGTAGTCCTTTATACGCGGATAATGGTCATGTTTCGTCCTTTAATCTAACGGGTGATGGTCACGTTTCGTCCTTTAATCTAACGGATGATGGACACGTTTCGTCCTTTAATCTAACGGATGATGGTCACGTTTCGTCCTTTATTCTAACGAATGATAGACACGTTTCGTCCTTTAATCTAACGGGATGATGGTCACGTTTCGTCCTTTAATTAACGCGGATAATGGTCACGTTTCGTCCTTTAATCTAACGGGTGATGGTCACGTTTCGTCCTTTAATCTAACGGATGATGGACACGTTTCGTCCTTTATACTAACGGGATGATGGTCACGTTTCGTCCTTTAATCTAACGGGATGATGGTCACGTTTCGTCCTTTAATCTAACGGGATGATGGTCACGTTTCGTCCTTTAATCTAACGGGATGATGGTCACGTTTCATCCTTTAATCTAACGGGTGATGGTCACGTTTCGTCCTTTAATCTAACGGGATGATGGTCACGTTTCGTCCTTTAATCTAACGGGATGATGGTCACGTTTCGTCCTTTAATCTAACGGGATGATGGTCACGTTTCGTCCTTTAATCTAACGGGATGATGGTCACGTTTCGTCCTTTAATCTAACGGGATGATGGTCACGTTTCGTCCTTTAATCTAACGGGATGATGGTCACGTTTCGTCCTTTAATCTAACGGGATGATGGTCACGTTTCGTCCTTTAATTAACGCGGATAATGGTCACGTTTCGTCCTTTAATCTAACGGGTGATGGTCACGTTTCGTCCTTTAATCTAACGGATGATGGACACGTTTCGTCCTTTATACTAACGGGATGATGGTCACGTTTCGTCCTTTAATCTAACGGGATGATGGTCACGTTTCGTCCTTTAATCTAACGGGATGATGGTCACGTTTCATCCTTTAATCTAACGGGTGATGGTCACGTTTCGTCCTTTAATCTAACGGGATGATGGTCACGTTTCGTCCTTTAATCTAACGGGATAATGGTCATGTTTCGTCCTTTAATCTAACGGATGATGGTCACGTTTCGTCCTTTAATCTAATGGATGATGGTCACGTTTCGTCCTTTAATCTAACGGATAATGGTCACGTTTCGTCCTTTAATCTAACGGGTGATGGTCACGTTTCGTCCTTTAATCTAACGGATGATGGACACGTTTCGTCCTTTATACTAACGGGATGATGGTCACGTTTCATCCTTTAATCTAACGGGTGATGGTCACGTTTCGTCCTTTAATCTAACGGGATGATGGTCACGTTTCGTCCTTTAATCTAACGGGATGATGGTCACGTTTCATCCTTTAATCTAACGGGTGATGGTCACGTTTCGTCCTTTAATCTAACGGGATGATGGTCACGTTTCGTCCTTTAATCTAACGGGATGATGGTCACGTTTCGTCCTTTAATCTAACGGGATGATGGTCACGTTTCGTCCTTTAATCTAACGGGATGATGGTCACGTTTCGTCCTTTAATCTAACGGGATGATGGTCACGTTTCGTCCTTTAATCTAACGGGATGATGGTCACGTTTCGTCCTTTAATTAACGCGGATAATGGTCACGTTTCGTCCTTTAATCTAACGGGTGATGGTCACGTTTCGTCCTTTAATCTAACGGATGATGGACACGTTTCGTCCTTTATACTAACGGGATGATGGTCACGTTTCGTCCTTTAATCTAACGGGATGATGGTCACGTTTCGTCCTTTAATCTAACGGGATGATGGTCACGTTTCGTCCTTTAATTAACGCGGATAATGGTCACGTTTCGTCCTTTAATCTAACGGGTGATGGTCACGTTTCGTCCTTTAATCTAACGGATAATGGTCATGTTTCGTCCTTTAATCTAACGGATGATGGTCACGTTTCGTCCTTTAATCTAATGGATGATGGTCACGTTTCGTCCTTTAATCTAACGGATGATGGTCACGTTTCGTCCTTTAATCTAACGGGATGATGGTCACGTTTCGTCCTTTAATTAACGCGGATAATGGTCACGTTTCGTCCTTTAATCTAACGGGTGATGGTCACGTTTCGTCCTTTAATCTAACGGATGATGGACACGTTTCGTCCTTTATACGATCGACTAAAGGACGAAACGTGACCATTATCCGCGTATAAAGGACTACCAGTGTCATTTTGAAGTTTAAAGATGAAACGTGATTTTTTGGTAAAACCACAAGGACGATTTTTGAAATTAACTCAAAGCTAAACTTACATACTTCACTACTAAATGAACAAGCTTATAGATTTTTTAGAGAAATAGAATAACATGCTACAAGATTAATGAACCTGCTAAATCTTTTTAAGCCGTTGATAGAACATAGCGATCATATATCTCGTGCTGTTGCATTTCATCACAACCAGCAGGTTCCATCAGTAGCCTGGATCCACCAAAACAGAAGTACTGATTCACCGACTTCCTGCTATTCACAACCCCATGTTCTTTATTTGGAAAGTTAGCAACTCCATCATCAAACATCTGGTTTGAGCACGAGGCACCTGCAATATCGGCTCCTGTATGGGAATTATGTGAAGATACAGAGGATCTTGAGAAGGAATTTGACCGTGATCTTCTGTTTGTACGTGGCATTGCTTGCATGACTCCATTGACCAATCCTGAAGCAAGTTTCTTTTTAGCAGTTGGACTAGGAAGGTTGCTCCTAGCCGCAAGCGTTCTCTTGTTGTTGGCAGGCAACGAGGGTTGAGAGTACCTCTGCCTCAGAGGAACTGGGCATTCCTTTGTTTCCGTTATCTGAATTGGAGTTGGAACTGCGTCTTCATTTCGTGTTTTTCTCGTTTTGGGTCTGCGCCACTGAAGGAATCGTTTAATACCTTTATGTTTCTTCTTGCTGGAACTTTTAGAATCTGTGTTTATAGTTATACTTCGGGTTGGGGTTTGGGTTGATTGTGCAGCATTCATTGTCACGATTGGTGACCCGCAATCTGTGGCAGGACTAGTCTCCATGCCTGAGTACAAAAATATTTCTGAATCAGCAACACTGAAAGTGGTTCCCGGGCTACCACCTGCACTACCTTTTCTCAAATGCGAAGCGATAATTTTCCTTGCAGAGTAATCTTGATTACTGAGAATCGCCCCAGCTGAAATGAGTTGTCTTCTGAGTATTTCTGATGAGGCTGAAACGGGTCGTTGCTTAAGAAGATCAAGTGGGGTCATACCTTGATTGTCACGTTTATTAATATTAATATAACGAACGGACATCAGTAATTCCACCAGATCACTGTCAATGTTCCCTTGGATGGCTAAATGAAGAGCAGTTCTTCCTTCATTATCTGTATCATTTATGATTTCTTCAATGTTGAAGGATTTTGAGTAGACTAGTTGTTTCATGAGAACAATCTGGCGGTCGAGCCTTCTGAATGTTGGCGTTTGGAAACCAGTCACAGCTGTGTGTAAAAATGTCTCGCCAGCAATGTTTTTGGAATGTACAGAAGAAGGCGATGATTTGATCAAATCATCAACCACAGATATCTGGCCCCTGCAAGCAGCTATATGCAGAGCTGTATTGCGTAGTTTGTCAAGGGAGTTTATGATTTCATACGTGGAGACGAGATATTTAACTACCTGCAATTATAATGACAAATTCAGAGTCATCTATTTGAGCATTTTAACATTTGCATATGAGATAGGTGACCCTGCATGAACTTTGTAAGGGACAAATAAAACAGTTGACTAATTCACATAGAATATGATGAGAACGTAAGAAGCATAAGGTAACACGCAAATCCTAAACATCTAGAGGTGACTAATTTGATGGATTGGGTAATAGATCAAAACGGGTCGGATCTGAATCGAGTAGCATCATTGTTTTATCTACTTATAAATATAAGAATTAATATGTTGTTTATGATCACTAAACTACACTATAAAAAAAAATTAAAATTTGAAAAAAATTCTACTAAAGGGGTTGCGTGCATTAAGAATATCAATGCAATTCGACCCATATACCATATGTGGCTCACTTAACTCATTTGCTTTTTAACAAAAAGAAAAAGAGAGAATTTGATCCTATCCGGTTGACCTGTTATTGATAAAACATAACTGAAATCAACCCATTTGCAAGTAAATGAGATGAAATTTTCACCTCTAGGTATAATCATAACTTTTGATATTAAAAGGATTCATGGGCTGTAATACACCCACAAAAAGGTCCCAAGGGCTGGACACCGGTGGTCTGGCTCTGGCCAAACACTAAATTCCAAAGATTCATCATTTTGTATTCGATTTCAAGTTTTCCTTGACTTCCAAGATTTTTCATTTTCATGAAAACAAAATTCACATTAAATTGAGGATTCCCTTCAAGCCTTTAGGTAAAAAAATCGAGATTTTGTGCATAGATTTATAATATTGACAGAAGATCCAAAAATACCAGTTACTTGTATGTTTGACCCCCTTTCTATTCGCAGCAAGTAGCAACTGTTTATAGACAATAAAACCTATCTCTAAAACATGTTGTTTCACATTTTAGTGTTCATAAAGAGTCTTAACAATGACAATCATGAATTTTGTACATTGTACCAATCACAATGTCAACATATAGATAACTCGAACCATCAACCAGGCAAATCCAAAATATATATATTTGAACATTATACAAAAAGTAGCCCATACCTCAACTTGTCCTCGTCCAGCTGCGGTGTGCAAGATACTCGAGCCCTGAATATCTCTGTAACCCAAAACTTGATCATCAGAACTGTCACCAAGAAACTCTTTCAATAAATTCAAATTACCGCCTCTAGCCAACGCATGGACTGCTCTATTCTTCATTTCCTGCTTATAAGCAAGAGGGACTCCCCCAATATTTTCTTCTAGCTCTTTACCGTCACCAGACATAAACCTAGGACACATTGCAAAGTCATAAATAAGCCGAAAAACCTCAGTATTCTTCCCTCTTGCAGCAGCATATAGAATATCAGTCACGCCATATTCCCCTTCCCCAAAAACCAAAAGAGGGTCTTTATGCAACAATTCTTGAACAAATGGGAAATCACCAGCTGAGGCTGCAGTGTACAGAAGCCACCCGCCATAACCTGACCCAATGAGCGAGTTTTTACCCCTTTTAACATCACCTTCATGTAAGAGCTTTTGGGCTACTACTGAACGGTTTTTGGCAACGTCGTCAAACTGTTCTTCGTCGTCCCAGACAACCTCTAGGCGCTGTATACGCCTAAGGGACGAAAGTTTTATTAAGTGGTTGCTGTCTAGGCGCAAAAGCTCACGGACCAAGTCATAGTGCCCATTGGCAGCCGCCCAATCGATAGGCGAAGCATACCACCATTGGTCTCCAGTGCTCTCCCACCGCAGCGGAAAATAGGTTGGAGGCATTGACAGAAATTACTACAGTTCAACTACAAGTGTTATGTTAAAAAAGTGAGCGTACACAAAGCTATTCTTTTATGAGGGATGGGGTTCAACTACTTAAATACGTACAAATTATGCAATAGCATGGATAACCAAAAAAAAAAAGTAGCTAATTAAATTTCAATTTTTTAAACACAATACTTCTAGTTATCTAATTATCTAATATAAAGTTTTGGATCTGCGTTTTGAAAGTGATTTAATGTGACTTCAGTTTCTAGTGTTGAGCAATAACTTATTCCCAATTGATAATAGTACTCAATGAATATGAATATGTGAATATGAAATGTACAAAAAAAGTTTGAATACCTTTGTTTTACCATTATCAAACATTTTGTTAGTAATTTAGTGTAATTGAGGGATATGGTTATGTCACTTGGAAATGGGTTTGGAGGTACGGAGTGTACACCCATTAAGTGAATGACATCCCGGACCCAAAAGCAGTATTTATTTGATCCGTAAATGTTTAATAATTGATGTCAATTTACACTTTGTTTAAACTCTTAAATGACATGCGTTTTAAATATGCAAATGAATATATCTTAATATGTGTAGACAAATGAAATTTGCTATCAAATTTAGAAAAGAAACAAATTACTCAACTTTTGTTTAGTCTCCATTGTCGGAGTTGGAAAATAAGAATCCATGTAGCCGACAATTTTGTTACACTCATTGAAAAGCATGCTATATATATATATATTATAATATATCATGACTACATACAAAGTCACAATCAAGCAAATTCATGCTGTAAGAATTTCATATTCATTTCATGAAAAGCAAAAGTCATGATATTTTATTATTATTATTATATATATCATCTAACCTTTATTATATGTGATTACCTGGGACCTATATATATAGTTATACTCATGCATGGTAATAAGGAGAGTTTTGTTACTTAAAAACACGAGAGTTTTCAAGGAAGACAAAGGCGTGAGCAGTTTTCTTATGCTGCTTATGTTTTATGCTTATATGCAATGATCAACTAGTATGTTTGATGTGCATATGTTCGGGTGTCTCTAGAATATAGAGAATAGATACATGAGAAGATAGTCAAAACACTAAGTGCTCTCTAGCGAACGGGTTCTTGATTTCTGCCAAAATCTTGAACATTACTCTTTGTATTATCCCAAAACAAAATTCGTGTAACCCAGGCAGATAGGGTCGAATTGTTGTTTTCGGAAAGTGATATCACGATACAAAGAGATATCCGGTCCAATTGATTTCTAACCCTTTTATTTCAGGAATATTTCCTCCAACACATTTCATAAGTGTGACTCGTTTTTTTTTTCCTATAACCCTTTATCTTATTGTATCTAAGTTTACCTGAAAATCTATAATATGTATGCTATTCGAAAATTTAAAGTTTGCTATCGATATATGTATCAAACATTTAATTATATTTCTTTGTAAACAAATTGTACGTTGCCGAGACATTAGTTTTGATGAAGTGACAACTTTTAGTGATAAATGATTCTTACATGATGTAAAAAATTACATAAAAAGTAGCGGAATACATACATATGCGATAAATTTAAAGTTTGTAACATATACTGTAATAGATTTTCAGCTAAGAATGTACATTTATAAAAGCTTAACCCATAATTTATCTTATCACCGATTCCAAAACCGGCGACATGTTTAGTTACAGATGATTATAAATATATACTCTGTATAAAAAACCACATATATAAACACTTGATGATGATATATATAAATAAAGAGGGGATGGATTAGTAAATGCAGACCCTACTGAGAGTTTAATAAACATTAAGGACACAAGGCAAACAGCATGTGACACTAATTAACCACAGTTAAAGAATATATATATATGATGACAACTAATAAAGGTGATCCTAAAACCATAATTACAAGCAGGCAAATAAAAGATATGAACAGAAACATCACATGACAAAGATTTTTAAAAGACCGAGTAAAGATTATGGTAATAATTATGAAAATAGGAAAAAATTATTTATTAGTTTTGTAAAAGTGTAACCCATATATGATGGCCTACATTAAAAAGTTGGAAGTTTTTTTTTTCTTCTTTCTTTCTATGGATGTACCCATTGTACTCAATTGCACGTAATGTACTCATAGTACTCAATTGCACGTAATGTACTCATAGTACTCAATTGCACGTAATGTACTCATAGTACTCAATTGCACGTAATGTACTCATAGTACTCAATTGCACGTAATGTACTCATAGTACTCAATTGCACGTAATGTACTCATAGTACTCAATTGCACGTAATGTACTCATAGTACTCAATTGCACGTAATGTACTCATAGTACTCAATTGCACGTAATGTACCCATAGTACTCAATTGCACGTATTGTACTCGTAGTACTCAATTGCACGTAATGTACTCATAGTACTCAATTGCACGTAATGTACCCATAGTACTCAATTGCACGTATTGTACTCGTAGTACTCAATTGCACGTATTGTACTCATAGTACTCAATTGCACGTATTGTACTCATAGTACTCAATTGCACGTAATGTACTCATAGTACTCAATTGCACGTATTGTACTCATAGTACTCAATTGCACGTAATGTACTCATAGTACTCAATTGCACGTAAATGTACTCATTGTACTCAATTGCACGTATTGTACTCATTGTTCTCAATTGCACGTAATGTACTCATAGTACTCAATTGCACGTAATGTACTCATAGTACTCAATTGCACGTAATGTACTCATAGTACTCAATTGCACGTAATGTACCCATAGTACTCAATTGCACGTATTGTACTCGTAGTACTCAATTGCACGTATTGTACTCATTGTTCTCAATTGCACGTAATGTACTCATTGTACTCAATTGCACGTAATGTACTCATTGTTCTCAATTGCACGTAATGTACTCATAGTACTCAATTGCACGTAATGTACCCATAGTACTCAATTGCACGTATTGTACTCGTAGTACTCAATTGCACGTATTGTACTCATAGTACTCAATTGCACGTAAATATACTCATTGTACTCAATTGCACGTATTGTACTCGTAGTACTCAATTGCACGTATTGTACTCATTGTACTCAATTGCACGTATTGTACTCATAGTACTCAATTGCACGTAATGTACCCATAGTACTCAATTGCACGTATTGTACTCGTAGTACTCAATTGCACGTAATGTACTCATAGTACTCAATTGCACGTAATGTACTCATAGTACTCAATTGCACGTAATGTACTCATTGTTCTCAATTGCACGTAATGTACTCATAGTACTCAATTGCACGTAATGTACTCATAGTACTCAATTGCACGTATTGTACTCATAGTACTCAATTGCACGTAATGTACCTCATTGTTCTCAATTGCACGTATTGTACTCATTGTTCTCAATTGCACGTAATGTACTCATAGTACTCAATTGCACGTAATGTACTCATAGTACTCAATTGCACGTAATGTACTCATAGTACTCAATTGCACGTAATGTACCCATAGTACTCAATTGCACGTATTGTACTCGTAGTACTCAATTGCACGTAATGTACTCATAGTACTCAATTGCACGTAATGTACCCATAGTACTCAATTGCACGTATTGTACTCGTAGTACTCAATTGCACGTAATGTACCCATAGTACTCAATTGCACGTATTGTACTCGTAGTACTCAATTGCACGTAATGTACTCATAGTACTCAATTGCACGTAATGTACTCATAGTACTCAATTGCACGTAATGTACTCATAGTACTCAATTGCACGTAATGTACTCATTGTACTCAATTGCACGTAATGTACTCATTGTTCTCAATTGCACGTAATGTACCCCATTGTACTCAATTGCACGTAATGTACTCATTGTTCTCAATTGCACGTAATGTACTCATAGTACTCAATTGCACGTAATGTACTCATAGTACTCAATTGCACGTAATGTACTCATTGTTCTCAATTGCACGTAATGTACTCATTGTACTCAATTGCACGTAATGTACTCATTGTTCTCAATTGCACGTAATGTACCCATAGTACTCAATTGCACGTATTGTACTCGTAGTACTCAATTGCACGTATTGTACTCATAGTACTCAATTGCACGTAATGTACTCATAGTACTCAATTGCACGTAATGTACTCATAGTACTCAATTGCACGTAATGTACCCATAGTACTCAATTGCACGTATTGTACTCGTAGTACTCAATTGCACGTATTGTACTCATAGTACTCAATTGCACGTATTGTACTCATTGTTCTCAATTGCACGTAATGTACTCATAGTACTCAATTGCACGTAATGTACCCATAGTACTCAATTGCACGTATTGTACTCGTAGTACTCAATTGCACGTATTGTACTCATAGTACTCAATTGCACGTAAATGAACTCATCCATGACCATCAATGTCCACACATAACCAAACATCATATGCATATACTTTGTACGATACTACTTTTGAAAGGCCTTTGATGCTTATATATAGGGTCACCCGCAGCCTTCCCACCACATCTCCAACCTTTCAAAGGCATTACCGTCCTCCATATATACACAACTAGCCTAAAACAACACAATATACACAATAGTCACCATACAACAAATCACATAATTGCACATCAACAAAATGTCACACAACATATACGTCCCAAATATCATCATGCACGAAGTACACTTTTCAGCCCGACTCTTAAAAGAGTAGGGGAGGCTACGAAAACTCACCTTTGCCTTGATCTACCAAATTTAAAGTGAGCTAGAACGTCAATCAATTGCCAAACGATCACAACCTATCATAATGTGTATGTACGTATCAATATTTATATATATTTATGATTAAGTTGGTTTAGTAAGTTTAAGTCGAGTCACAAGCCCACAAACGCTTCTACAACTTTACCGTATATGAAACAAGACGCTTTGACTCGACATTTTTAGACATGGATTAAGAATTATACGAAAAGAGTGTTACCACAAGAAACTAGACTCTCTTACGATTCCAACGATAGGTCATATGACTCGATTGGACCTACGGATCAAAAGTTATTGACGTTTGAAAACTGACGCGCATTTAATCACCGTAACTATCCACTGCGTCGCAGTGAGCCAGGACTAAGCTCACTGCGCCGCAGTGGCTTAGTCAGACCAGAACCAGAAACAATTCACTGCGCCGCAGTGAGCCAGGACTAAGCTCACTGCGCCGCAGTGGCTTGGTCAGACCAGAAAGCCGAAACAATTCACTGCGCCGCAGTGAGCCAGGACTAAGCTCACTGCGCCGCAGTGGCTTGGTCAGACCAGAAAGCCGAAACAATGCACTGCGCCGCAGTGAGCCAGAGGAGGGATCACTGCGCCGCAGTGCCCACAAACTGCAGCCAGCACCTGCAGGTTATGCAGGAGCCACGAACCAAAAACCCAAATTTCTTGCTACCTAGACCAAGAAATCGATTTGCACAACTTCGAGACCCATTTTTGAACATAGTAAACTCATTTGAACATAACCCACTCAATAGTTCCATTCCAAAACATGGCTTTTGACCCAAATCGATTTTTGACCTAATTAGATAACTAGAAACCCTAATTTCGGATTTTGAAGCTATAAGGACCAAGAGTGCTTAGATTTAGATGTAATACAAGTTTAACAACTAGAAATGATGAATTTAAGCTAGAAAACACTTACCAAAACTTCCACAAGCAATCAAACCCGATTTTGACCTAGTTGAAGCTTTTCTTGCACTTTGAGACTTGAAATCTTTGATATGATGTTAGAATGATAATAAGGATGATGATTTTTGTTATCAATCTAGTTGAACTAGCATAAATGACCAAGAATCTAGAGAAAGATTGAGAGTGTGAGTATTTAGTGAGATGGGAGAGAATATGGAAGTGTTATGAATGAATGGATGGATGGAAATGAGGAAGGATAGGGTTGGTTCCTTGGGTGGGTCATGGGTTTGGGTATAACCCATGGTTAGGATCCATATCATTTACTAGTTTAAATTAGATGTTATTTAAGTAAAAGTCGATTTGCACTAACTAATGGTCTCAACTTGCACATAAGTCTCTAATTGTACAATAAATTGACCCATAGGAACACATTGCACTTAAATGAACCTTAAATTGCATTTGAACATATATTGATTAAATCAAAAACTTAGGAAACGTACCCATAGTCAAAAGGTCAAAATGCACGGTTGTTACAGACGGGTAGTCTCAAAATATATTAATCAAAGCTAAAAAATTAGAATTCAAGTATACTAATTCTTGATGGGTAAGTTTCTGCTTCATAAATCTCTATATATATTCTTAGTAAATTGATTCTTGATGACAACTTTTGATGTTCTTTTAGTCAAAGCTAATTCAAGAGTGCTTTTCTTATGCAACGAAAAGCTAGCGAGCAAACATTAATTTCTTTTGGTTTCCATCAATATAGACAAATTAAATATTTACACAGTAACGGTATGATTCGAGCAACCATCAATATGACCAATATCACAACTTAATCAATACGAAAGCTAAAGAAGAAACATATGAAAATTAACTCCATATAAATATTGATTCCAGTTTACCCTTTTTTTCAACTTTAGTTAAATAAAAAGAGAAACAAAAAGTGTACAGTATATAATTTGAAAAATACATACCAATTCATCAACAAATACCATCTCGAACGTTTTGATTTTCTTCGGGTTGTTCCACTCCGAAACAGTCCATACATGCACAACACGGAGTCGTAGATGATGGTTGTGTTGACTTAAGATCTTCAAGATGAACTAATGTGCTCTTATTTTTTGTTGTTGAAGAATAAGCCATAATGAACCTATAATGGACAACAAACTAAATTAAAGAGATAATAATAACAATAACATAAAAATTCAATGTTAAATAATAATAATAATGATTAAATATGAACAAAGTATATAAATAAAAAAACCTTTTTGGTAGTCGATCGTAGGTTTTTTTTTGGCCGTAGGTTTTTTTTTTGGGTTGAGAATATGTGAGGGTTTTTTCTAGGTGGTATATATATAGATAATAATAATAATAAAGATTTTTTTATAAGATTTTTTTATTAAAGGTCGGCCATTTTTATTAAATAAATATTAAAAAAATAGAGGATTAATAAGGAGGGAGTATTAGGCTAAAGGAGGGGGATTAGGGGTGCCAAGTGTACCCCCAACCTCCTCTTTTAGTTATATTATAGATAGATATTATTATTATTATTTTTATCTATTTAATTAGTTTTAAAGGTAATTGGCAACTAAGACTGGTCACTCTTGGCCATCACATAGCTACACCATTTAATACATTATGTGGACAACCTCACAATGTTTATAAAACTCTATATTTCTAGTAATATTTTATGTATTTATTT
>CM067167.1:285189864-285257932 GCA_034093135.1 Erigeron breviscapus
CGGCAATCCCCTGCCGAGGGCTCATCAGCAATGTATGCAATGCTTACAATCAATCGTAAATGCATCAATCATAAACCAACAATCAATATTCGACAAACATAAGCCAACAATCAATATTCGACAAACATAAGCCAACGATCAATATTCGACAAACATAAGCCACTAACCACAATTTAAACCAACTATACATACATACACTTAAGAGGATTCTACTTCCTTCGAGTCCCAGATGCTTATATATAGGGTCACCCGCAGCCTTCCCACCACATCTAAAACCCAATGAAGGCATAACCGACTTTCATGTATGTACGTCTATCCTAATATTAACGAAATACTTAACAAATATAAACTAAGTCATTCAAACGTGATAATCGTCTCAACAATTCAATATTCAAACCAAATTAACCAATCAATCAACAACGTAAGTAAACACGCAAGTTTACACTTTTCAGCCCGAATCTCAAGCGAGTAGGGAGATACGAAACTCACCTCGTCCGGCAAAGAAGCTAGTATAAGATTACAACGAGTAATAGGATCCACACGTCCACAACCTATAATTTTACATCATAATACCGTAATGTCAACTCTACAATCATAAACAAGTTGGTTTAGCACAATTAAGTCAGGTCACAACCCTAAACACCTTTACAACTTTAACGAGTAGGAACAAGACGCATTCGACTCGACCTTTTTAGAAATGAGAAAAGATTCATACAAAAAGAGTGTTACTACTAGAAACTAGACTCTCTTACGATTCCAACGATAGGTCATAAGACTTAATTGGATTCACGGATCAAAAGTTATTAACGTTTGAAAATTGACGCGCATACTTTCACAGCAACTATCCACTGCGCCGCAGTGGGCTAAAAACGAGCAAGAGGTCAGGTTGTAAGCACTGCGCCGCAGTGAGTGAGGGCTAAGCTCACTGCGCCGCAGTGAAGCCCTTTTCTGCTTCAGCACCAGCAGTTCAAAGTGCAGGAAACGCGCCCAAAACCCCCAAATTCGACCCAAACCATACCAAAACAATTTTTAGGAACTTGTAACTCGTTTTGAAGCATAACTAAGTATCAATAAACATAAATATACATAACCCAATCCACAATTTCGACCAAAACATCAAAATCACCACTAAATCATTCAAACCCTAATTAAAACCCTAATTAACCCTAATTCCATTTTAAGTCGTTTTAGGACATGTAATTACTCGAAATGACCAGAAATGAATAACCCAACATAAGTAGATGAATATGGGATGAATTTGACTTACCAAATCTTGCTTCAAAAGTCAAATCCGAATTTGACCAATAAAAATGGTTAAAGAAAACTTGAACTATGAACTCCAATCCTTGATATGATGAAGATGACGATTATGAGACGACAACGATGATGATTCTTGTTTTAAACTAATTTCACCACACTAAGTATGCAAGAAAATGAAGGAGAAATGGTCTAGCTTTCTTGCTAGAGAGAAAAGAGAAGGAGGAAGAGAGATATGTGGTGGATGAGAGGATAAGGGGAGGGAGATGGGTCATAAGGGGCTGGTGGGTCGTGGATCACCCACGGGCCGACCCGTTTCTCTTCCAAAGTCAATTTACAAAATGTTAGGCAATTAAACACCGATTAAAACATATTATCGACCCGACGAACATACCACATTGTCATTTAATCACAAAATGACCCAAATATTTCATTAACTTAAATTGTTAGTCAAATTGCACGTAAAGTCAAACAGTCAAAACTCACGGATGTTACATTTATTCCTTCTTTAACACCAAATTTATAAAAAATGGATCAAAAAAGAATGAAGACCCATCCCCTCCCATTGAATCAAGAAAGTCAAGAAAGAAGCAAACCACATCTTCTTCCTCTCATGACGTTGTAGCGGATGACATTAGCGCCTACACACACGAAAAGCGTGATTTTAGTTTATATAGTTTTTGATTTATATACGCGAGAAGAAAAATGAAAAAGAAATGATGAGATGGAGATCTTCTTCTTCTTCTTCTTCTTCTTCTTCTTCTTCTTCTTCTTCTTCTCCTCCTTCTTCTTCTTCTTCTTCTTCTTCTGCTTCTTCTTCTTCTTCTTCTTCTTCTTCTTCTTCTTCTTCTTCTTCTTCTTCTTCTTCTTCTTCTTCTTCTTCTTCTTCTTCTTCTTCTTCTTCTTCTTCTTCTTCTTCTTCTTCTTCTTCTTCTTCTTCTTCTTCTTCTTCTTCTTCTTCTTCTTCTTCTTCTTCTTCTTCTTCTTCTTCTTCTTCTTCTTCTTCTTCTTCTTCTTCTTCTTCTTCTTCTTCTTCTTCTTCTTCTTCTTCTTCTTCTTCTTCTTCTTCTTCTTCTTCTTCTTCTTCTTCTTCTTCTTCTTCTTCTTCTTCTTCTTCTTCTTCTTCTTCTTCTTCTTCTTCTTCTTCTTCTTCTTCTTCTTCTTCTTCTTCTTCTTCTTCTTCTTCTTCTTCTTCTTCTTCTTCTTCTTCTTCTTCTTCTTCTTCTTCTTCTTCTTCTTCTTCTTCTTCTTCTTCTTCTTCTTCTTCTTCTTCTTCTTCTTCTTCTTCTTCTTCTTCTTCTTCTTCTTCTTCTTCTTCTTCTTCTTCTTCTTCTTCTTCTTCTTCTTCTTCTTCTTCTTCTTCTTCTTCTTCTTCTTCTTCTTCTTCTTCTTCTTCTTCTTCTTCTTCTTCTTCTTCTTCTTCTTCTTCTTCTTCTTCTTCTTCTTCTTCTTCTTCTTCTTCTTCTTCTTCTTCTTCTTCTTCTTCTTCTTCTTCTTCTTCTTCTTCTAGTCGTCTTCTTCTTCTTCTTCTTCTTCTTCTTCTTCTTCTTCTTCTTTCAACACCAAATTTATAAAAAATGGATCAAAAAAGAATGAAGACCCATCCCCTCCCATTGAATCAAGAAAGTCAAGAAAGAAGCAAACCACATCTTCTTCCTCTCATGACGTTGTAGCGGATGACATTAGCGCCTACACACACGAAAAGCGTGATTTTAGTTTATATAGTTTTTGAATTTATATAGTATTAAAAAAAATGAAAAAGAAATGATGAGATGGAGATTTAGGGAAGTTTGGTGAAAATGGCGCCAGTGATTGGGGAAAGTTTAGTGAAGTTTTGGAAAAATTGAGGTGAAAGGTTTTTATTGGTTAGTGATGAGGTGGTAAAGTGGTAAACCTTGGGGAAGGGGTGACCACTCCCTCCCCCCTAAATTCCTAAAGGGTGTTCCTAAGTGCCCAATTAACTGATGAGAAATGCTATACTTACAGGCAAATGTTTACAAATATAGGTGGACCAATAAAAACCATTAGAATTATTTTAATTTTCTATTTTTTTCATTCACTCTCTTTATTTTATTGGTTCACTTATATTTATAAATATTGTTTGTAAATATTTATTTTTAAGTGTACTCTTAACTGATTAAGCTCAACTACACATAACACATGCGGCCAGTGAATTATAAGTGGAACTTCCAAACTCACTTGTCAAAAAGTGTATTTTATGACAACACTCACTGGACCATGCCATTGAGGCCCAAGTTTTAACGTATCGACAAGACAACAATAATTGTTGAATCTAGAAAGGTGATCAACTAATTCATTCCATATTTTCCTATCAATAGAAGTCCCTGATTTAAACCTTTTTCCCCAAAGAAAGAAAAAGAAATATAATTATAAGTTTAAATTTAAACTTGAATATTAATATCGTTAAGCATAATGGGATTGCTCAATACATACATGTAAATAAAAACATTAACAGCAGTACTTGCATAAATTTATACGTTGATATTGGCAAATCTTGTAAAGGAAAAAATAAATAAAACCTACGGAGTATATAAAAACATGAAAAATGGTTGCACATTCGGCATTTAGCATTTTTAATAACTTTGGCTACCGTATCACACACAGTATTGGGCTTAAACTATCACCAGCCATAACTTAAATGGGCCAGCGTTTCCATCTATCTTGGAAAACAAAGACAACCAATTTCCTTGATGAAATTGCCCATTGGCTACAAACTCCATAAATATAGTCGTAGCAAATCGCATTCATTGGTCATCTGGCACAAAAGACTTACAAATGGTTAACCTGTCGTCGATTTTTAAAACTTTAGGTACCGAATACGACGAGAAGGACCTTTGTCAGGAACAAGAACAAGTCATTTGAACAAAAGTATCAACACGAAAAAACCTTATATCAGAAAAGAACTTGATATATGCTTTTGTGTACATCAAAGTTCACGAGTCGAATTGTATGTTTGGTCGTTTCTGGTAGGTCATGCTCAGTGTTTCATTAGTTGTTTCATATGAATGAAGGTGACTTACCGTATTGATAGTCTAAACTCTAAACTTCCTACAGATAATGTGATCCATTCATAGATACGATATTAAACCATTGCATTTACTCAAAATTGTGAATAAGAGAGTTTCATGGTTACATGATACTATATATAATAAGTAGTATTAGTTCTAATTATTCCCGAAACAACTCCACAACCATGAAGTTGAATCAATCTTGCTTGCATTGTAACTGGAATCTCATTGTCTTTTCCAGTCACACGGGCTGCCTCAAGAGCTCAGCACTTGGACATATGACGGATCAGGTCAACCACACGGTTACTACAACAAATGTCACAAACAACCGCTTTAATAATCACCTCATGTCAAATATATACATGACATAACAAACCCAAAAATCAAGAAAAAACGTACCTGTATCCCCATTCGTTGTCATACCAAGAGACAACTTTCACAAAGTTGTTGTTCAGAGCAATTCCAGCCTTTGCATCAAAAATGCTAGATCTGTTGTCAATACAGTATATTAGTACATTTTCCATACACACTTTTTTAAAAATAATGCTAATGACAACTTTCCCTTACCTGCAGTCACCCACAAAGTCAGTTGACACAACATCATCCTCTGTGTAACCGAGAATTCCTTTCAAGCTTCCCTCTGCTTCAGCCCTGGACAACAGAACAACCCCGGAAAATTGATTAATTAAATTATGTAATCAGTCATCCGTATATATTTGCAGGATCTTACTTGATAGCAGCTTTGATCTCATCATAAGAAGCAGGCTTCTCGAGCCTGGCAGTAAGGTCAACCACAGACACATCAACAGTGGGAACACGGAAGGCCATTCCTGTGAGTTTCCCGTTAAGGGCAGGAAGAACTTTTCCAACAGCCTACAAAGCCAAAACACCGATCTATTCAGGGTAAAATATATATGATACATTTGCAGACACAAACACACAAAAACTGCACACTATACCTTAGCAGCTCCAGTGCTGCTAGGAATAATGTTGAAAGAGGCAGCTCTTCCGCCTCTCCAGTCCTTCATTGATGGACCATCAACAGTCTTCTGAGTTGCTGAATCACATACTATATTAGTTAGCCAGTAGTATTCGATATAACCCTAAACCAAAAAGGTAATAGAATGAAAAACAGATGCTGACCCGTGATGGAGTGAACGGTGGTCATAAGACCTTCAACAATTCCAAATTTGTCATGAATGACCTTAGCGAGGGGAGCAAGACAGTTGGTGGTGCAGCTAGCGTTGGAGACAATGGTGATATCAGATTTATATTCCTTCTCATTCACACCCATGACAAACATGGGAGCGTTTGCACTTGGAGCAGAGATTACTACCTTCTTTGCACCTCCCTGCAGATAATTAAACAACCAACCAAATTTAATACAACTCTAAACATATATACTTCACTTTTGCATTTAAAAGGTGCAAGAATAATACAACAATTAATGATAATGTGCAGACGGGCCGACCTTCAAATGGGCAGCAGCCTTGTCCTTATCAGTGAAAACTCCAGTCGATTCCACAACGTATTCGGCTCCAGCTTCACCCCATGGGATCTCCTCTGGATTCCTGCAATCGATCATTGAGTAATAAAATCATCAGTGTAATCACTAGATTTCATGTAATGAGGTGATTAATTGAGCAGCAAGGATCAATGTAGAAACATTAACATACTTCATGCCAAAAACGCTAACAGGCTTATCGCCAAACAGAAGAGTCTTGTCATCCTTGACTTTGATTTCATCCTTTTTGTATTGCCCATGAACACTATCGTATTTGAACATGTAAATCTGCATCAACACATTCAATAACATTCATCATCTATCTATCTATGCTACAAACATAAGAGGACTACATATTCCTAATCTAGATGACTATATATTGAACTTTCACGAAATCTAATTGTAATATTGTGTACAATGAACTTTTTCATCAATTATATAATACGAAATATGTTCTTATAATTCATGTTGTTGTCTAATTAATAAAGAAAGAAACGCACCATGTAATCGGTGGTAATGAAAGGATCATTGACAGCGACAAGCTCAACATCATCACTTTGTAGAGCAACTCTGGCCACCAAGCGTCCGATTCTTCCAAATCCTGTCCATTACAAAATCAAGCGAAACAAATTAAGAAATATATATATGCATAATACAAATAGAAAGTTATTTCATCATAGGGAAGGTTAAATGATCATATACTAACCATTAATTCCGATCTTGATCTTGGCCATACTTGGTTTTTTAAGGTAATGTTAAGAAATTAGAGATAAAATGTAGTACTAATGGTGTGTTACAAACAAAATAGGAATGAATGTGTGTATGTACATATAGACATACCATTCAACGGTTGGCAGTAAAAACAGGATTTACCGTTAATTTGAATCGAATGTAGACCGTCAGCTTCGCTCAACAATAGTTATTATTTCCCTTTTTCATGTTCATGTGAAATTACCTTAAATAATTATGTACAAACATAAAGGCACAAACACGCTCATGAACAAATAAACTGGAGCTTTTTTTTCATGTTTGTTCATTTAAGTAAACGAAATGAATTTTTATTTTTATTTTTTTTTTTTTTTTTTTTTTTTTTTTTTTTTTTTTTTTTTTTTTTTTTTTTTTTTTTTTTTTTTTTTTTTTTTTTTTTTTTTTTTTTTTTTTTTTTTTTTTTTTTTTTTTTTTTTTTTTTTTTTTTTTTTTTTTTTTTTTTTTTTTTTTTTTTTTTTTTTTTTTTTTTTTTTTTTTTTTTTTTTTTTTTTTTTTTTTTTTTTTTTTTTTTTTTTTTTTTTTTTTTTTTTTTTTTTTTTTTTTTTTTTTTTTTTTTTTTTTTTTTTTTTTTTTTTTTTTTTTTTTTTTTTTTTTTTTTTTTTTTTTTTTTTTTTTTTTTTTTTTTTTTTTTTTTTTTTTTTTTTTTTTTTTTTTTTTTTTTTTTTTTTTTTTTTTTTTTTTTTTTTTTTTTTTTTTTTTTTTTTTTTTTTTTTTTTTTTTTTTTTTTTTTTTTTTTTTTTTTTTTTTTTTTTTTTTTTTTTTTTTTTTTTTTTTTTTTTTTTTTTTTTTTTTTTTTTTTTTTTTTTTTTTTTTTTTTTTTTTTTTTTTTTTTTTTTTTTTTTTTTTTTTTTTTTTTTTTTTTTTTTTTTTTTTTTTTTTTTTTTTTTTTTTTTTTTTTTTTTTTTTTTTTTTTTTTTTTTTTTTTTTTTTTTTTTTTTTTTTTTTTTTTTTTTTTTTTTTTTTTTTTTTTTTTTTTTTTTTTTTTTTTTTTTTTTTTTTTTTTTTTTTTTTTTTTTTTTTTTTTTTTTTTTTTTTTTTTTTTTTTTTTTTTTTTTTTTTTTTTTTTTTTTTTTTTTTTTTTTTTTTTTTTTTTTTTTTTTTTTTTTTTTTTTTTTTTTTTTTTTTTTTTTTTTTTTTTTTTTTTTTTTTTTTTTTTTTTTTTTTTTTTTTTTTTTTTTTTTTTTTTTTTTTTTTTTTTTTTTTTTTTTTTTTTTTTTTTTTTTTTTTTTTTTTTTTTTTTTTTTTTTTTTTTTTTTTTTTTTTTTTTTTTTTTTTTTTTTTTTTTTTTTTTTTTTTTTTTTTTTTTTTTTTTTTTTTTTTTTTTTTTTTTTTTTTTTTTTTTTTTTTTTTTTTTTTTTTTTTTTTTTTTTTTTTTTTTTTTTTTTTTTTTTTTTTTTTTTTTTTTTTTCAACTTTTTTTTACTATTAGAGGAACCATTCTATTTTTTCGTATAACTTGGGATATATCGTGACAAACACCGCCTATTGAGGGTCTGAAAATACCATGTAGTTGTTTTATGCCATGTAATCCGGTTTTTGACTTGTTTGACTCTATCTTCCCCTTTAGAGTTAATTTCACATATCGTCCTTATGGTTTGTCTAAAAACGCAGGTTTCATCCTTAAACTTTTGAAATGACACTGACAATCCTTTATAGGAGGATAATGGTCAGGGTTGATCCTTTAGTTTAACAGTCGTTAAGTTAATGCCGTTAAACCCCTCACATGAGTTCCACATGAGGGTACTTGGGTCATTCACATCCCTATAAAACTATTAATGATATTTTTATTTTCTTTTTTCATCTGCTACCTGCAAACCTAAAATTATACATACACAGAATATACATAAAAAGACATACACACATATATATGTGTGTATATATATCTAATCCTTAAAGAAGCAAAATTAACTATGGATTGATTATCCATTCTGATAGGAGTATACATACCAACAAAACGCATAAACACAAAAATCAAATGTATACAATAACTTCACTTGTATATATTCAACATATATTCAAGTATATCTCGTCAATGCCAACCATGAGCATATCTCCAAGATTCAAGCAGCTACAGACGGATACCAAAACCTCACAAGTTTGCCGGAGGTAGTTTTTCGATGTACCGCCACATGTTTTGGTTCTCCGATCACCCTCTCTTGATCCGTATAGATCCGAAGTACAAATACACAATTATACATACCTGATCTAAAATCGATGATGAATATTGATGGAGATAAAGACTCAAACAGTTTAGAAGGGTGGTGGTGAAGTGGCGACAATCATTGGAAGGGTAGCCTGAGTTTTTTTTCTACTGTTGGTCGGGATAAATGAAGATGATGGTCGGAGCTAATTCATTGTTGTGACACTTCATCCATCAGTTTTGCATCTATTGTTTTCTTTGTGGTAAATGTATATTTGATAGGGGTTTGCGGTGAAGGAAAGGGTTTGTGCTTTTTGATGATTCTTGAAGTGGAATTTGTATGTTGATTATTGATTTTGGATTTGAATTGAATTTGATTTTCTATCATTTTGTTGTTGTTGATGATTTGGATCAGATATGGATTTCAAACATGTATATATATATGTTAAAAAGGTGGTCCACACACACAAAACCACCCCTACAAAACCGGATGGTGGTTTTGGTCCCTACAATATATGCATTTTGTCATGATATATCCCAAGTTATACGAAAAAATAGAATGGTTCCTCTAATAGTAAAAAAGTGTAAGTTTAGTACCTTTAGAAACGAAAAGCCCTATGATTTTCACTATGGTAACACCTCCAAATGATTTATACACTTGTATTCCAATAATAATGCAAAGTACATGCGAGCTTTCAACTATGCATACGTATACCTCTTGTCATGGACTCATGGATGTGCATCAGTGCATGTTTAACAATATTTCCCTCACAATGTAATCTTTCCATTAAAGTAACACTCATAATGTGACCCATAAAAAAGCGTATTATTCACTTTTTCCCCCTCTAACCGAACAATGATTATAGATCTCTTGTGATTCTTTATATCATATCCGCACAAGTTTATAGCAAACCAAATGATATATATAACAACATTGCAATAACCAGCATTAGTAATAGCATAACTCCTGGCAATGTGCTAAATAGACCACATACATTTTTGATGAGATCAATGAATTACATATTGCCATGGTAACTTATTTGATGAGCACACCGCATATATGAACATTACAATTACATGCTTCAGAAAGTCTTGCATCCATCAACCATGGTGAAGGACCGGTTTACTTTTCATATTATGGTTCTTATTTATAAGATGTTACATATATAAAAAACAAT
Source organism: Erigeron breviscapus (assembly GCA_034093135.1). Taxonomy (NCBI): domain Eukaryota; kingdom Viridiplantae; phylum Streptophyta; class Magnoliopsida; order Asterales; family Asteraceae; genus Erigeron; species Erigeron breviscapus. Next base: position 285,199,740 of record CM067167.1, read on the forward strand.
CCAAACAAAACAAGGACGATAAAGATAAAAAACAAGCTATTGCACGAACCAATACTGTTATAATACACAAGACCTCATCCGTATCAATAATCGGTCAAGGGAGCAAACTGTATTGAAACCAATCTTGAAAAGCAGCCTTCTTTTAAAGAATCTTCCATTTCTTCAACAGACGCCAAACGCTATCCTTGCTCTTAACCTACTCTGCTTTCACGAATCTACCAAAATTCGTAGATTCTATCAGTATTGCCATTTTTTATTAGCAGATACCAAACACCCAACTTCTTCAATCGAGACAAATACATTTTTAGTTGAAAAGCATCTACGCTTCAGATCAAATCAATTGTCTACCGACATTGTTTAGCCTATCTTTCAGCAGTGCCTTACAACCAAGACGTTCCGGTTTCAAACCTTGTAGTAGTCACGGTTCCGGTAACCATTAAAAAAAAAAAAAAAAAAAAAAAGTTTGTAAAGCATACCATAAACATCCAATTATCATCTAGCCATAGAGGCAAAAATGATAACTTGCTTGTTGATGAAAGCCTGAAGGAATACTCAAATCCTCCTCTTCACCGTCTGGGAACCCCAATATATGCGTTAAACAATCCAAACACAGGAAATCCAAACAAAACGTTTCCATGTAATCCCGTTCATTGAAGCAACACCCACAATTAATGCATCGTGGAATGCAGAATGTACATGCCCTGCAATTACTGTGTCTCGATTCACAACTCTCTGCTGGACAGTCATAAACTTGTCTGAGTTGCTGACATCTAGGGCACGCCTCTATGTCAATTGGGCGGTCATCATCTAATGAAAGATACAGCTGACCACCTTGATAGAACCGTGCTTTAGGAGAAATGGGCTGGTTTTGGTTATTTATGGATAATACTTTCTTTAGTTCTTCGTATTGCTCCATTGTTATGCTGTGAAACCCCCCAATTCTCAACCGCTTTATTCCACCTCCCCCGGAAGACTCCAAAGATTTCAAGTTGTTTAAGAGACCCTCCATACTTAGACCGTTACATCCCAGTACACTTAGCTGCATCCACCATTGTAATAAAGATATCAGAAAATTGCATTTAGCTTTAGTTATAAAAAAAACTGGTAATAACGATTACAGGAGTGTTTCAATGTCCATTTTGGAAATGATTAACTAATTTTCAGTGACCGATCTTTGTTTTAAGAGTCGGATAATCAATTTTGAGATATCAATTGATTCAATTCAATACCAGCTGCAACAATACTTATAATTAAATGGTGAAGTAATTATACTTTAATAACCTTATTTAATATAACTTCCATGTAGTTTGGCTCAGCTTTGCTTTGGACTCTTGGAGGGTACTGAGCCATTTATTTATTATGGTATTAAATTGTTGTCCTAAAAAATATATACATTACGTCCTAAGAACATCCAAATTTGTGTGATCCTTAAAATTTCAAGTAGCAAAAGTACATCTAAAGTTCTAAAACAATTCATTCATTCTACAACAGGTGTTTTGATGTATGTTTTAAAAGTACTTATATGAATTTAATCATTAGAATCGGGAAATTGTGCAAGACATGGTCTTTGGACGAGCTCTGCCACGTAAAGTTGTAATAATAATTTCACATGTTGATTGTCCGGCAAGTTTAGATTCTATAGGAAGTACGAGTACTACGTAGGAAAAGGTAAAATATAAGTATACATTTCAACACTCAAGTTTGTGGTCTTTGGTATGAACCAGATTCGCCCTAAATAATCAGACACTCATAGACATTAATTATTGTGACTTCTAAACATTAATTGAAGCATATTCAAACACGGTCTACATACAAAAGTCAATATATACAACGATACAGTAATACACACCTTGGTTAGCCCTGGATTTCGCAGACAAACATTCTTGAGACCGTCATCCGAAATCTTTAAACACTTGACGAGAGTCAAGGATTGAAGACTACCACTAGCTCGATCGGTAATCCTTAACAAAGAATCATCATTAAATGACTCGCCTGGTGGTTGATCAATACGTATGTCCCTCCAAAGCAAAGGATCATAACGAACAGCATCACATAACGATTTACAAACCCTTTCAACTGAAAACAAGTCCCTCATTCCAAGATACCCAAGAGCAAAAAACAAACCATCATGAGGTGCACCAGCATCACCATCACCATCACAATCACAATCACTATCACCAACACCATCGTTACAGCAACTTGCAATGTGCTCGTTATTGTTAATCGAATGCAAGACTTTATTTTTATTATCAAACAAAAACAAACCATTCGTCATAGTATTATCTAGACCGGTTTCATCCCCAATTGGCCGGCTATCACTTATTTTGATATACCCAATACTATCATCATCATTATCATGAATCCATCCCCTAATCATAGTACAGCCACCGCTTATATTCATCTCAAAAGGATCATTAGGCAACATATCAATCACATTCACATTCACATCTTTCTGACATTCCCAACTCAATTTCGAAAAATCATCTTTAAAGCTATCAAATTTCATATCTTTACAACTATCAAAGCAATACCCATCAAATTTCACATCTTTCTTCCAATCCCATTCCCAATTCAATTTAAAATAATCATCTTTATTAAAGCCATCGAATTTCATATCTTTATAACTATCCAAACGAAGCCCATAACTAAAATCATAAAACAAAGATTCATCACCCATATCTAGAAAACCTAAAAAGTTTCTACCTTTTTAACACCAAACAACTTGTGAACAAAATATAATTGAATGGTAATAACAAAAAGTCAAAAAAGGTGGAAACTTTACATTTTTCGATATGAAATCAAGAAAAGACAAACCTTGAATTGGAAAGAATATAAGAAGGTTGTGTTAGAACTTTCTCATCAAAGATCTGACTTCAATAAAGATGATGAATTGATGACGATGGATATATGTATGTATGTACGAGTAGTAAGCCAAGACAAGAAGTCAAAGGCTTAATGGTGATAGATAGATATAGATAGATATATGATCTCCATGGGGTATGGAGCAAACCCTAATAATTATTATGAAATCATATATATATTTCCGGTGGTCAAAATAACCAGAGGAGACTTGGATTGTTAGACCTGCCTTCCTTCCTTCCTATATTGGCAAAAACATTATACGAGTAATATATTATTGGATACAAATTCTCATCTAAAATACTTCCTACTTATCTTTTATTTATCTATTAGAGATTATCTTATTATTAATATACTTTATTTTATTCATATAAAAAATTCACGAATTTTATGGTATACCTATTTTATCATATAGTTGTGTTCCATTATTGATTTATTCTGTTTGTAACTTTTGATTTAAGCTATCATGAAAAGAATATAAAAAAAAAAAAAAAAATCTAAACGCAACTCATAGTACTGTATTTAACGTGCATAAAAAAATTTGTATTTTCCATATTAAGAGCTCACCCCTTAAATTTTATGGTAAGTATACAACTATTTAATGCATATAGTTGTCCATTATTGATTTATTCTGTTTGTAACTTTTGATTTAAGCTATCATGAAAAAGAATCTATCATATGATAAAGAAAAAAAAATACTACTACATGAAGCCTCAAGGTTTCAATTCACGTGCATAAAATAGTTATATTTATTCATATAAAAAATTCACGAATTTTATGGTATACCTATTTTATCATATAGTTGTGTTCCATTATTGATTTATTCTGTTTGTAACTTTTGATTTAAGCTATCATGAAAAAGAATCTATCATATGATAAAGAAAAAAAAATACTACTACATGAAGCCTCAAGGTTTCAATTCACGTGCATAAAATAGTTATACTTATTCATATAAAAAATTTACGAATTTTATGGTAACTATACAACTTTAGGAAAAAAATTACTAAATACATTACAATGGGTCAAATTCAATGGTAAATTTGTAAAAAGTTGATTTGTGAGTTGTAATGCTTCCATATATCAGCAACCTTCACAAATAAGTATTCGTAAGAGTGTTGAGTTTCAATTGTGTGTTATTGAGCATAAATGCATAATCATGGAGGAACGGTGCTTATTTCGGGTGCAAATCGTGTGGTATACTTGTCTTCGTTAATTGATACAGAAGCACGAGCTATTTTGTAGGTTCTATCCATTCTACTAGTACTAATGGCTTAATTAATTTGTATAATGCAAGTGTTTTGGTGCTTAGTGCTTACAGATGCTCAATTCAATATATTTCTCAATGCTTTAATAGAAAAAGAATATGTTAATTTTTAGCAAAAGGGAAATTTAGTAAAAAATTAATATGGTGACATAGAAAGAAACTACTATAACTGGAAAACATGTTTGACAACGGCAACACGACCTCTCGACTTTTTATAGAGTTGGAGATGATAAAAAGGCAAAAACAACCCCTCCTCTTTCTAGGCTCCCTTTTCTCATCTCTAGTTTTTCGTCTACTTCCGCAATCATAGAAGAGAAAGATGGTTTGCAGGCTAGCTAGTCAACTTACATTATTTAGTTACAAAGAAGCATGTAAGAAATGAGATTGTAGTGGGATATGAAAGTAATTAAGTATATACCATTAATTCAAAGATACAGTGAAAAAGAATCTACAATATAAAATGGTTTCATCAGTGAATTCAAAGATTTTTTCTACGTTTTCGGGGAAAGACGTGTCTTTTTTACTATGATATACGCAGACCATAACCGTTTCCAAACCTCTAGCCAACTCTAAGATTATACCTAGCGAGATTCAAACCTAAAAACTCTTGTAAAGTGACAAAACGATAAATGTCAGGCCTCCTTATAATTGGAGTTTGGTATCATATATACTTGATGAAGTTTGATGTAAGCCAACAAAAGTGACCACAAAGAAGAAGAAAAAAAAGCGAAGGGCCAACTCAATTAGATTTGTTTTTTGGCTTCTTAAAAATATTCTTCCATTCTTAACAATATATGAGTGTGTGCACAGCAACCAGAATTAGATATATTGGCATCAAAATATGAGTTTATCAAAACCTGTAGTTGAGGCGTACAAACCATGATGTATACATGTTCCCGAACCTGGCCGATCAGATTAATAACAACACAAAGACTACATACATATAATAGCGAAGATCATGACCTTCTTATTAGACACATTAACACTCATGTAGGCACCAGGTGAGTTTTCGAGACTCTACAAAGTTGGAGGTATCCATACGTATCCATGGGTTTGAACATAACCAGCTTTTTCTGCCAACTTGTCTGCTTCCTCGGGACCTCTGCTACCAGGCTTGTATGGTAGTGGTTTCATTTCACCTCTATCGATTTTGTGCAAAAGAGGAGTGAAAATCTCCCAAGCAGCCTGGTCATTCAATCAAAGTTGTATAATGGGTTTACTCGTATTTGAAAATATATGTAGAGGTAGAAAAACTCGCAATGGACAACAGGTCAAAAGTAATACAACAATTTTTTTTTGTATGGGTGCGTGGAAACGAATCAGGTTGGGTTGACAGGGAGCCCTTTTTGGTCCAAAAAGTTCACTCTTTTAGACGAATACTATTTCAAATATCATTAACAAAAAAATCTATTATTTTTTAATAATATGTTTGTTGACAAGGACGGAGGCAGCATGGGGGCAGTGGGGTCAGCTGTCCCACTCCAATTTTAGTACAATGTAATTTTTCACAATTTAAATGGTATATTTGTAAATTTTTCTAAAAGTAAGAAAAAATAAATAGGAATTAAATACAAATGTTACATTCGTTGCCATAAGCTTATTCTTTGTAAGTTATTAGTCATCAAAGCATTAATTTTGGGATAAATATCTTCATTGGGAGAATAAAAAACTCCTGTTTTGATTTTTAATATAAAGAATGAAGAACGGTTTAAGAAAAAGTTTTCTCTGTTTGGTATGTAAATGTGTAATACATAGTGTAGCTGTTTGTTAAAAAATTATTTTCTTTCAAATTATTATATATATTTATCACAAACAACTAATTATGATAATCATAATAGTTATGTAGGAAAGATATATATACAAGCTAATTATTTCCTAAAGTATATTTTTTGGGTTTCTTGCATTATGATTGAATAGGTTTTCATTTAATAAGACCTTGTCCCACACGTGTGGTTTTATTTATTAAAAAAACTGATATTTTTAAATATGAGTGTTACACCTGGTGTGGGGAATAAATTCTTTTGAGGGTCCATTTTTTATTCTCGAGCTAGGGCCTATTTTTTTACATTATCGAATATGACTCTTATAAGTATGACAAACAACTTTTAAATTGCCCCCTCGTAAAAAAAATCCTGGCTCCGTCTCTGTTTGCTGAGGGAGGTTTGATGTTTTTTAAATACACTTCAGGTGGCTTTCAGCTTGTTTAAGCCATTCCATCCATTAGACATAACCCATATTGACTGTTCATATGTAACGAGTCGAAATTGCCGAGTCAAAATTGCCAAGTTTATCAAGTATAATTTCACTTTCAGACAATTGAAGAAGATGAGTTGACTAGTAGGTTCATACCTTTAGCTCATCTCGACGAACAAAATGTTGTTGATCACCTCTAATTCTGTGAATCAAAATACCAAATTTGTTAAAACTTTCAGCAGAAAAGGTCTAATGTAGTTTTCTAATTTTGTGGTTAATCTACTTAGATAAGCATGTTATGCTTGCTTTTACTAACTAGGTTTAAATGATTCTTCGAAGTGCCAGATACTTTTGGACTTAAATGCTCCCATAACACTTCTAATTTCAGAAGTTAATGTTGGAATTAGCTCTTTAACTCGTGATGGACTTCTAAACAAATAGCGAGGCATAGATACTTACGTGTCAAGAATCAAACGTTCATACGCCTCCGGAATAATAGTCTGTTGATACCGTTGAGCATAGGACAAGTCTAATTCACTCTGAGCCGTGCTCATCTCAAGCCCAGGTTGCTTGACCTACATCAGAGATTCGTTAAATTCCTTAAGCATACAGCTTTCTTGGGCTATTTGTGCCAAAAACAATGTAACTCATATTTATATGATTACATAGCCACGGGAATGCCTTTCACTATATGCCCAATCCATAAAATACCCTTCTACAGATAAGAGATGATCTTTCTGACAAGGGATACTTACTGTTAGCTTCATGTACATTGCCTCTGAAGGTTGTAGTCGAATGACAAACTCATTTCTGCCTTGCTTTTGACCTGAAACGGGTGTAGAAGTATATATCAATTTGAAGTTACGACAGCCCTAGCTAAAAATGTAGATAATATAAAATACCCTGACATACATCTATATATGTCTCCAGGAACATCCTTAAATTGCACCCGAATTTCTGCCTTTCTTGAATTCAATGCTTTCCCAGCCTTGACGATAAAGGGAACACCTACAACATGTCATATATAATTTATCAGAGACTTTTAATCAAAAATTGACCTCAGATAGAACTAAGCACTTGGACAACTTGTATATTAGGTGCTAAGTTTTCAGCAAGTTAATTAAGTAACTAACTACAAGATGAAACATCATAGAGCTGAAGTAAGGTTACATCAGAAGATCCATCAAAGCATATCAAATTTGAGAGCTAATGGATACTTACAGGGGTGCCCACCTCAACCTATTTACTAGTAGGTAAGTAGCTGGATTGTGTTGATATTCTCTCTCAAATGAGTTGGCTAAAATTATAGCTAAAAGGGGAATGAGCCAAACAGTTTGATAGTCACCCGAAGCCTATTTTCAATGCAAATAGCTTCCTAATTGCTTTATTCGAAAACTTGTTTCAATATAATTATATTTGTGTTATCTTCTTTTAGAGATTCAATATTTATAGTGAAAGGCATGCGTTTCAACCCAAGCCCGATTTGAACCGTTACCCAACTAGCTCATCTAGCCACATCTAGAAACATAGCATGGAAGTCAATACTCAACCGAGTACCTCACAGTGCTACTGAAGGCTGATGTGCGAAATTATAGGAGTAGTAATGAAAAAACAAATAACTCGCACCTTCCCATCGTTCGTTGTGAATCCTGAGAACCACGGTTGCAAAAGTGGGAGTGTTTGAGCTGTCAGGGACTGTGGGATCATCAGTATAGCCTTCATACTGTCCAAGAACAACTTCACTATCTTCAATTGGAAGAACAGATTGAAGAACCTAAATCACATAAACATCAATGAGCGAGCTGAAGTGGCGGTTGTTCAGCTTGTTAATTTGTTATGTGAAAATGAATTAAAACACAAGGCTAACAAAATAGTAATATAATCAACTAGCCCATTAAGGAGGCATGGCAACATTCATAGATCATAGGTGCAGTAGCAACTATGAGCTTATAAATAAAGGAAATATAATAACGATAAACAAGAAAGATTAATCACACACCTTGACTTTCTCATCTCGAACATGCTCAGGCTTCAAAGAAACAGGCTTTTCCATAGCAACTAGGCAAAGCACCTGCATTGTGAACAAAGTTCTTAGTTATATATATTTATATATGGGAAAACATTTGTAGTTCTCATCCTCAAGAACAAAAACGATGGGGATTTGGAGAGAATCATGAGGTTAGATAAATGTTCACAAAATCAATTATTCTTCTCTTACCTGTAATAGATGGTTCTGAATGATGTCTCTAATAATTCTGCAAATAAGATTACAATGATATTAATACTTACACCAGCCATTAAAAGTAAAAATGGAACATTTTAACAAGTAGTGTCCAGGTTGTATATGATAATATCATGATAAAGTTGATGAAGTAAAACAGAGAAGAACTCAAGATTTGAATAAAAACCCTCTGATAATAACTACAAAGAATATGAATGATAATAAAATTACCCATATTGATCGAAATATCCTCCACGACCATCAGTTCCAAAATCCTCTCTAAACACAATCTGGAAGAAAATTTCACAAAAATGGAAATATTAGCATCTAAACATAGGAAGTAGCTATCTTATTAAATGTCATAGCTAGTAGATATTGAACTGTATCATGAATCAACTAAAAAAGGGACTAATCTCCTGTTTCATATCATTGCGATATTCCGGAATTCATATTTAGTTTACACAACTATCTCACTTTAGTAACAAAAATTCAAGAAGAATCCTCACCTGTATATTAGAGATGTTGTCACGGTTCCATAGAGGCAAGAAGAAGCGATTTGCAAAACGAAGTACCATCTGCAGATTTATTACCCATAAGTTTAGAGAATATCAAAGAAGATTGCGAAGGAAAAGGGTATTTTCAGTGTTGTTCTTACCAAGTTCTGCACCAACTCTTTTCCCAAATAATGATCAATACGAAAAATCTGTGGCTCATCAAACAGTTCCCCAATCTGAGAACTGAGTTCTTCAGCAGATTCCAAGTCCCTACCAAAAGGCTTCTCAACAACAATTCTAGTCCAACCACCAAGATCAGCTGGAGACATAAACAACGTAACTTTCATAAATCCAGTTCACACACAAATACGCCACCAGTATTTACCGCATATAATGCCTTAAAAAACTCATACATTTATTCATGCAGTAACTCTTTATCATTTTGCAGACAGATGGATATACAGATGGAGGAAGAGCTAGGTAGAAGAGCCTCCTGGATGATCCTTCGGTACTATTTGTAGACAGCTCGTATTCAGAGATTGCCTTGTCCAGTGATTTAAATCCCTCCTCGGTATCATAAGCCCCAGCCACGTATTTGATCTATATTACAAGCAACCACAAGTGAGGATGTGGCACTTAATCTTTAAAAAGGTTGGTTTTAAAGCAAATTTTTAAGCTATATTTACATCCTTCTGTGATATTGTAAAGACATTAATCAATTGTAGCTAATCAAATTATCATCGTCTTCATAATCATTTTCCATCAAGTTTCACACAGCAAATTCTATTTTATATCTAAGAGCAACATATCTCTACACAACATATTAAGATGGTTTCCACCCCCCAAATACTATATTGAATTGACTTTGTTGGTGCATTTGGTTAACAAGGTGAAGAAATCAACAAGTTGACATTCCCGTGAATCATGTAATCACTTTCCAAACTTAACTATATGACCATTAAAACAGTTGGGTATCACAAATATTACTTCAGCATAATTAAATGCAGAGGAGTTTTTGGCTTTGGCATAATTCAAGAAACTCATTGCAAACTAGTAGCTAATCCGATTTTGGGTCTTTCATATATATATAACAGCCAAGAATCTGGTTAATTATGGGCAGTAAAAACAGCTCATAATGGCTTCTCAGAAGTCAAAAAGGGTTAGGGATGGCTACAAGCTAGTGAGTCACAAGTCAGCACGAGTCAACGATAACATGACTATTGCTGACTAGCAGCAAGCACACACACTGACTTCCTCTTAATGCATTGCAACTATTATATTATGGCGTTTCACCAAAAAAGACTCTGCAAGGTCCTAAATTTCGGTGACTTATAGTGATATATAATCCGCACCTCCTAACCCGTTTCCAAGTTCAACTCAAATCCCTTAATTACACTAAAACTTATGGAAATCTACAAAAACGATTAAATCTAGTACTTACCAACTGCAAAAACTGGTTGACATCTTCCTCGTGGGTATCCTCACAACCTTTACAAGGTGTAAGATATCTACAAATTCAAAAACATCAATAACTAGATTCATAATTCTAACACATTTATAAAGAAAAGATGTCATTTTTTCTTAAAAAACTCACCCACGAATACGATCTCGCAAATCTTGATCAGAAATCTTGGTTCGGGCATACCCGAAAACATGAACATCTTGTTTCTGAGTGAAGCCTTGTCGATAAAGATGAAAAAGGGCAGGAAAAGTCTTTTTTTTAGCTAAATCACCAGAAGCACCAAGTACGATAATTGACAAACATCCTTTTTCAGGTACATATTCAGGCACCACAGATTCACTCCTGTTCAGTGCTGCTCTTTTTTCAACCGACCATTCACCCGACCCGGATCCCATCTAACCTTCAATAGTTCAATTTAATACATACATATATACAATCAGATCCATATATATCAAAAAACAAGATCCAAACTTTGTAACTTAAATAAACAAAATAAAATTAGTTGATTAAAATTAAGAATCACCTGATTGAAATTGAATATAAATATATATAATGATGATTATGAAATATATATGGCTTTTTGAGAGAGATATATAAATATGAATGAATGGAGAGGTGGATATGATGATGCTGTGTCAACAACTAACTTTGACAGTAGTACACTATATGTATAGAATGTGTATGTATATGTATGTATAGGTGGTGGGTGAGTGAGGGGACTCTTTTGAATCGAATAAAAAGATTTTTTCTGTGAGGAGTAATTTTTGACTAAATTTTGCCAGCCGTCGCGGACTTTCATATGACACGTGTGTGTCGTCATTTTATATGTCAACAGAAATTTTACCTTTTCCCTGGTAAACTTAACAGAACGGTTGTACCGTTTTTCTCGATGTTTCCTCAAATATGGTACAAACTTTCTTACGCAAAAAAATAATTAGAAAAAGTTACGAATATCACCTCCCTTCCTGCTAGGGACCTAACTGTCACACCCCGTTGTAGCGGAAATACAGGGTTAACAAAGAATTGCATACTAATCAGAAGGTTAATAGAGATTACATCCATTTATACCAATACAAGTCAATACAAGTACAATCATTCAAAGTGTGGACCCCAAAATACGGATACAAGCCATCCTCATTTGGAACTGGGCCCACAGAATACAAGTTCAATAAATTGGACAGTCAAATACAATTAAAGCCAAAAGCATGAGAGTCCTCAATGTCTGATGCTAATTGTACGTCCAAAGTCAAAAGATTGGCCCTAAAATGCCAAAGGCGATTCCAAGACTTACAGATGATCACCTGAAAAGCATGAAATTTGAGAGGATCAACTAACGAAATAGTTGGTGAGTTTACAGTGTGTTTGACTAAAAGATCAATCGTCGTTTGTTGTAGTTATTTAATATAGGACGGTCCAGACCGAAGTCCGACCCTGATACGAAGACAAGACGGTTCAGACCGAAGTCTAACCTAAATATATAGACAAGACGGTTCAGACCGAAGTCTAACCTAAATATAATGACAAGACGGTTCAGACCGAAGTCTAACCTAAATATATAGACAAGACGGTTCAGACCGAAGTCTAACCTAAATATAATGACAAGACGGTTCAGACCGAAGTCTAACCTAAATATAATGACAAGACGGTTCAGACCGAAGTCTAACCTAAATATAATGACAAGACGGTTCAGACCGAAGTCTAACCTAAATATAATGACAAGACGGTTCAGACCGAAGTCTAACCTAAATATAATGACAAGACGGTTCAGACCGAAGTCTAACCTAAATATAACTACAAGAGGGGGGGGATCATTTTAGTTTGTCAAAAACACAAAGAAACAGTTTAGTCAGCCGACAACATGGCAAGTCTAGACATATAGATCGATTTTCATAAGACATGTATACACATTTTTAGACAGCCGTCTCATGGCAAATATAAGACAAATGATTTCATTTACCAAATCTCATGGCGTAGACAAAGACAAATCATTTACAAAGTAGTCGTGTATACAGTACATGCTTTCAGGCCCAAAGTAAAGGAAAAAGGGCGCCATAAACTCACCTTAGCAGTCTACGAGCTAAAGTATGAGTAGTCCGAGAATATGAGCAGTCTAGTCTCCGCGTTTATCCAAAACCTAGGATAAGAGTACCAATGGTGAGGATCAAATCTCACGACGACAAGTATCCTACGTATAACTACTTAGCTATCAACCCTAGAATGCCTTAACCGAGAATGTGTTACAAACCTTCATTTTATTTGACTCAAAATATTAATGTCATTGACACTGTTACTAAAAGGTAGTCCAAAGTTCCATTTCGTACAAACGAAGTTCAAGTGTCCAAGACGTCAAAAAACTGAAACGTCAAACAGTTCCAGAAATCGCGGCGCGACCCTGCTACGTTCCTCGCGGCGCGACCTGGAGGTTTCGCGGCGCGAGTCAGATCGAGTGCAGGTTCTGTTCGAAATTCGACACACCTCGCGGCGCGAGCAGGATACCTCGCGGCGCGAGTTCTACCTGACTGAGTGAAAAAAACCTGGTTTATGACCATTTTTAGCAAACCATATCGACTCCAAATCGCTACCTTTCATTTCTAACAAGTGTTAACATGTTCAAAAGACCTAGAACCATACCATTTCGCCAAATCATTTCGCCATTTTAATCATTTTGATTTCAAGACCAAATTTGTAAATCAAAACTTCATTTAGTCAACTAAAACCCTAATTTCATATAACATTCAAAGTCTTCTAATTCAAATTACAAACTGAAATAAACCCTTAAATGAATTTAAATCAAATCAAAGTTTGGAGAAATAAGTTACTTACCAAATTTTGAGTTCTTCAGAAATAGGAAGAAAAATAGCTAAATGATGATTATGATCCTTGCCAAAACCCTAAATTATTATTGAAATATGATTGCTTCCTTTGATTTTCTCTTTGATTTCACCTTGTAAATTGATTTAGAGTATAAAGATCTTTGTGTGTGTTGTGTGTGTTGGGTCGACAGGCAAAGAAAGAAAAGGAGGGAAGTGTTTGTTGTTTGTTTGTTGTTTTAATTCCCACCACAAACAAAGGGGCCGGCCTATGTGACTCCTTTTCAGTCATTTAAATACCCCAAATTTGGTAAAATGCTTACGATTTAATACCGTTTGACCCAAAGGTTAAATGTAAAGTGAAGGTATTTTTTCTTCGTCTCATTTTTAGTCAACAAAACCCTAAATTATTATTGAAATATGATTGCTTCCTTTGATTTTCTCTTTGATTTCACCTTGTAAATTGATTTAGAGTATAAAGATCTTTGTGTGTGTTGGGTCGACAGGCAAAGAAAGAAAAGGAGGGAAGTGTTTGTTGTTTGTTTGTTGTTTTAATTCCCACCACAAACAAAGGGGCCGGCCTATGTGACTCCTTTTCAGTCATTTAAATACCCCAAATTTGGTAAAATGCTTACGATTTAATACCGTTTGACCCAAAGGTTAAATGTAAAGTGAAGGTATTTTTTCTTCGTCTCATTTTTAGTCAAGACAAGCCAATAAAGTTTCGTCAAAGTGAACTTTATAATATTAAGTCTAGACAGTCTATTTATCTTGTACAAGACATAACCTTTAAATATTTATTTAAAGTTATTTTTAAAGACTCGGCATTCGTCTAGATAGCTAAAAGTCTACGTCATCAAGATACGTCTAATTTGACTAAGTCAAAAGTCCAAAAGTCTGATAATTTCCACGTCAAATGACCGTCTAATTGAGATTAGGACTAACCCGATGTTAATTAATTACGAGTTGTCACAGCATCCCCGACTTCTAAGGATTTCGTCCCGAAATCAAGTCTTGCTCAGTAAAAAGATGAGGATAGTTATTCCTCATAAAGTCTTCACGTTCCCAAGTCACGTCGGGACCATGTTTTGAGTTCCAACGAACTTTGACCAATTTGATACGACTACGTCTAAGTTGTTTGAGCTGTTGGTCTAAAATTTCAACAGGTTCTTCAACGAATTAAAGAGAGTCAGTCACTTGCAGCTCTTCGACAGGTACGACTAAAGTCTCATCAGTCAGACATTTCTTAAGATTCGAAATGTGAAATGTGTGATGAACGTGTTCTAGCTCCTTAGGTAAATCGAGCTTGTAAGCCACGGAACCAATTCTTTGAACAATTTCGAATGGTCCGATATAACGAGGACTAAGTTTCCCTCGTACGCCAAAACGTGCAGTGCCTTTCCAAGGTGACACTTTCAACATGACTTTGTCTCCCACTTGAAACTCAAGTGGTTTCCGTCTACGGTCGGCATAGCTCTTTTGACGATCTTGAGCCGCCTTTAGCCGTGCCCTAATTTCGACAATTTGATCAGTAGTCTTCTGAACTAGTCCATATTTAAATAAACGACGTTCTCCAGCATCAAGCCAACAGACAGGAGATCTACACTTTCGTCCATATAAAGCCTCATACGGCGCGCATTTGATGCTAGTGTGATAGCTGTTGTTATATGAAAATTCAGCTAACGGCAAAAAGATATCCCAACTACCTTTGAAGTCAATGACACATGCCCGAAGCATGTCCTCTAAAGTCTGGATGGTACGTTCACTTTGTCCGTCAGTCTGTGGATGGTAAGCCGTACTCAGGTGCAATTGAGTGCCTAGGGCGTCTTGAAAATATCGCCATGATTGTGAAATGAAACGACCATCACGGTCAGAGATAATAGACAAAGGAACGCCATGAAGAGATACAATCCTTTCAATGTATATTTGAGACAATTTCCTTATCTTCCAGTTCTCCCGAATTGGAATGAAATGAGCAGACTTCGTCAATCGATCGACAATGACCCAAATAGTATCATATCCTTTCAGGGTTCGAGGTAACTTCGTAATGAAGTCCATAGTAATCTGTTCCCATTTCCAGTCAGGAATTTGGGGTTGTTGGAGCAGCCCAGAAGGCTTTTGGTGTTCCGCCTTGACCATTGAACAATTTAGACACTTTGAGACATAAGTGGCGATATCTCTTTTCATACCAGGCCACCAATAAAAGTCCTTCAGTCCATGGTACATTTTGTCAGTGCCAGGATGGATTGAATACCTAGATCGATGACTTTCGTTCATTAAAAGTTCTCTAAGTCCATTATACTTGGGAATCCACACTCTGCCCTTAACATGTCGGATTCCATCGCCATCCAATTCAAACAAACGCTCAGCATTCCACAAGGCCTCTTTCTCGATACGTCCTGGCTGTAGGGCTTCATTTTGATCGTCTAACACTCTATCCCTTAATGACGAGCCAAGATAAGAACTTGCTCTTGTTATGACAGATAGTGAAATTCTATCTTTTCGACTTAGCGCGTCAGCAACAACATTTGCTTTACCGGGATGATATTTGAGTTCACAGTCGTAGTCACTGAGTAATTCTACCCATCGTCGTTGTCGCATATTCAGCATTTTCTGATCGAAGATATGCTGAAGGATTTTGTGGTCCGTGAATACAGTACACTTGGTACCATACAGATAATGTCTCCAAATTTTTAATGCAAAGACAACCGCTCCGAGTTCTAGATCGTGGGTTGTATAGTTCTTTTCGTGGATTTTGAGCTGTCTAGAAGCGTAAGCAATGACCTTACCTTCCTGCATAAGTACACATCCCATGCCCTGATGTGATGCGTCACAGTATACCACGAAGTTTTCAATTCCATTTGGTAACGCTAAAATAGGAGCATTACATAGCTTGTCTTTCAACGTCTGAAATGCCTTTTCTTGGGCATCCTGCCAAATAAACTCCTTAGTCTTCTGAGTTAATAAAGTCAGAGGTTGAGCAACCTTAGAGAAATTCTCAATGAATCTCTTGTAATAGCCAGCCAGTCCAAGAAATTGACGAATTTCCGTCGGAGTCTTAGGGGCTTCCCACTTCTTTATCGCCTCGACCTTAGATGGATCTACATGGATCCCATCCCTGTTCACTACATGACCCAAGAAGTGTACTTCCCTAATCCAGAATTCACATTTTGAGAATTTCGCGTACAACTTCTGATCCTTGAGCAATTGCAGAATGGTTCTCAGATGACCTTCATGTTCGTCTTTATTCCTTGAGTATATCAGTATGTCGTCAATGAACACGATGACAAACTTGTCTAGATACGGTCGACATACTCGATTCATTAAGTCCATAAACACAGCAGGTGCATTGGTTAAGCCAAACGGCATAACCAAAAACTCATAATGTCTGTAACGAGTTCTGAAGGCTGTTTTAGGAATGTCCGTCTCTCTGACTCTGAGTTGATGATACCCAGATCTGAGATCGATCTTGGAAAAATGTGATGCACCTTCCAATTGATCAAACAAGTCGTCAATACGAGGCAAAGGGTACCTGTTCTTGACAGTCAACTTGTTCAATTCTCTATAATCTATACACATGCGCATAGAGCCGTCCTTCTTTTTGACAAATAGAATCGGAGCTCCCCAAGGTGATGAACTTGGGCGAATTAGTCCTTTAGCTAACAGCTCTTGAAGTTGTTCGGATAATTCTTGCATTTCTGACGGCGCAAGACGATAGGGTGCCTTGGCCACGGGTGCAGCTCCAGGGACTAAGTCTATTCCAAACTCAACTGGTCTGTGAGGTGGAAGTCCCGTCAAATCTTCAGGAAATACTTCTGGAAAATCTTTAACTACAGGAATATCTTTCATTTCTTTAACCTCTGGTTTCCTTTCTACCACAAATGCTAAGAAGGCAGGGTGTTCTTTTTGTAAGTATTTATTTGCCTTTATCGCCGATACTAAGATTAATTTCTTTCCTGCCTTGTCTCCTTGCACTACTAGGGTTTCGTCATTCAGAAGGGGTATTCTAACAACCTTCTCGTAACACATTATTTCAGCTCTAACCTTTGATAACCAGTCCATTCCAACAATTACATCAAAACTACTTAGTTCTATGGGAATTAGATCAATTTTAAAGGTTTCGCCAGATAGTGTCAAATTGCAATCTACTAAATGATCTCTAGCAATATACTTTTGACCGTTTGCATATTCGACAATATAAGTGTCTTTCATGGGGATAGCCACTATACCAAATCGGGACTTAAATTCTAAGGATATAAAGCTTTTATCAGCACCAGAGTCGAATAACACAAAAACATAATGATTATTGAGTATGAATGTACCTATCACAACGTTGGGATCACGTCGTGCATCAGCAGCATCCAAAGCAAAAACTCGGCCTCTACCTCGTCCACCTTGATTTCTTGCTTGATTATTCCCCGCATGGTTCCTTACTGGAACTATTGCATTGTTGTTCGGGTTCAGATTAAGTCTTGGACATGCAGGTCGCAGATGGGTCTCGCTCCCACATTCGTAGCATTGAGTTAGTGCCTTGCCCCTACAAAACTTTTCTAGATGTCCCGCCCTTTTACAACGGCGACAAGTAGGACAATTTCCTCTGTGATGGAGATTACACCTATTACACCTAGGATCTGTGCCAGTGTACCTCGTGACGTCCTGAGTATCTACCGCAAAGTTTCTGGCAGTCTTAAACCTCTTGCCATTTCCACCGCCACCATATCCACTACCAGAGGCATGATCACTCCTTCTCTTGACCACTTCAGTTCCAACAGAAGAACCAGTGGTTCTTTTCAAGTCTATCACCATCCGGTTGGTTGCACTAACTGCCGCTTGAAGAGTCATAGGATTAAAAGCGGCTACCAATCTTCGGACATCAGGTGACAAGCCATAACAGTATCTCTCGATCAATTTCTCCTCCGTATCTACCATACGAGGGACTAGTCTTGTCAGCTCATGAAAACGAGTAGTGTATTTCTCGTTGTCTAGCCCGACCATATTATGATTCCAAAATTCGCCTTCCATTTTCTGTACTTCCTCCTAGGACAGTATTTTTCCATCAACATACTTTTAAAATCAAACCAAGGTATCCTATTAGCTTGGTCTCGACCTCGGGTCCTAACCTGCTCGTTCCACCATGATAGAGCGTGCTTTTGAAGTTGAGTGGAAGCATATTCCACTTTGTGCTCTTCGGCACAACGACTAATATGAAGCACCGCCTCTATGCTTTCTAGCCAGTTGATTAGACCTACCGGACCTCGGTACCATGAAATTCTTTTGGTTTACAATAGGTAAAGGTCTTGTAGTCACCCACTCGAAGTTGAGCTCGAGGAACAACTTGTTCAGCAGTAGGTTCAACATTGTTACTATTATCAGTATGATGATTATTGTTGGCGTTCATGCTTGCCGTGATCTGAGCAACTAAAGTAGGCATGGCGGCCAACAGTTGCTGTGTCACAAATGCTGCCATATTATTATCCCCGCCAGTATTTGGGGTAGGTCCAGTACCAGTGTTCACCTGGACGGTAGCAGTTTCTGGTTCTTGCTGGATTACAGGTTCTTCCTGTTCAGCTTCATTATTCAAAGGAGTGGATCGAGTAACTCTCTTTGGTGCAGTTTTCTTGTCTGGAGCCTTTTTCTGAACTTTGCTTTTCGTCTTAGGAGCCATAAGTCTAAGATATGAACAAAAATGTCATTTAGAGATTTCCTTGATAGGTTAAATAGAAAGTAGCTTTGCAAGACAGATGACAGTACAATGCAAGTCACAATTTGTTGACTTGTATGAATTCATGTACTAGACAAGACAAGAAAAAAATATGAAAAATCATATTTCTAGAGCTAAGAATGAGCAGTTGACATAGTCTGAACAAGTAAGTAAGCCAAAAGACAATCGTATTTCATTGATGTTCAAAATTTTACATAGTCTGGTATGTACAGTCCAAAAACATGTGGGAAACTTCATCCACAACGATAGCCTACATAGTCGGAGCAATACGATTTATAGACACGTGGGAAATACATCCACCAAAAAGATTACAACTCAAAGTACAGAAGTACGAGTTGTTATAAGTTCTAGGCTTACAATATAGAAAGACTTATTACAAAATTACATCTTGACCAGCAAAGCCACCACCAACACCACCACAACAGACAGTATCCAGATCAACCTCCCAATAGTTTCCTTCCCCTCTCTAGCAACAGACATAGCCTCAGCCGCCTGTTGATAAGCTCCAGTCAACGCCTGAGCTTGATTCTCTATTTTCTCCCTTGTACAGATGAGGGAATTGTTCATCCTTGACAATTGTCGGCGATAATATTCCGACCTATCAGCTGCAGATGCAACTGGCATAACAGCACTTGGATTGTAGACAGGCACTCTGGAGGGACCCGCCGCATATGGATCTCCCTGAAAGAATGAAAGACCAAGTCCACTGTTGCCCTGAACTGGTGCAGAAGGACCAGGAGCATAAGGGTCTCTAGGAGCATAAGGCAAATGAGCTCCCTCGGTAGTCCTCCTCTGATATGGAGATACCGGTGTTACAGATGATTGAACATGGATAGACACATGTTCGCCTCCAGATTCACTGGAAGATGACACAAGATTGATAGGGCGTGATTCATTGCCCGATTCCTCCATTGGTTCCTCTTCATAAGAGTCAGGAACATAAGGAATGGAGTTTGCCAAGACAGGAACTGGAGGTGTACAAGGTACAACAGCATTTGAGCTAACTCCATCCGACATGACTAGTCTGAAAAGATAGTCAAAGAATCCATATAAGTCAAATGGATAAGGCAGTACGTCTCAAGTGGATTATACAGTACGCAATTTGAGTTTTAAAGAAATCTTCGTCTAGATTACACACATTTGGTTTGGGTTTCTATTACCAACATATTTGAAATGCTTATATATAGGGTCACCCGCAGCCTTCCCACCACATTTTAAATATGCTGTTAATATAATCCAAACTATCACGTATATAAACCTTATGCATACACATACGATTTGAGTTTCTATTCCTAACATACCTTCAATGTTTATATATAGGGTCACCCGCAGCCTTCCCACCACATCTACAGTATGTTGTGAATATAGCTCAAACTATAACGTATATACAAAATCTAAGATATTTATTTCGAGCCTTATATTATTCTACATAATCGGGACGTAGTTGATCAAGTTAGGTCTAATTATAGACAAATAATATAACTCCTGAAATAAGTATCCTAAACCTAAATAGACTTAGATTCCCTTTTGAAACGAAATGGCTATAGATTGAGTTTTTCCAGCGGAAAAACTCGGTATTAACTATAACCTTGTCTCTGATACCAATTTTTGTCACACCCCGTTGTAGCGGAAATACAGGGTTAACAAAGAATTGCATACTAATCAGAAGGTTAATAGAGATTACATCCATTTATACCAATACAAGTCAATACAAGTACAATCGTTCAAAGTGTGGACCCCAAAATACGGATACAAGCCATCCTCATTTGGAACTGGGCCCACAGAATACAAGTTCAATAAATTGGACAGTCAAATACAATTAAAGCCAAAAGCATGAGAGTCCTCAATGTCTGATGCTAATTGTACGTCCAAAGTCAAAAGATTGGCCCTAAAATGCCAAAGGCGATTCCAAGACTTACAGATGATCACCTGAAAAGCATGAAATTTGAGAGGATCAACTATCGAAATAGTTGGTGAGTTTACAGTGTGTTTGACTAAAAGATCAATCGTCGTTTGTTGTAGTTATTTAATATAGGACGGTCCAGACCGAAGTCCGACCCTGATACGAAGACAAGACGGTTCAGACTGAAGTCTAACCTAAATATATAGACAAGACGGTTCAGACCGAAGTCTAACCTAAATATATAGACAAGACGGTTCAGACCGAAGTCTAACCTAAATATAATGACAAGACGGTTCAGACCGAAGTCTAACCTAAATATAATGACAAGACGGTTCAGACCGAAGTCTAACCTAAATATAATGACAAGACGGTTCAGACCGAAGTCTAACCTAAATATAATGACAAGACGGTTCAGACCGAAGTCTAACCTAAATATAATGACAAGACGGTTCAGACCGAAGTCTAACCTAAATATAATGACAAGACGGTTCAGACCGAAGTCTAACCTAAATATAATGACAAGACGGTTCAGACCGAAGTCTAACCTAAATATAACTACAAGAGGGGGGGGGGATCATTTTAGTTTGTCAAAAACACAAAGAAACAGTTTAGTCAGCCGACAACATGGCAAGTCTAGACATATAGATCGATTTTCATAAGACATGTATACACATTTTTAGACAGCCGTCTCATGGCAAATATAAGACAAATGATTTCATTTACCAAATATAAAGACAAGACGGTTCAGACCGAAGTCTAACCTAAATATAATGACAAGACGGTTCAGACCGAAGTCTAACCTAAATAATGACAAGACGGTTCAGACCGAAGTCTAACCTAAATATATAGACAAGACGGTTCAGACCGAAGTCTAACCTAAATATAACTACAAGAGGGGGGGGGGATCATTTTAGTTTGTCAAAAACACAAAGAAACAGTTTAGTCAGCCGACAACATGGCAAGTCTAGACATATAGATCGATTTTCATAAGACATGTATACACATTTTTAGACAGCCGTCTCATGGCAAATATAAGACAAATGATTTCATTTACCAAATCTCATGGCGTAGACAAAGACAAATCATTTACAAAGTAGTCGTGTATACAGTACATGCTTTCAGGCCCAAAGTAAAGGAAAAAGGGCGCCATAAACTCACCTTAGCAGTCTACGAGCTAAAGTATGAGTAGTCCGAGAATATGAGCAGTCTAGTCTCCGCGTTTATCCAAAACCTAGGATAAGAGTACCAATGGTGAGGATCAAATCTCACGACGACAAGTATCCTACGTATAACTACTTAGCTATCAACCCTAGAATGCCTTAACCGAGAATGTGTTACAAACCTTCATTTTATTTGACTCAAAATATTAATGTCATTGACACTGTTACTAAAAGGTAGTCCAAAGTTCCATTTCGTACAAACGAAGTTCAAGTGTCCAAGACGTCAAAAAACTGAAACGTCAAACAGTTCCAGAAATCGCGGCGCGACCCTGCTACGTTCCTCGCGGCGCGACCTGGAGGTTTCGCGGCGCGAGTCAGATCGAGTGCAGGTTCTGTTCGAAATTCGACACACCTCGCGGCGCGAGCAGGATACCTCGCGGCGCGAGTACCTCGCGGCGCGAGTTCTACCTGACTGAGTGAAAAAAACCTGGTTTATGACCATTTTTAGCAAACCATATCGACTCCAAATCGCTACCTTTCATTTCTAACAAGTGTTAACATGTTCAAAAGACCTAGAACCATACCATTTCGCCAAATCATTTCGCCATTTTAATCATTTTGATTTCAAGACCAAATTTGTAAATCAAAACTTCATTTAGTCAACTAAAACCCTAATTTCATATAACATTCAAAGTCTTCTAATTCAAATTACAAACTGAAATAAACCCTTAAATGAATTTAAATCAAATCAAAGTTTGGAGAAATAAGTTACTTACCAAATTTTGAGTTCTTCAGAAATAGGAAGAAAAATAGCTAAATGATGATTATGATCCTTGCCAAAACCCTAAATTATTATTGAAATATGATTGCTTCCTTTGATTTTCTCTTTGATTTCACCTTGTAAATTGATTTAGAGTATAAAGATCTTTGTGTGTGTTGTGTGTGTTGGGTCGACAGGCAAAGAAAGAAAAGGAGGGAAGTGTTTGTTGTTTGTTTGTTGTTTTAATTCCCACCACAAACAAAGGGGCCGGCCTATGTGGCTCCTTTTCAGTCATTTAAATACCCCAAATTTGGTAAAATGCTTACGATTTAATACCGTTTGACCCAAAGGTTAAATGTAAAGTGAAGGTATTTTTTCTTCGTCTCATTTTTAGTCAAGACAAGCCAATAAAGTTTCGTCAAAGTGAACTTTATAATATTAAGTCTAGACAGTCTATTTATCTTGTACAAGACATAACCTTTAAATATTTATTTAAAGTTATTTTTAAAGACTCGGCATTCGTCTAGATAGCTAAAAGTCTACGTCATCAAGATACGTCTAATTTGACTAAGTCAAAAGTCCAAAAGTCTGATAATTTCCACGTCAAATGACCGTCTAATTGAGATTAGGACTAACCCGATGTTAATTAATTACGAGTTGTCACACTAACCGGTACCGATTCTGATGATATCGGTCCCAAAAATCGTCAAATTTTGGTACCGATTCCGTCTCATTTGAACCGGTAAGGGGATTTTCCAGTCAATCCCTCGAACTCCCAAAAGTAAATACCGATCACGGTTCCATTTGAAATTCTTTACCGGTTTTCTACCGGGACCAAACAAAATTGGAATTTGGTATTCCTTGTTCATCCCTACTTCCTGCAATAGATAGTGAACCTTTCAAATTTCAAGTGACCTTTGATTTTATATCAAGTTTAAATGTTAATTTTTAATTTTAATTCGAAAGTTAATGATTCGGTGACTTTATTATTTATATTGTCTTAAACTCTCAATTTGAGAAGTCCTTGTCCTCCTCTAGCTATAAGTTAACTATTTATCCTTGTATAACTTGTTATTTTTAAAAGAAACAACTAAATATTTTACGAAATATTCTCTTATAATTTAATTTGAATTAATAACTGATCAAATTCAAATTATTTAGATAACTCGGGTCATTACTGGCAGACCACCTCTTAAGTTACGTGGTTAATATTTTGACACTTTTCAAGTTTAAATCTTGTTAGTTACAATCTTGAAATGACGAGGAAAGGTTTGAAAGTAACTAAAACATATCTGTTTATTATATAATTATTTCCAAACCTTTCATTTGTCCTAACGAGCATCTATAACCTCTTAATTAAGAAATATTAGCAAAATAATCCAATAATTATAATTCAATTGTAGGCATAATAGATCAGGAGTCAGGACTAATCAAATTTTTGAATGTTCATATAATATTTGTTTTCCTTCTTTTTAATTGACAAGCAATAATTTAGTTTTTAACTCAAGAAAAGAGATCTTGATTAAGTTTTTCATGCATTCATCCATTTTATAATGTTAAACAATATACGTGTAATAAATTAAGAACATGGTTATAAGGGTATGATTAATACTCCGTACATAAGAATATCTACCAATAAACTAAAACAGAATTGTAGCCTTTATTTAACGACACGTGGCACTGTCTTAGAGCGACAAGTGTCTTTTTAGTCAAATAAATTAAAAAAAAATTAATTAATCCAACAGATATGTTGTTAGTATTTGACAATATATCTAATGTGTTATATTATATGATAGTTTCCATGTTTCCTTATTTTACATTAAAAAAAAATTAATTAATCCAACAGATATGTTGTTAGTATTTGACAATATATCTAATGTGTTATATTATATGATGAGTTTCCATGTTTCCTTATTTTACATTTAAAAAATCTTCATTAAATAACACTACAACAAATATGTCATTTCCTCATATTTGTTTTTTAATACTTTTAAAAAATGTGAAAATTTTTGTAAATATAATCACATTTATAAGTGTATAGAAATAATTTATATTTAAAAGTGTGAAGAAATTAAAAAAATCTCAATATTTACACACTTATACATGTGGAAAAGAAAAGTTCACACTTTCAAGTGTGTAAAAATATGTCAATTGTTCACACTTAAAAGTGTGAAAGTTAATTTGTAACACATATTTTCTTCACACATGGGAAGTGTGAAAAAAACATGTGTTACAAATTGACTTTCACACTTTTAATTGTGAAAATATTTGACAATTGTTCACACTTTTAAGTGTTAACATTTTGTTTACACATTTATAAGTGTGAAAAAATTATAATTTTTAAAATTTATTCACACTTTTAAATGTAATTTTTTTCTACACATTTTTATATGTGATTAAATTCATAAATATTTTCACACTTCTTATAACCAAATGTGAACAAATGAACTTTTTTTTTGTAGTGTAATAAAAATTAATATCAACCCGATGATGTTCACACCGAAAAACAAAGTGATGCTTTTTTTATGGAGTTATTTATTTACATTGATGATGGTCTTTATATTTATATTTATATATTTTAATAAATAATAATAATTATTATAGAGATAATTGTGAATTTAAATTACCTTATTGTTTGAAACAGATATAATCAACGTAGCACATTTATTTCTAATCAAATTAAAATATGAATTATTGTAACAATCATCTTCACCCAAAAAATAAAGGAAAATGCTAAATAAAGCCCTTAGGGCTTCATTTAACGTGCATAAAAAAGGTTGTACATTTCCATATTAAAAGCCCACCCCTGAATTTTATGGTAAGTGTACAACTAATTAATGCACCTTAACGAAAGCCCTTAGGGCTTCGTTTAGCCAAACCCAAAAATAAAATATCACATAATCCCTATTAAATGTCACATAATCCAGTTATCTTTAATATCTAAAAATCAACACTATTAACTAACAAAAACTTATTTAAATGATGTAATTATATTTTAATATAAAATTACGATACAAATTGATGTGTGTTCAGATGTTACGCTACTTGGTGTGATGGTGTGAATCATACCTAATTCTCTAACAATCATGCACAACTATATAGACACTACATCATTATACATCTTTTATATTTTCATATTATTATATTAAATGTTACAATTTTAAATTTTATTAATATAAATATATATATCTTATAGAATTAAATATTAAAATGATATATACTAGAAAAATCTTTAATTCTTGAATATAAGTGTATATATTGCAATTCATTGCATCAAAAAAAATACTTGAGTAGTATAATTATGATAAAAAAAATAATTAATTCAGTTATGATTGTTTCAACTTCAATTCAATTACATATATCCATCAACTAATATATATGTTTATTATAAAAAAAAAAAATTTAAATATAAACAATTATGAGTCGACCGTGCAACGCGCACGGGTATTAGTACTCGTAAGAATTATATATGATGATTGATCTTTATTTTTCAAAGAACAGCTATTTTAATGTATAACATATTTGCTTACTCAACCAAAATCTAAAAGGTTATAGTAAACAAAACCCTTTAATATTTTTACCTAAAGATAGCTACGTAAGTAATTAATTAACATGCCTGTGTTGTATGTACATGTCCATCTCTCCATGTGCATTGAAAACCAACTCCTCATGAGAGGCCCAGCCACCTAATTAAAAATTAGGAATTATTTGTAGGCAGGTGGCCTCCTTGATATAACACTTAATTTAATCGTCACCTTTTCTTTTCTTTTAAAGGTAACTTTTATTCACAACCATCTCGACAACATGTCGAGATCACACTATACAATGCACATCAAAATTACAACAACTTGAAACAACACCATTCATGCCAACTAATGATTACATTCTTCTTACAATTTCTATACAAAAGATACCCCAAAGATCTAATGTCATGGAAGATGGACTCCACATTAACGTCTTCATTGTTGAATCTAATCGTCACCTAATCTTATATCTACGTCGTTAATAATTTATTATTTACAAGTTTACTATAATTTATAATTCTAAAATATTTGTCTCCAAAATGATCTTATAAATTAATTAGTAATTTCTAATCAGTAAGCTGTACATATTTTCATAATAGATTTGTGTTATTAAGAATTGTAGTTTGATTAAGAACTGCGGTAGAAAACAAAGCAAAATGATTGTATATATTCATATAAAATTGACGTAAAGTTGTAAACAAACTTTTTTGCTTTGAATATTTAGTTTTAGAATGTATAAATGAAAGGTATGTATGAATTAAATTAAAGAAAAGAAAACGAAGATATGATTAGTCGACACTGTCACACCCCGTTGTAGCGGAAATACAGGGTTAACAAGTAATTGCGTACTAATCAGAAGGTAAATAGAGATTACATCCATTAATCCAAATACAAGTTTATTACAAGTATAATCGTTCGGATGTGGGCCCCAATACACGGATACAAACTATCCTCAAATGGAAATGGGTCCACTAAATACAAACATAACATTTGGACAGTCTAGTACAATTAGGACTAATAATACGATAGTCCTCAGAAGTCTGACGCTAATTGTACGTCCAAGTTCAAAAGATGGCTTCTAAAATGCCATACACGCTTCCAATACTTACTGTTGGTTCCCTGAAAAGCATGAAATTTGAGAGGATCAACTATCGAAATAGTTGGTGAGCTTACAGTGTGTTTGACCAAATGTTTAGTCGTCATTGATACAACACAATGACCTGTAGTTATAAATGACCAGACAGTTAGAATACTACATCTAACAATACTTTTATTACAAGATAGTCAGAATACCACATCTGACAGCATATGACAGTCAGAATACAACATCCGACAGTATCAGCCAATATGCCTCGCACAGGTTTCCGTTCTAAATGGGTGCGGACCTTAGCCAAGACAGTCAGAATACAACATCCGACAATTTAACCAAGACAGTCAGAATACAACATCCGACAATTTAACCAAGAGGGGGAAACATTTTAGTTTGTCAAACACAAAGAAACATCTTAATCAGCCATCACACGGCAATTCAACGTCATTTTACCCAACATTTAATAAATGACACGTATACACATTTTCGACAGCCGTCAACCTGGCAAATTTAAGTCAAATGATCTAAGTATCCAAATCACATGGCATACTCACAAAACAATCATTTATTTAACAAATAGTGTATACAACAGTACATGCTTTTCAGGCCCAAAGTAAAAGGAAAAGGGCGCCATAAACTCACCTTAGCGATCTAAGTGCTAAAAGGTATAATGTAGCTCGAGAAGATCCACAGTCAATTCTCCTGGTTATCCAAAACCTATGATATTATTACCAAAATGAGGATCAAATCCCTTGACGACGGGTATCCTACGTACAACTACTTAGCTATAGACCCTAGAATGCCATAACCGAGAATGTGTTTCAAACTTTCATTTTAACCAAGACAGTCAGAATACAACATCCGACAATTTAACCAAGACAGTCAGAATACAACATCCGACAATTTAACCAAGACAGTCAGAATACAACATCCGACAATTTAACCAAGACAGTCAGAATACAACATCCGACAATTTAACCAAGACAGTCAGAATACAACATCCGACAATTTAACCAAGACAGTCAGAATACAACATCCGACAATTTAACCAAGACAGTCAGAATACAACATCCGACAATTTAACCAAGACAGTCAGAATACAACATCCGACAGTATCAGCCAATATGCCTCGCACAGGTTTCCGTTCTAAATGGGTGCGGACCTTAGCCAAGACAGTCAGAATACAACATCCGACAATTTAACCAAGACAGTCAGAATACAACATCCGACAATTTAACCAAGACAGTCAGAATACAACATCCGACAATTTAACCAAGACAGTCAGAATACAACATCCGACAATTTAACCAAGACAGTCAGAATACAACATCCGACAATTTAACCAAGACAGTCAGAATACAACATCCGACAATTTAACCAAGACAGTCAGAATACAACATCCGACAATTTAACCAAGACAGTCAGAATACAACATCCGACAATTTAACCAAGACAGTCAGAATACAACATCCGACAATTTAACCAAGACAGTCAGAATACAACATCCGACAATTTAACCAAGAGGGGGAAACATTTTAGTTTGTCAAACACAAAGAAACATCTTAATCAGCCATCACACGGCAATTCAACGTCATTTTACCCAACATTTAATAAATGACACGTATACACATTTTCGACAGCCGTCAACCTGGCAAATTTAAGTCAAATGATCTAAGTATCCAAATCACATGGCATACTCACAAAACAATCATTTATTTAACAAATAGTGTATACAACAGTACATGCTTTTCAGGCCCAAAGTAAAAGGAAAAGGGCGCCATAAACTCACCTTAGCGATCTAAGTGCTAAAAGGTATAATGTAGCTCGAGAAGATCCACAGTCAATTCTCCTGGTTATCCAAAACCTATGATATTATTACCAAAATGAGGATCAAATCCCTTGACGACGGGTATCCTACGTACAACTACTTAGCTATAGACCCTAGAATGCCATAACCGAGAATGTGTTTCAAACTTTCATTTTACCAACCAAAAGTAAATAAACTTATTTGGACTTTCGGATTAAAAGTTATTATGTTTAAAAATCGACACACGTAATTTCACAGAACCTATACACTATGCCGCAGTGAGCCAGAATCATGCTCACTGCGCCGCAGTGGCCTCTTTCTGCAGTCAGCTCCAGCAGTTCAATATGCAGAATAAACCAAATCGTTTTCAACTCAATCCTTTCATTATAACATTTAAATCTTAATTTAAAGTTATTTTTAAGACTCGGCATTCGTCTAAATAGCTAATAGTCTACGTCATCAGGATACGTCTAATTGAACTATATCAAATGTTCATTTATCTAATAATTTCCACGTCATAATCTCTAAATTAGACGAAATTATAATAATGATCGAGATTAGGACTAACCCGTTGTTAATAATTTACGAGCTGTCACAGACACAATGTTTTATTCGTGGCATTTGTTTATTGGAGATGCTTTTAATTTTTTTAATTTTCTTTGTAAAAGAATCGAAATATACATTCATATTGATTTAATTGTATATTTAAATACGTACATCGTACAACTAGTTAAACATGATTATCACATTTTATCTGTTTTTCTCCTCTCTCTCTCTCTCTCTCTCTCACCTATATATATGCAATAAACATACATAATTGTATAGATATAAAAATGGTCGGTCTAGACTCTAGATTTTATGTGTTTTTTCTGTTTTGAGACATATCTCGAATGATAATTATATATTTGTTCGATTGTTTGCAATTTTACTTTTTAAGAAAGATTGGGACTTCAGTTCTGTAATCGCAAGAAAGTGGTTTCAGTTAGAAATGTATCTACTTTTAGGTTCCCGATTGTGCAACAAAATTAATCCATTTCATACTATCTCGATATAGTAGTCGTTTATTAAATCTCTTCTTTTGTCATATAAAGTAAAACATTTGGGTTAGAATCATAAAATTATAAGGCACTTTCGTTTAATGTTTAGTTATATTTAATTATTTATATACATTTTATTTTGGAATACAATGGAATTATCATTATTTTAAATATTCCCTATTTTCTTTGATAGTTTTAAACAAGAGTTAAGCCAAACCAATCCTACTAATCATGTAAACCCGTTTATGATCCAAATATTATATAATTTTTACTATATACATAGCCTATTATAAAATTCATTCCTACATATAAACATTTATATAACGAGCTATATGTATAGATCAAAGTTTTAAATTATTACAGTGCAATGATTGGTTGTTTAAATACATGTAGATATTTTCAAATATGTTTAAGGTAAAACTTGAACTTGAAATCTCAGATAAAGAAATAATCTCGTTGTTAGTAGATCATTTGGTGCCTTTAACCACCATTTCCTTTTCGAATATTACCTGTCATTTTGTCAACATTTTAACTTTAATTTTAAAAATAAAAAGAATTTTCTTTCATGTTAATAATCCTACTATATTCCATATTAGTTTAATAACTTTAGTAGGCCAAATTTTAATTGACTAACCTATATATGAATGTCGTTATATACTCCTCCTTTCTTCATTATTAAACTTTACATTACATTACATTACATTACATTACATAATATATTATACTATACTATATTATTATACATTATTTATATATTATAATAAATAAATAAAATGAAAGTATTATTCGACATAATGTCACTAACATATCAAATCAAGAAAGCAACCTTGGGTCACCAACTGTGATGTTGATATCAACCATCAATAATTATCCTTGCAAACACTTTACAAAAAATTCTCTAGTTTAATTCAAAAGTAGCATTTCACATATCAACTTACGAAAAGTGTTTCATACACTTGCCCGCAACATATTCATAGTAATTCATCATCATATCGAATAATGTCAAGTTGTTTTCTTGCATAGAAAGGTGAAACTGAAGGGCGTATCGTATAACCCTTTAAAAACCATTTTGCCTCATTTGGTGAATCTTGCCATGACACAGACATATATGTTTAGTGTCTTTAAAATTGTGGAAAAGACATTACCAGAAACAGGATTTACATGGTTATAATGCTAAAGATATGTTTTCAAGCAAATATCAGTTATGTAGTTCACATTTTCAACCACTTTGGCTTCACCATCTTTTTATCAGTAGTGGGTTTCCGCGGTTGAACTGGTTGTTGGGCAGCAGCCGCTACGGGTTCAGTGGTGGTAGCTTGGCTGACCTCGGCTTTCTCCTGTTCAGCAACGAGTTCCAGACCTTTTAACGACATGACGTCCTCTTTAAGGAATGAACCTGATGCAGCAACTTCAACATCACCTGCACCCCCAAAACAAAATATTCAGTTCAAGTGATAGCTGTGTTGTTCATACCATCACTGATATCTATTATTGTTAGATATTCTCTCCACCCGTCATACACACAACTAAAAAGGAAACATCCTTAGGCAAATTTGATTAGAGATAAATCCTAAAGTTATTGATGTTGCATGTTGCACACCACACCCGGTTTGCAGAACACCAAACAAAGCACAATACCAACGGCTGTGAAGCTGTATAGACCTGATATCCTAGTAGATCTAATATCTAAATGGCAACACAAACTCTTCACCATTCAATCATTCATATGAAGCATACATAAGCTAGTGCTAGGGCTGGGGAAGGATGATGCCTTCAAGAAGTGTTGAATGGAGCTAGGTGATTACTAGTACTTAATCACTAACTGAGAATACAACAAAGGGCATATATAGTTCATTTAAATACATAACATGATTAGCTTAAATCAAGGAGTTGAGAATTATCTCCTAATGATATCTTACCTATATACATACAGGGGTTATAAAATTCATTCCTACATATAAACATTTATATAACGAGCTATATGTATAGATCAAAGTTTTAAATTATTACAGTGCAATGATTGGTTGTTTAAATACATGTAGATATTTTCAAATATGTTTAAGGTAAAACTTGAACTTGAAATCTCAGATAAAGAAATAATCTCGTTGTTAGTAGATCATTTGGTGCCTTTAACCACCATTTCCTTTTCGAATATTACCTGTCATTTTGTCAACATTTTAACTTTAATTTTAAAAATAAAAAGAATTTTCTTTCATGTTAATAATCCTACTATATTCCATATTAGTTTAATAACTTTAGTAGGCCAAATTTTAATTGACTAACCTATATATGAATGTCGTTATATACTCCTCCTTTCTTCATTATTAAACTTTACATTACATTACATTACATTACATTACATAATATATTATACTATACTATATTATTATACATTATTTATATATTATAATAAATAAATAAAATGAAAGTATTATTCGACATAATGTCACTAACATATCAAATCAAGAAAGCAACCTTGGGTCACCAACTGTGATGTTGATATCAACCATCAATAATTATCCTTGCAAACACTTTACAAAAAATTCTCTAGTTTAATTCAAAAGTAGCATTTCACATATCAACTTACGAAAAGTGTTTCATACACTTGCCCGCAACATATTCATAGTAATTCATCATCATATCGAATAATGTCAAGTTGTTTTCTTGCATAGAAAGGTGAAACTGAAGGGCGTATCGTATAACCCTTTAAAAACCATTTTGCCTCATTTGGTGAATCTTGCCATGACACAGACATATATGTTTAGTGTCTTTAAAATTGTGGAAAAGACATTACCAGAAACAGGATTTACATGGTTATAATGCTAAAGATATGTTTTCAAGCAAATATCAGTTATGTAGTTCACATTTTCAACCACTTTGGCTTCACCATCTTTTTATCAGTAGTGGGTTTCCGCGGTTGAACTGGTTGTTGGGCAGCAGCCGCTACGGGTTCAGTGGTGGTAGCTTGGCTGACCTCGGCTTTCTCCTGTTCAGCAACGAGTTCCAGACCTTTTAACGACATGACGTCCTCTTTAAGGAATGAACCTGATGCAGCAACTTCAACATCACCTGCACCCCCAAAACAAAATATTCAGTTCAAGTGATAGCTGTGTTGTTCATACCATCACTGATATCTATTATTGTTAGATATTCTCTCCACCCGTCATACACACAACTAAAAAGGAAACATCCTTAGGCAAATTTGATTAGAGATAAATCCTAAAGTTATTGATGTTGCATGTTGCACACCACACCCGGTTTGCAGAACACCAAACAAAGCACAATACCAACGGCTGTGAAGCTGTATAGACCTGATATCCTAGTAGATCTAATATCTAAATGGCAACACAAACTCTTCACCATTCAATCATTCATATGAAGCATACATAAGCTAGTGCTAGGGCTGGGGAAGGATGATGCCTTCAAGAAGTGTTGAATGGAGCTAGGTGATTACTAGTACTTAATCACTAACTGAGAATACAACAAAGGGCATATATAGTTCATTTAAATACATAACATGATTAGCTTAAATCAAGGAGTTGAGAATTATCTCCTAATGATATCTTACCTATATACATACAGGGGTGGGTTAATTTGAGAACATGTAAAAAAAAAAGGGGACGAGGGGACAAATCTCAGCCACTCATTTTCCCTCAAATTTCAATCACTCATTTTTTTTCTCTCCTCCATAAATCATTTTATTCATCTAATTCATTCAAAATCTTTTATCTCAAAAACCGTATATCGATAAATTATAAAAATTATATGGGTGTTCTTAAAATTTCATGCTCTTTTATTAGAATGGTCATTCGATATACTTTCAACGAATTTTTGATACGGTACGGGCTTCGCCCTTTCGGGTATTAATAAGGGGTAGCTAGTAGGGTGCTACGTCATAGGGTGTGATAGGCTATAGTGGATGATCGGTCATAGGAGGTGATAGGTCATTGAGGGTGTTAGGTCATAGAGGGTGATAGGTCATAGGTGTGATCGGTTTTTTTCCGATTTGATACGGTACGGGCTTCGCCCTTTCGGGTATTAATAAGGGGTAGCTAGTGGGGGTGATAGGTCATAGAGTGTGATAAGTCATAGAAGATGATCGGTCATAGGGGGTGATAGGCCCATAGGGGTGATCGGTGATGGGGTAATCTACCTGACGGGCTCCGCCCTTAGCCGTACGGGCTCCGCCCTTGAATTTAAAAAGTCGTCGAAAGTATATCGAATGACCTCTCTAATGAAAGAGCACGAAATTTTAAGAACACCCATATAATTTTTATAATTTATCGATGTACGGTTTTTAAGATAAAAGATTTTGAATGAATTAGATGAATAAAATGATTTATGGAGGAGAGAGAAAAAAATGAGTGGTTGAGATTTGAGGAGAGAGGGGAAAATGAGTGGCTGAGATTTGTCCCCTTGTCCTTTTTTTTTTACATGTTCTCAAATTATCTTTCCCCTATACATCTATAATATAACTAAAAGAGGAGGTTGGGGGTACACTTGGCACCCCTAATCCCCCCCTAATCCCCCTCTTTGAGCCTAATCCTCCCTCCTTATTAATCCTCTATTTTTTTAATACTCCCTCCGTCCCACTAAATGTGTTCTATTTTGAATATTCAAAGTCTTCTTTTATAAATTTTGACCTTAAATATTTTGATTTGTGTTATATAATATTTGATGAAAGTTATATGAATTGATTGAGTTTTAAATGTATTTTTTATTGGTATAATTTTCATCAAATATTATATGACACAAATCAAAATATTTAAGGTCAAAGTTTATAAAGTAAGACTTTGAAAATTCAAACTAAGACACATTTAGTGGGACGGAGGGAGTATTTTATTTAATGAATGGCCGACCTTATTATTAATTAAAAACTCTTTTTATCCTTAAAAGTCTCCCAAAAATTATTATTATTATCTATATATATACAACCTAGAAAAAACCCTCACATATTCTCAACCCAAAAAAAAACCTACGGCCAAAAAAAAACCACTACGATCGACTACCAAAAGGGTTTTTTTATTTATATACTTTGTTCATATATTTAATCATTATTATTATTATTTAACATTTAATTCTTATGTTATTGTTATTATTATCTCTTTTAATTTAGTTTGTTTTCCATTATAGGTTCGTTATGGCTTCTTCTTCAACAACAAAAAATAAGACCACATTAGTTCATCTTGAAGATCTTAAGCCAACAC
Source organism: Erigeron breviscapus (assembly GCA_034093135.1). Lineage (NCBI taxonomy): Eukaryota > Viridiplantae > Streptophyta > Magnoliopsida > Asterales > Asteraceae > Erigeron > Erigeron breviscapus. Next base: position 285,235,253 of record CM067167.1, read on the forward strand.
ATGTTAACCATTATCTACGACTCCGTGTTGTGCATGTATGGACTGTTTCGGAGTGGAACAACCCGAAGAAAATCAAAACGTTCGAGATGGTCTTTGTTGATGAATTGGTATGTATTTTTCAAATTATATACTTTGTTGCAAATTTTTTATTTAACTAAAGTTGGAAAAAAAGGTAAACTGGAATCACTATTTATATGGAGTTAATTTTCATATGTTTCTTTTGTTGCAAATTTTTTATTTAACTTTTTGCCTTATTTGAATCGTTTTATGTTTGATTTTTAGGTATTTTAATTTTATTCGGTATCTATTTAATATACTTGAATTCCAATTTTTTAGCTTTGATTAATATATTTTGAGAATACTCGTCCAATGGACGGGCCTGAGCACTAGTATATATATATATAGGTTTTAGGTAAAATAAAACAAGTATTAAAGTAAAACAAATAAAACAATAGGTTTCTTTTCACTGAAAATCACCGTGCATCATTGACTCGTGAATCTTCGTGCATCAACTTAACCATGATCTAAGGGTCAAGATCTTGTCTTATTTGTTTTACTTTAATACTTGTTTTACAATACCCAACCCCTATATATATATATATTATTTTATATTATAAATAATAAATTTAATATGCATTTAATTGTACCATTAATATGATCAAAAAAGATTGTTAGGTTTCCCTTAAAATGCATAACTTTAACAATTACTTGCTAATCAATGTGGTCAGTTTTAGATGGCCAATTAAGCAGCCTCAGCTAATTGAAGTGATAGGAGCCACATAAGTACGCCTAGCATGGCCTGTCATAGCACGGCTCTGGTGATTAGCAAAACAGTGGTTTTAAACTCATACGTCGCGGTGATTTAGGCACTACATTAAGTAGGTATCGACTCAAACAAAAAACAAATATGAAGGTGAAATCAGTGTTCACAAATCTAAAAGATAAATGCAATTAAAAAGTGATACCAAAATCCAATGAGCACAGTCCAAGTTATGAGAGGACGGTGATTCAAGAACTCACCTTTTGATTCATCGTATGAAAAGTAGACAATTGCTCCAGGAGCAAAGCCGGCAGAATAGAGGTCCGGAGACATGTCCTTTATTTGCTTTTTAGGAGGAGTAGTATCTAACACCAAACAAAAAAAAAAGGAAAATTCCATTTAATATGACTATATAAACATGTTCTCACTTCTCAGATTTGTGGACACCTTTCATATATGCCTAAATCTAGATACACTATTACATTTATCCCATAATGCACTGTAGTAACTGTACTGAATATGTAAAAGAATATAATGATATGCTCACATATATAAAAAGGGATGTCTGGTTGAGCCACTACTTTCTTGAGAAGGTCGACCAAGCTTTGCATTGTTTCTGATGGATGGAACGTGGCTTCTAATGTGTGGTTATCTGGAAAACGCACACGTATCACTGCCTGTTCCACAAAAGATGAAGTTCAATTCTATTAAAGCAATTTAAAAATTGCAACACGTTAAATTCAATAAGATAAAGCAGAGGATCTTCAGAGCTTCAAAGAAATCACTTTCCATTAATTATTCAACTTTACCTTGGTAATCCTTGACCTACGAGCCGCTTGTTCTGCTTCTCGAATTTTTCTCGTCTTCATAATATTATCTGCCCATTAGTGCACGCACTTGGTTAACGACCATTTTTTCAAACACATTATTTTGCTAATAAGATATTAAACCATGTATAGTGATTGGGGATGGATGACAATTAATCAGCCTTAATCCACTGCCCATTCTTCAATTGGGTGTATGCTTCGCTAAAGTCTCTCCAAAATGGTATAGATCACCTTTTACAAGCTGTCATTAATAATAGTATGAAACACCTAAGAAACTACCCTTGATTCATTAAAAACAAATCACCCAAGAAATTTGTACTTAATTTTCACGAAACAGATCACCTAAGGTCTCTATTAACCACTACGGGATAATTACAACTTCTACCTTTCACTAAGGATACACAAGAACAAATACATAAAGCTTTTGTACAAATCTCACAATTAAGCACACAAACTTCTAAAGTTCACCGTTTCTTAAAGAATCTAGCAAACATTCGAATAAGAACGTATGAGTATCTATTTATATCTAACAACCGTATGCTTCTATTCTCGTAAATATAACCACATTGCATTTACAACATCAATACATACACACTTTAACAAAACAAGAAACTATACTTGTTTAGCTCATTTTTATCATTAATAGTAAAAACCAAAACAAAAACATCATCTCACCTTCCTTTTTAGTACTCAACATACGATAATAATCTTCAGCGGTGAACTCGTAAAACTCATCAGGCAACTCTACAAATTACGAATTATACAATAATATTCATAATTAGTAAAAGTATATATATACAGCCTTGATTACATATAAAAAGAGTAATAATAAGAGCTGAAGTGCAAAGACCATCTGTGTTTGTTGGGTCTTGTTTTGTTGTTGTCTGAATAGAAGAAGAAGATGTTGTCTCAAACACACGGATTTCTCGTCCATAATGTTCCTTTGCTGCTTCCAGTTTTTCCTGATTTTTTTACAAAACAAAACAAAACAAAAAATCATCAAACATTACACACAAACCAAACACAATAACCGCAATTAATGATAATAATTTACTAACGGTTAAATGGTAAAACCTTAGCAGATTGAGAGTCCATGGGAATTCGGATCAGATATCGGTTAAATCTTTGAATAATTAATTAACTGAAGAAAAAAATTAATTCTTTTTATAAGCGTTGTGTACTGTTTTCTTGAGGAAGAGGATTCTTTTTGTCTGGAATTTTCTTTAGCTATTATTTGGGTTAAGTCAACATTTTGTAATTGGGCTCTCATTTAAAAATTCTTGATCCAATATGTTCTGAATAAAAAAGCCTACTTGATAAGCCCAACTTGTTAATCTTTTTTTATTTCATTTTATTTTTCTTTTTGTTGAATAAAAGTTACCCCGATCAATAGTAATAAGTGTTAAATCATATTTTAATAAAAAAAAATGAAATCAAAATTTAATATGTAAAATAGTTAATATACATACATGAAGCTAGCAACAGAAATTTTATCCTAAGCTTTGTTATTTATATAACTACACCAATAAAAGAGTGGAAGTACACTAATATATATTTTGATACCGAACAATTGAAAATTTGTAAAACAAAATATTGAAACATTACAAAAATATACAGCAAAGCTATACTCAAGTGTCTCTCAAGCATTTTCAGGGCCAAAACTGATTTTCGTCTGATCAAGTGTAAGTTTATGTAATAATGCTCGTGTATACTAGAGAAAGGCATACATTTTGCTAATTAGTTACAACTCTCCTCTGAAGTAAATATAGACATGCACTAACTTTTTCTTTTCTTTTTCTCTAATCTATATCTACGAAATAAACACATAAAATTGGGGTCTTAAAAAAATCAAAACATTAATGTACGAGAATTAGTAATATTATCTTTGATAGTTACTTGGGGTCGGTTAAATGTCTAAAATACCCTTAAATGTTATATTACGTTATCAGTCCTTTATCTTTTAAAATACATTCATTAACCCTTTACATCAATTACTTTTACATCAATTATCTACATCATTCGACGCCGCCTCTACCACCAACAGTCGTCCCCCACCACCACACCGTCGCTGCCACGAACACCGCCGTATTGTGCGAGTACCATGCTAGTGTATGCACATGATTATCACTTATTCAATTAAATTACACAAGTTGGGAGAGTGTATAACTGTTTAAATTATAAAGTTATCAACTAATAAGGCCCAAATCTAGCCTTCACAATTCACAAACGGGACGACCCCCAGACTAATAATGGGTCTTTTTATCAGTTGCACATTATCACGCTTGGCATATGAAATTACAAACAAAAGCATATTATATAATTAGGATGAAAATTTGTCCAAAATATGACATGACAGAAAGCAAAAGACAAATGGAAAATAGACCAGCACAAGGTTTTAGCAGGCATCCGATTCCTCATCAACCACACACATTGATTGTAGGCTTATTCCATTTGTCTCATTTTATTTTATCTAGGTTTTGTCCGAAATGAATCTATCTATATTTGTATCAAAGAAAAATTCAATATAAACTAGGGCTTTTGAAACAGTTGAAAATTGTAGCAAAATCAAAATGAAGTTCATATAAGTTATAAGACGTTGTTCAAAGCACTATTATCCTTTAGAACACCAAATGTGTCCTCAAAATTAAACGAAATTAATACAATTCAATCTTTGTAGCAATGTTCTAAAAATTAAGTCAACTTGTCTAGTCGAACGGGTACTCAGTCGGGTACCCAGTCTGATCACCCCAATTTTTTGATGACAGTCCGTTTGAAGAAAAATCAATTGTGTTTTCAAGTCGAATAATTTCCATATATAATTTTTGGGTTAATTACTTGTAAAAGGTATTAATTTGCCAACTTTTATAAGTATAAGTTAAAATCTCTTGGTAAGAAAATGAGAGTGATGACTGCTTTAATTGATTGAGTCAAGCGATTGAACCAAAATTAGTCATTCAACCAGCACAATAATAAATTGATTTAGAAAACATTGTTTTTACGAATTGTCGCACTCGCACACGCTCCTGGAACGACAGTCCAAATTTTGCACCCACGCCTTTTTGTTTATTGATGGCTCATGGCTGCTTCCCTTTTCTAATTTTTATATTCTCTTTTGGGCCCAGTGTTCAAGTTTTCGGAATTATTACGTATAATTTGTTGCTTTTGCTTATTAAATCACTTTCACTAGTAGAAAACTACTATTAGTATTCAAGCGTTGTGTATTTAAAAAGTCAAATATAAACGGTTTCAGTTTTGGGTTTTTTTTTACAATATTGTCAATGTCAGTTTCTATGCTACAAAAACTATAAAATTAATAATTATTAAAGTCTCCTAATAAACACATTTTTTATTGTAGAATTGTCATGTATTTGTTGACTACCAAGCCTTGTGATGATTTAGTCGAAGCAACAAGAAAACGTCAAGATTATGAGTATAACTTACTAGTTACTACAACTACAACCTTATTTGTTGTTCAAAATATAAAATTATCTGATAATATAAACAACTCCCATGTTCTTTAAGACATGACGATGAGTACTCATTATTGTAAACTAAAAGGGATACCCGCGCAAGGCGCAATGCGGCGACGGCGACGACAGGTGGTTGTGGTGGTGGCGACGTTAACGTTGTGGTTATTAATGTAAAAATAATTGATGTAAATAGGGTAATATAGTAATTTAAGGGTTGAGGTTGTATGTTGTAAATAATTTCATTAATGATATTATAAGTATATTAGGTCGAGATATTTAAATTAGTAAATAAATGAGATAGTTAGTTTGGATAGATCGGAGTTGAAAAAACTTTTGGGGGTACATTGGGTAGATCTAGTATGTAAGTTGAGAAAAAGTTAAAAGTTGAGGAAAATTAAGGTTTTTTTTTTGAACATCGAGTTAGTGGTTAATAGTTAGCATTCGAGACACCACAGCAGTGTTGTAAAACTCGGCCGACTCGGTCGGGAACTCGGACTCGGAATCGGAATCGGGGGTTAAACGGGTCGAGTTGTCTAGAATCGGGTGAAAACTCGGTCAACAACTTGGTCGCTTGTAAAACTCGGCCGACTCGGCCGGGAACTCGGACTCGGAATCGGAATCGGGGGTTAAACGGGTCGAGTTGTCTAGAATCGGGTGAAAACTCGGTCAAACTCGCCTGGATCGGTCAAAAATCGGTCGGATCGGGTCAAAACTCGGGTCAACTTTGGTCAAAAATTTTTTTTTTTTTTAAAAAAAAAAAAACCTAAATTGGTTTAAGTTTATGTTTCTAATGAATGAAGTTTGAACTTTGAAATATTATATTAAAGTTTTTAAACAATTATGTTTTAAGTTTGAAGTTTATTCCATATAATTTCAAAAACTATAATTTTTCTATATAAAAACCCGATCCGGGTTCTCCCCGATTCCGATCCGAGTTTTTAAAAACTCGTGACTCCCCCCTCGCCGATCCGATCCCGAGTCACGAGTTCCCCAACCTTGCACCACAGTGACATCCAATTGGACAGTAAAATATTTAAAAATATATTTTAAAAGCTAGAAAGTTGAAAAAGATAAGAGTTGATTTATTTTATAAAGGAGTAAAGAAGATACCACATATTGCTCCTTTAAGGTGATATCTAACATTCAAAATGTAAACGAATTCAAAGATTTTCTCACTTTTTTTTATGCATCAAAGAGGTATGTTAGACAAACTAATTCGTAGTTAGAGTTTGTAGTTATTAGCTTGTAGCTAAAGTTTGTTAAACAGTCAGATTTATTTGGGTATAGTCTGGTCCGGTTGCTTAGGGTTCATACATTTATTATAGTTAACTAGAAAAACCACCCGTGCTTCGTCGAGGGAGACGTGTTAGTTGGTTAGTGATTCGAACTCTAGCAGTGACATCCAAGCGGTCAGTATGCTAGAGGTTGGAACCCGAAGGCACCTCTGAGACCGAGAGTGAGATAACACGGCCACACGCGTCATTGGTAAATGTTAACTAAAATCTTAGATGTTGTTAGTGCATAAAAAATTGTACTTTTCATATAAAAATCTCACCCTTAAGTGATACGGAGGATGATAAAAATAAAATTATTTTATTTATGCTAATAAATTAGATAAAAAATATCATATAAGCTATTTAAGTTACAATAGATCAATAAAAAAGAAAAAGTTTACAATTGTACAAATGATGTGGTTCGTTTAAAAAAAACTCATTATATTTAATTTATTTATTAATTTTGATAAGATGAATTTTATAAATATAAATATATTAATATAATATTTCATACTTCATTTTTATTCCATGTATTTTCTTTGCCAAAAAAGTGTCAGTGCATTTGTAAAGGGGCATACTATTGACACCAGAGAATTTGGCTATTGACACCATACCTCAAAGGGGTGAATTTCTCCCCTTCTGACTAGAAAATTTGCCCCTTCTGCTAGTGACGGTCAACCTTTATTCAACGCCATTAATTAATTTTGACTTTTACCTTGGGCAGAAGGGGCGAATTATCTTGGGCAGAAGGGGCGAAATTCGCCCCTTTTGGGTATGAGTTTAAATTCTAGATCTGTATATACTATAAGTGAACAAAAGTCGGTCCGAAAAACCAAAAATTGAAAAAAACGATAAAACCAAACCATGAAAGCCAAATCAACGGATTGCCTTGGTTTTGATCTTCTAGAAACCAAATGGATCGGGTTGGCTTTCGGTTTACCTATAAAAAACGACGGTAAAAACTGAACCAAACCGAAACCATATATGTTTTATAATTATAGAAAGTAATTATTTTAATGATATAATTATGAAAAATAATTCAAAAAGTTATATTATACTTTTTAAAATCATTTTTTATAGTTTTTTACATTATATTATTTCTTTTTGTTTTATGTCGTACACTTTATAAAATTACGAGTTTATATCGGATTTTTATCATATAACTTAATCAATATTGGTTATAAGTATATAGTTTTACATCGTTATTATCTTATGATATTTAAATAAAAATTATTACTATATGTATACGGCGCCTAGAATTATCAAAAAAAAAAAATTTGTAAAAATGGCAACAACATCACCATTTTTCGACATATTTAATTTGTGTTTGTTTAATTACGATAATATGAAAATTTAACATGTTATTAAGTATCTCTAATATATAAAAAGTTTAGCAGGTAATATCTACATTTAACTTTATACCGTCACAATAGATATAATTAACATACGTATCTTACTAATAACTTTTACAAAATAATTTTTTTTTAAATATTGTATAATCAAATTTCAACATGTCTTATTATAACTATTAATTATATTATAAGTCATAAGGACAACTTAATATGTTTAATCCAATAATCTAATTATATATAGATACCAAGATGTGGATTAAACATAACGTAATTGTTAACTTTTCATTAGTTGAGTATGCATGTTTATTCTGCCCTGACATTGTCGGATAAAAGTGACATAAAGGTGATAGGGGTAGGGAAAAAAGTGTGGGGTCAGATTAGAGGTGCAAATACCAGTTAATCGATTTCAATTATTATTTCTAATAACCGAAACCGGTTATTTTTGCAAACAACAAAAACCGATTATAGGTTAATCGGTTCCGGTTAATGATCGGTTTGGATGTTTAAAAACTGTAACCGATGTAACCGGTTTTGGTTAATATTAACTGGTTAACCGGTACCGGTTAACCAAAACAGGTTAAAAAAATAATAATTATCCAAAATTATGCCTAACACCGGGTAACCGGTTTAAGTTAACCGGTTGATAATCGGTCGGGGTCTAGGAATTGGTATTCGATCAGGAACTGTCGGTTTCTTATAACTCATAATCGGTTTGTACGACATCGGTTAGGAACCGGTTCGGGTTATAGGTTATGAACCGGCTCGGTTAGGTTAACCGGTTTTTCTGTGCACCTTTAGGTTAGATGGGGCAAATTTCGCCCCTTCTGCTCAAAAATTCACCCCTTCTGCTCAGAAATTCGCCCCTTCTGCTCAAAAATTCGCCCCTTCTGCTCAAAAATTCGCCCCTTCTGCTCTGACATGTCGGGTTGAAGTGACTTAAAGTTGACAGCAGGATAGTAAAAAGTGTCAGGTCAGATGGGGCGAAATTCGCCCCTTCTGCTTCAAAAATTCGCCCCTTCTGAGGGGTGTCAATAGACAAAAAGAGGTGTCAATAGGAAGCCCCTTTGTAAATTAAAGTATAGGAAATAAAGGGGCAAAATTTGCCCCATCTGACCTCACATTTTTTCCATACCCTTATTACCTGTATATCACTTTCATCTGACAATGTCAGGGCAGAAGGGCGAAACACCTTTACCCCTTTTATCCGACAATGTCAGCCCTAATAATCAAGTGGAGGCTAATTTGAAAGAGATAAGAAAGACATACATGATTGTGAGAGAACGCTCAACGAGACATTTGAATTCAATGGGGTTAAAAGGAGCCAAGGAAGATGGAGATAGTCTTTATGATTATGATTTTTTTTAAAGGCTTTCGGATTTTGATTTTGAGGAAATCTAATTTGAGGGAGGGAAAAACCAATGTTAAAAAAATTTAAGAAGAAATTGGGCGGAACGTTGGCCATGGTCTTACACCAAAAATCAAATTCTATTTAATTTGGGATTTCATTAGGATTCATAAAAGTGGTTTTAATATGACCGGTGTTGAAAAAAGCGGGTTTTATTTGGGGTTATTGTTTAGGTGCCTTTAATCTGTCCCGGTCAATAAGAAAAGCGAGTTCTATTTAGGGTGTTCTATTTAGGTGACACCCGATTAATAAGGATAGCGGTAACCATTTGGGGGGTTCTATTTAGGTGGCCTTAATATGTCCCGGTCAATAAGAATAACGGGTTTTATTTAGGGTGTCCTATTTACATTTGTGTAGTAGTGTCATAACTATATAAAATGTTGTTTGATTTCCTAGTCAAGGTAGATCAAACAAAAATGAAGTCGATGATATTTCTATGGTATTACTCATGTGTGATGGTGGTGGAGTATATCTTAAGAGGAGGACGGGCATCAGAAAAAGTTTATCGAAAAAATGTAACTGTCCATTCAAATTGCAAGGTCATTATTCAGAGGCATGTGGTTGGAGAGTAAATGTGTTAGATCATACACATAATCATGACACAGGTGATGTGTATGGTCATGCGTTTGCTAGACGTTTTTCTCCAGCTGAAGAAGAATGCGTACGGAGACAATATTACTTAAATCTGGATGCGCAAGGTATTTTAGATGGATTGAGAAAGGAATTTCCAAATAACCTGTCTCTCATCAAAGATGTAAGCGGTCACATCTTTAATCACACTAAGTGATACAGGGAGGAGAGCCCTCCATGAACGTTCTTTGTTTCAGTGAGAATAAACATGCATACTCTACTAATGAAAAGTTAACAACTACGTTATGTTTAATCCACATCTTGGTATCTATATATAACTAGATTATTTCCCGCGTAACACGCAGATTAAACATATTAAGTTATCGTTATGACTTATAATATAATTAATAGTTATAAATAAGACATGTTGAAATTTGATTATACTATTGTTTTAAAAAATATTTTGTATCAAAAGTTATTAGTAAGATACGTATGTTAATTATATCTTTTGTGACGGTATAAAATTAAATATAGATATTACTGCTAAAAGTTTTATATATTAGAGATATTTAGTGACATGTTAAAATTTTATATTATCGTAATTAAACAAACATAGATTAAAGATGTTGAAAAATGGTGATGTTGTTGCCATTTTTACAATCTTTTTTTTTTGATTATTCTAGGCGTTGTATACATATCGGCAATATCTTTTATTTAAATATCATAAGATAATAACGATTAAGTTATATGATAAAAATCCGATATAAACTCATAATTTTATAAAATGTACGACATAAAACAAAAAAATAATATAATGTAAAAAAACTATCAAAAAAGTGATTTTAAAAAGTATAATATAAATTTATGATATGTTTTTATAATTATGTCATTAAAATAATTACTTTTTATAATTATAAAACATATGTTTCGGTTGGGTTCGGTTTTTACCGTCGGTTTTATATATGAAACCGAAAGCCGAACCGATCCGTTTGGTTTCTAGAAGACCAAAACCAAACCAATCCGTTGATTCGGTTTTCGGTTTTCTTGGTTCGGTTTTATCGTTTTCTTTTGTTTTTGGTTTTTCGTTTCCAAACATAGTGACTAGTTTGATACTTTGACATCTTATTCTTTAATGTTTGAATGAACCATATGACCATGCACCAAATATTAACACTAGAACACAAATATATAATAAGTTAAAACATATATGGGTTCGGTTCAGTTTTTACAGTCGGTTTTATATATGAAATCGAAACCCGAACCGATCTTTTCGGGTTCTAGAAGACCAAAGCCAAACCAATCCGTTTATTTGGTTTTCGGTTTTATCTTTATTTCGGTTTTTGGTTTTCCGGATCGGTTTTTGCTCACCTCTAGTATATACAGATCTGGAATTTAAACACATACCCAAAAGGGACGAATTTCGCCCCTTCTGCCCAAGGTAAAAGTCAAAATTAATTAATGGCGTTGAATAAAGGTTGACCGTCACTAGCAGAAGGGGCGAATTTTCTAGTCAGAAGGGGCGAAATTCGCCCCTTTTGAGGTATGGTGTCAATAGCCAAATTTTTCTTATGTAAAACCATACGCTGGTTTTAGAAACGGTGGGTTACATCTTGTTATGAAAAGAAACAGATGTCATTCATTCTGTATTGAACCTTGTCCACTATTAACTTTTCTTCAAGTTCTATATTATCTTTTATTCGACTTTCCCTTTCATGTTAGCTACATTCACCTTCACATATTTTTCACCATATCTCTCACTCTTCACCACCACCAACACCCACCTCAACCGTCGTTTCCAACTATTGATTTTTATTCAGCTTATTCCGTCAATGATTAAACTCGGCGGTTTATCGTGACGGTGGTTTTGTATCACTGCTAGTGGAGGGATGCACAAACCGATGATGCTGACAGCAAGAAACAATGTTATTCGGCCGACAACGGTTTTGACGGCAACAATGGCTTCACGTTTCTCTTTCTCTTCTTAAATCTGTGTTTGTGGTGTGTGCTATTTCAACGGAGCTGGTATAAATCCGGCGGCTGCACATCACTCTTTACTTGTATTCTTAGATCTGTGTATAAATGCGGCTTTAAAGGTTGTTGGCGGTGGTGTTTGGTCACCGGTGTTATACATCCGGATGATGTGATGCCCGGGTGGTTTTGATGTTGGTCAAGGTAGGTGGCCGGCCGTGGGGTTGTATTTGATTGAAGAAGATTGAAGGATTAGAAAGTAAAGAAATAAAAATGGTGTTTAAAGTTATAAACCTAACAATTTTGTGGTAACTTTTAAAGGGTTAAAGGTAAAAAAGAAAAGAAAATTGGTGGTCAAAATTAAAAACTGTTAAGTTTTGTGATAAAAATTGTAAGCCTTAAAAACGTAGTCCCTGGAGGACTTTAATTCTTATATATATAAGAGTAAACGGCCAATATCGTCCTCCTGGTTTACCCCTAACAAGCAAGTTTCATCCTTAACTATCTGAAATGACATTGGCAGTCCTTGGGAAGGATAAGGTTCAAATTCGGTCCTTTATGCAAACGGACGTTTTTTCCTATCCGTTAACTTTATCACGTGGAAGACACGTGAGGGTAGAATGGTCATTATCCACATTAAAGGACCACTCATGATATTTTGTTCTATTTTCTTTCCGTTCTTGTACAGTTTTTCTTTCACCTTACAACATCTTCACAAACACCAAAACTTCTCATCCCAAAATCAAAATCAAATTAGTAAAAATCTATTCATCAGTAAAATATATACTAATATACACACTATACACAAATATACTTTCATCTATCAATCTACCCATCTACCCAACTATCCAACAAGAAAGCTTAATGGTAGTGAAGATGTTAACTGGAAATAAAAATCCATCTATCCATCTCAATCTATATATTACTCGTACATATTAGTTACTACCAAAAAATCAATCTATCCATCTTCTTTTCTCTTATTTTCAATCTAATTAAACCAAAAACACAATAATACACACCTGCAGTGTTCCCCCACCAGGCACCACCATGCACCACCACTGCCGGCGAAAAAGAAGAAGAAGAAAATGAAAAAGAAAAGGACGTCGGAAAAAGAGATGATGGTCGGATCGTTCCCGCGGTTGTGGTAGTTGTGGTCGGATGTTGGCGGTGGCGGCTGGATCTTGGTAATGGTGGCCGGATCTTGATGGTGGTGGCCGGATATTGGTGGTGATGGTGGTGTCGGATCTTGGTGGTGGTGGGCAGATATTGGTAGCTGCGTCTTTCCATTTCCGTCGTCGTCTTCCACTGTTCCCTATACTCCTCGCCGCCATAGCAACCCCTCACCACCACTACAAATCCCGATTACAACTCTCGATTTTCCCGATCTTGGTGGTGGTGGCGGCACTTGTGAGAAAGTTAACGGATAGGAGAAAACGTCTGTTTGCATAAAGGACCGAATTTAAACCTTATCCTTCCCCAAAGGACTGTCAATGTCATTTCAGATAGTTAAGGATGAAACTTGATTATTAGGGTAAACCACAAGGAAGATTTAGGCCGTTTATATATAATGTAATCTTCTATATAATCTTTGCCAGTTTTTGCATATATAACAACATTAAAGTTTCTATTATCTAACAGTTTTTAATGATATAAGTATTTGACAAAATAGCTAGAATTTGTGAGCTATTAACATAAAATGAAGTAAAAGAACAAATATACTAATCTAAAAGATGATATATATAAAATTTGCTAGAAGATATTTTCATAAGTTACTATTCTTTTCTAGAACTACTTCAAATAGCTTAGTTCTAAAGTTTGTTAAACAGTAAGATTTATTTGGGTATAGTCTGGTCCGGTTGCTTAGGGTTCATACCTTTATTATAGTTAATGTAATCTTCTATATAATCTTTGCCAGTTTTTGCGTATATAACAACATTAAAGTTTCTATTATCTAACAGTTTTTAATGATATAAGTATTTGACAAAATAGCTAGAATTTGTGAGCTATTAACATAAAATGAAGTAAAAGAACAAATATACTAATCTAAAAGATGATATATATAAAATTTGCTAGAAGATATTTTCATAAATTACTATTCTTTTCTAAAACTACTTCAAATAGCTTAGTTCTAAAGTTTATGAAAATCAAAGTTATAAAAACTTTAACTACCAAATAATACTTATGAGCTTAAGCTTATGAAAGATATAAGCTCAAACTCTCATAAACTCTACGCCAAACACAGCCTCAGTTGGTAATGTTAGATCCTTGTTGGAGTCGGGGTTGACGAATGTGAACTAAAGATAACGGCTGGTAATGTTAAATGTAAGGATGGAACATTACTATTTGACCATTTGGGTATTCGAATTGGAGGTAATATGAATAGAGTTGTTAGTTGGGAATTTTTGTTCAGTATCTTTCAAAGTAGGCTGTCAAAATGAAAAGTAGATTGCTTATCAATAGGGGGTAGAGTGACGCTTATAAAAGCGGTTTTAGAAAGTTTGCCTACCTACTACTTTTCCTTGTTCAAAGTCCTCGGGGAAAGTGGTGGATGGGCTTGAGGCTACTGTTATACGTTTTCTTTGGGGAGGGTCGAGCAACAGGAAAAAGATTCACTGGGTTTCCTGGGATCGGGTTACGTCCCCAATTGATATGGGTGGTCTAGGAAGTAAACTAAGGGACTCGAACACTGCTTTATTATCTAAGTGGCTGTGGAGGTATCGTAATGAACAAGTTGCATTATGGAGGAGTGTTATTGACACTTTGCATGATAGGAAAAGGTACTAGGAACCTTTGCCCGTCAATAGTGCCTTGCTTGGGGTTGGAGAGCAATTGTCGGGGCAGGTTGTAAAGTTAAAGTGGTTAGGGAGGGTTTAAACAATTTACTTAAAGGGGTGTGCGGTAAAGACGATAATGTGAGATTTTGGCTTGATAACTGGGCATGTAGCAACACACTCAAAGAAGAGTTCCCGAACTTATTTAAGCTCGAAAAAGAGAAGAGATGTCATGTGATCGATCGACTTTGCACAACAACAAAGACCTTTGGGGGCAACTGTAAATGGTCGACGGTTTCAAATTCATCTGATGAATTGGAAGAATAGAGAAAGTTACAACAGTTTATGGATGGAGTAAGCTTGGCTGGAAGCCGCGATAGATAGGTTTGGTTGGGGACTTGGGGTGAAAGGGTCATGTATTTTCAGTCAAAGGAGTCAAAAACTTTTTAAGAGTCGGGTCAGATTACAACAATAGGCTTGTTGTGAAATGATCGAAATGGGTTACCAGAAAGTGCAATATTTTTATGTGAAGGGTGTCGATGGGCCGCATTCTTACAATGACAACTCTTAAAAAGAGAAATTGTGGTTTCGTTGTGGGTTATGCAAGGACGGGGAAGTGACGGTTGAACATCTTTTATGTTCGTATACTGTGATGAGTAACATTTGGCTTAAGGTTGGTGTGTGGTGCAAGGTCCGTCCCCTATTCTTCTTTTTTGCCATAGACATCTTCGATATTGAGAATCATGGTTGTGACAACCGTCAATTTTCCATTCTATTAACTATCCCTAATTATGTGTAATTAGGCTAATCTTTACTAATTAAGGGCTTATTAATCTAAGTTAAGGCATGATTAAGTGTATGAGTATGTGTTAAGCTTTCTTATTGATTATGTGACTAATCAATCTACTAAAGGAACTATCTTAACAATTTCAAAGACCTTGATGATGAGCAAATAGAAAATAAAAAGTTCAAAATTCATGAGAAATCGTAAAACGTTAATTTTTCGCATGAGTCTTTCTCGTATGAACCTAAGACTTAGGAAAACCTAATAACTAGTGTTTTAACACTTTAATATGATTTTTATTTCATAAATTAACACACTTGAAAAATTGAAAAATCTAAATAATTATAGTGAATAGTAAGGAGGTTAAACCATTTAACTAGTTCTTATAAGTTAGATATTTGTTTTACCATAAGAAATGAACACATCACCACTTTTCCTTTTACCTCCATCACATTTTCACCACATCACCACCCTAGTAAATAAATGGTGAATCACCTTCCTACACCATCAAAACCTACGGCCACACCACCCCATTTTTACCATTCATTTTTCCAAGTCTTTTACTATAAATAGCAAGCATCCCTTTCATTACAACAATACAACTTGCTAATTTACAAAATCAAACCTTCTCTTCTTAATCTCTATCATTACAAGATCCATACTTTTTCAAGTTCAAGCATATCTTTCACAACCCTTCATCATCCCAAGCTTTCAATTCAACCAATGTTGTCTTGAATTCGTTGGTTGCAAATTGTAAACACGACGTTGTTATCGGGAATTCTTTCAAGAACTTCTCAAAGCCTAGTTGTAATGGCCACATGGAGTTAGGATTATTCCATATTCATCAAGTTTACAAGTCCAAGTTATAGTCAATTCTCTCAAGATCTTATTCGGAGCTCATTCCTATATCGTTACTTTGATCTTAGAATTTATAATTCTCCAAACTTGTAAGTGTTTCTATGAAACGATTTAGTGTAATTAGGGTTTTTTTTTAGGGTTGGGGCGATTCGGTATGATTTTGATGTTAATGGGCGGATTTATGGTATGGGTTAAGTGTGGTCATGTGTAACAATGCTTAAAGATGCTTCAAATTATGTTACAGAAAGTGCAATATTTTTATGTGAAGGGTGTCGATGGGCCGCATTCTTACAATGACAACTCTTAAAAAGAGAAATTGTGGTTTCGTTGTGGGTTATGCAAGGACGGGGAAGTGACGGTTGAACATCTTTTATGTTCGTATACTGTGATGAGTAACATTTGGCTTAAGGTTGGTGTGTGGTGCAAGGTCCGTCCCCTATTCTTCTTTTTTGCCATAGACATCTTCGATATTGAGAATCATGGTTGTGACAACCGTCAATTTTCCATTCTATTAACTATCCCTAATTATGTGTAATTAGGCTAATCTTTACTAATTAAGGGCTTATTAATCTAAGTTAGGGCATGATTAAGTGTATGAGTATGTGTTAAGCTTTCTTATTGATTATGTGACTAATCAATCTACTAAAGGAACTATCTTAACAATTTAAAGACCTTGATGATGAGCAAATAGAAAATAAAAAGTTCAAAATTCATGAGAAATCGTAAAACGTTAATTTTTCGCATGAGTCTTTCTCGTATGAACCTAAGACTTAGGAAAACCTAATAACTAGTGTTTTAACACTTTAATATGATTTTTATTTCATAAATTAACACACTTGAAAAATTGAAAAATCTAAATAATTATAGTGAATAGTAAGGAGGTTAAACCATTTAACTAGTTCTTATAAGTTAGATATTTGTTTTACCATAAGAAATGAACACATCACCACTTTTCCTTTTACCTCCATCACATTTTCACCACATCACCACCCTAGTAAATAAATGGTGAATCACCTTCCTACACCATCAAAACCTACGGCCACACCACCCCATTTTTACCATTCATTTTTCCAAGTCTTTTACTATAAATAGCAAGCATCCCTTTCATTACAACAATACAACTTGCTAATTTACAAAATCAAACCTTCTCTTCTTAATCTCTATCATTACAAGATCCATACTTTTTCAAGTTCAAGCATATCTTTCACAACCCTTCATCATCCCAAGCTTTCAATTCAACCAATGTTGTCTTGAATTCGTTGGTTGCAAATTGTAAACACGACGTTGTTATCGGGAATTCTTTCAAGAACTTCTCAAAGCCTAGTTGTAATGGCCACATGGAGTTAGGATTATTCCATATTCATCAAGTTTACAAGTCCAAGTTATAGTCAATTCTCTCAAGATCTTATTCGGAGCTCATTCCTATATCGTTACTTTGATCTTAGAATTTATAATTCTCCAAACTTGTAAGTGTTTCTATGAAACCTTACTATATATTTCCTTATGATTCTATGACTATATGTTATGTATTGAAATGCTTGTCAACTTATTTTTATGTACGTCCTGATCCCACCATTTACCATCCATGGAATTTAATTGGAATAGCCAATGGTTATTTGGCACATGACACCATCACTCATCACTTTTTTCACATTATACAAAATTTTTTTTGAAAATGTGTAAAAGTAAAAAAAAAAGTTGTTTATAAGACCATTCGTAAGGCCTAGGTGAAACCCTTAGGTGAAATGACTAAGCAAGAAGGTGAATGATTGTGGAGGGTAGGTGAAAGCTTAAGATGAAAGGAGGTAGGATAAACTCTTCACCTAGGGTGAAAAGGAGAGTGTGGGTCCATTTCTTTTGTTTGTATATTAGATATTTTATTTTGATTGGATGTTTTGTATGGTATTGTGGGGTATAGTGGGGTATTAATTTTAAAGGTGAATGGTTAAAGGGAAAAAAAAGGAAGGTGATGAGAAGTTGATGCTGATGTGGCGGAAAAAAAGTGTAGGTGAAAAGGTGAATGGTTAAGGATGGTCTAAGAGGAATGAGAATATGTGACTATTGAATACCTAAGTTTTGTTATAGAACTCTTCACATTTTAATATTTTAATCCATAAAAAAAAGATAGAGACAATCATTTATCCATTATATAATAAATATTAATTACCATGTGAGAGAATCTAAAATCATAAAGTTGAAAGTACTAGAAATTCCTAGAGGCATACCATCAGAAAAGCTTCCTTGATCAATTGGGTATATCTAAATTTAGCTATCTAACAGTCACATACTAACTTTTTTTATATAATAAATAAACAATTTTCATATTTATATCAATTGTATCAAGAAATATATATTGAATAATCTAAGCATGAATAAAAACAATGTGTTTAATATTAACAAAATCTAATATATATTTTAAATGTTCAAGAAGACAAAAAAATGTAAAATATTTACCAAATATGAAAAGACTAATTTGTTTTTGACAACATATGAATTATAGTGACCCGATATATGTCATATTGAAAAATTATTCGTATAATTTGTCTTCCTTTTAGTTTCAATTAGTATATGTATCGGATTATGTTTACTATAAGTTCGTATTTCAAATGGTTATAAAAAAAGTGATTTTTTTATCCCGCTGCGAAGCGCGGGTTATAAAATACTTGTTAAGTTTAAAACAAGAATATAAATCAAATCGTACTTTCTATTAGGAATAATTTGCTTGATCGTCATCATTGATCATCAACCTTTTTACGTTACTAATCAAATCACCGAACTAAGGTGAGTTTCATGGATCCCTATTTACTCTATTTTGGGCTGAGAATACACAACTGTTTTTATGGACACAAATTGTTTAAAATGGTCTATGCTTATATTGTTACTATGCTCTTGATTGAAATCCCCTATTGAACTTGAACCGAGAAATTTGCAACGCGAATATTATAAATAGTACTATTTGGGTTGACACCCCTATCCGGGTTAGTCGCGCTAACTTGTCTAACGGATATATAATATTTGAATGATATCGTGACTGCATTGAGCATTGGCATCACAAGAGGGGTAGGGCACAACATATATTATTGTTAAGGTATTCGGTTTCAAGGTATAATCATAGTGTTTACATAGATTTGCTGAATCTATATTTTTATGATATATGTATGCATGCATTATCATATGAGAAAAATCTTGTGATCCATGGTATAATATATTTACTCTATGAACTCACCAACTTTATGTTGACGTAACTTAAATGTGTATTCTCAGGTACTTGAGCTGTTTGATGCATATACGTGAATGCATGCTTTTGGAGTCACACACATCATATAGTAGAAGAAAACATTTAGAGATGTCTTTTGTTTGTTAATATTCTCTTGTTTAAAAGAATCTCATTTGTACTCGATGTGTACTCGTACCATCTTTTGTAAGGAAAGAATGATTATATATATATGAAAGTTTCTAAAACGTCTCATTTAGAGGTTGTTTATTATAATATGTGTTTGTGATTCCTCAAATTGTTCACACCTTCCTTTTTCGCAATATTAAATTTTGTGGGGGTATGACAGAGGTGGACTTGAAAGGAAAGCTAAAGACATCTTTAAAGGGATTGTGTTTATAACTTGTTGGTGTTTGTGGAAAGCAGAGAACAAGAATAAGTTTGAGCATGAGGAGGTTTGCATTGAAAAAATCTTTCAGGATAGTATTGCACTAGTTGGAAAACAAGAATGATTGTTGTATTATACTTTGATAGTATATAGTTTGCAAGTATATTGTTTGGTCACTCGTGATTGTGTGGGTGACCCGTTGCGAATAAAAATATCCTTAAAAAAACTCCTAATGTTTGTTAAAAATGTCTTTAATAACCATTAATCATTAATTTTTATCATTTTAAATACATACTTTTTTTATTTTAATCCTAAATCTAACAAAAGAAAAGGCACAACTGTTAAAAAATATAAGTAATATAAACTTTGGGTTAATATTGTCATTGTCTCTTACTTCGGGGTTAAGTGTTTATGCAGGAATGTCATTCTTGGAAGTTAAGGGACTGGTTCTGGATGTTTTAGAAGATGGAGGTGGCTGGAGTAATATCACAAAGGCTGGATGTATATATAGAAGAATTAGGGTTAACCCTAATTAAAGTCTTGCAGTCATATTATTGTCGATATATTTTTTCTCTCTATTTTCTGTATTTTCGATCTATTCGATTCATCTTGTAATTGATTGATTCGTCTTGATCAATCATTCCACTGATCATCTTGATCATATTCATCTTGTAATAATAATACTTTGTGGTCGGTATTTACAGCCGACTGATTAATTCCTTAATCGAATAACAAACAATAATAATAATAATTGTTGTTCTTCGATTTCGTTCATGGTATCAGAGACAGGTTACTCTGATTGGTGATTTTTTGATTAAGGTTTTCTGGATTTAGGGCGTATTTCGATTTCGAAACCCTAGATCTAAGAAACCCTAATTTTTAGGGTTTTCTGATTTACGATCTTGTTGATTCCGCTGCTTATTGTTTCAGATCTGACTTCTTCTTGACTAAGTGAATCAAGAAAAGAAGTTAGGGTTTCTTCATATTCAGATCCTGATTGTTCTTCTTGACTAAGTGAATCAAGAAGAAAATTAGGGTTCCTTTATTTCAACCAAGAGCACTGTATTGTTGATTCTTCTTCCTTTATCTCTTTGAAACTGTTTTTTTTTATTTCAATTCTCACAAAATCATTTGTGTTAATACTTGACCGGTCTCCGTGAGAGGCTTGGAATCCTGTCACTGGCACATTTGAGAGATTGAAATTATTTTCAAAATTATATACATATATATAAATCTTGTTTATTTTGTTTTTTATTTGCTTATTGTGTGGTTTGATCATTGTTTGATTAATTGTTAATTGTCTGCTCTATTTGAATATATTTGTGTTGATTGTTTCTTGTTTATCTGATTATGGCTCCTGATGCTGGTAGTGGTTCTAAAACAACTACTGTTAGTGGTCTTGATTTTGGTGATCCTTTATATCTTCATCCTACTGATACTAGTGGTGCTCCTATTCTGTCTTTTAAGTTGACTGGTACTGAGAATTATAATGTTTGGTCATGTGCTATGATACTTGCTTTAGAAACTAAAAATAAAGTAGGATTTATAGATGGTTCATGTGATAAAAATGATGATGATCCTGTATTGGCTAAACAATGGGATAGGTGTAATTCTGTGGTTTTATCTTGGATTTTAGGATCTGTTAGTCAAGATTTATACATGGGACAAATATTTTCTAAAATTGCTAGTGTGTAACATCCCAAACTTTTCTTTACTAGTTGACTAATGCCGTTAAGTCAATATTGTGTGTGTCGTTAAGTCTATTTTAGATTTAATGTTTATATGTAGCTAACGTGTGTTATGTGTGAGGCTTGTAAGCCTAAATGTTAATGTAGTATAAATGTGTGTAATATGAAGATCAATGTCTATGTAGTGACATTTAATGAAGGATTAATGATGTATATGGTCAATAAAGTAGTTTGTGACCAATAATGAAGGATTAGGAAGCTTAGGGGCTAGTTTTGACATGTGTGCAAAGTTAAAAACGGGTTTAGAGGCTTAGGGGTTGTCATTAGAGAGCCATTATGCAGATTTTCTTCCTCCTAAACAAGCCCTAGCTGATCCCTTCCCTTCCCCTCAAGTTTCTCGCTAGATTTATTCGTTTTGGAGCCAAATCGATCGTGCATTGCTTAGATCTTGGATCTTTATCACCTAATACAGGTAATTTAGGTGTTCCTCTTTTGAGATATGATTGTTTGAGTCTTATATTAGTCTTAATCCAGGCCATAAGGGTTTGGGTTGGGTTATTAGATTAAACGTTCACCGATTTCATGTTATTGGGTGATTAAACGATTGATTTATGATGTAAAGGATTAAAGGATTAATAGGATGGTTAAAGATGATGAAAGTGCAATTAAAAGGGTTAATTTTAGGTCCCCAGGTTGGATTTGGGGTATGGGTTCGTTTGGAAATCGTTTGATCAAAGAACAAAGATTGGTTTGCTGGTCTGCACCCCAGGTGCGGCGCACCAAAGAAGTGGTGCGGCGCACCACAGCCCAGTTTGGGTTTTTGGTGAACCCCGATATGCGACGCACCAAGGGCTGGTGCGGCGCACCTGGTCTTAATCTAAATTCCCTGGAAGATTGGTGCGACGCACCAAAGGGTAGGTGCGACGCACCTATTGATTGATAAGTTTTTCTGATGGTTTTGTGCGACGCACCAAAGGGTAGGTGCGACGCACTCGTAGTTAATTTGAATTTCCCTGGAGGATTGGTGCGACGCACCACATGGAAGGTGTGGCGCACCACATGTCCAGATTCCACAAAATGTGTCGTTTAGCTTATATTTCGATCTTATACTTGTTCTAGGTTATTGGAGACACCTAGTCATCGTTGTATTGTGCTTGTAGCTTGTTGTTAAGCTGTATCAAGGTAAGATACACTACTTTTGTCACGCTGAGGGTTCAACAAGCAAAGGTTTCATACTTATAACTTCCTTAACGGTAATATGATATATGTGGGTATCTCGGGTTACACGGGAGGTATTATGGGATATGTAGTTGAACATGAGACCTGAAATGCAGACCTTAATGTAGTGAAA
>CM067167.1:285258932-285278090 GCA_034093135.1 Erigeron breviscapus
TGATTGAAGTGAAGTTATGGAATATGCTGAAGATGATGCAGATATTGAAGCATTGAAAGATAATGTAACATTTGATGAGCCAGAAATAGTTGAGAATCCAACAAATGATGAAGCTGTTGAGGAACCTGTGTTTGAAGACTTCCCAGATCTTGATTATTTTGAAACAGGTTCTTCAAGCAGAAAAGAAGCTGGAGAATCTTCTACTCAGGGTTTCGCAACTCCTCAACACTATACGTTTGAAGACTTCAATAGTTTTGATGAATTAAGAAAGACTCCTGAAGCTGCATCCCAAAATTTCAAGAAATCAACGTATAAACAAGTGTTGAAAGAAGCAATCATATCCGAGGAAGTCCTTCCTGATTATTTTCCAACTGAAGAACAAAGGAGGTTTATTAATCGGGGATACTTCTTGAGGGATAAAGAAAGAATGGTTGCTCTGGGTGTTAAGCCAAAGGAGGCAGCTAAGAAGTCAAGATTTCTGGAAGAAAGAGCTTATCCAATCTTCTGTGGAGCTACAAAAGTAACCAAAACAAAGAGACCAGAATTGGATTCGATGTATAAGTTTAAGGAAGCAAGACAAATCGAAGAATACAAAGAGCTTCTCAAATTCACTAAGCAATACAATCCAAAGCTTCTGGAAGAACAAAGAAACCACAAGATTTTGGTGCTCGTCAGAGTGATTTTGGTTAAAAGGATTTCTATATCTGTACCTTGCTTTCATGTGAAAAGAGATAACAATAAGATGTACAGATTCACAGAAGCTCAGTTCAAGCTGCTACCAGTTGATGACATTATCTTTCTCTACAACCATTTCTTGAATGCAATGCAAAGGTACAAGGAAGATGTTATTTCCTTTGAAGCAGTTAAAAGATACATGTCAAGCTGCATTCAATACGCTTCATTGGAAGACTTTCAAATTGGTTTTGAAGTGGTTAAGAGAAAGATCAATGTACCATATCCAGATCAAAGTCTTTACACCAGAGACATTGAACAGCTCAGTATTGGCCAGATCATAGAAGAACCATCCTTTGGTGTTGTCTTTTTGAACAGCAGAAAAAAGAAGATCTTCATTCGTATGGATGAACTTGCTTCTTATTCAGATGGAACATTAGAATTTTGCAAGAATGTTTTGTTATGCTTGAAAAAAGATGATCAAGATGAAAAGAAAAGGGAAGTATTTGATAAAGTAATCTCCAAGATTAATCAAAGACTCGAGTACAGAGACAGTATCAGAATGATGAGAGAGGCAAAGAATGTTCAAAGTCTAAGTACGTCGTACGTCGAAGAGGAGGTTGTTGGATCAAGTACGAGCCAAGTCATCTTCCAGGCCCACAAAACATTCCACCAAGAAACTATGAAGCAAACATGATTGTTCCTGATGACAGACAGACCTGAAGGAGATAATTGGTTCTGGCATCCAAACAAAGATAGACCGAATACAAGAGCTTGAAGATTGACAAAGACTGGATATTTTTTGACAAATCACTACTAAGGGGGAGATTGTTAGAAATATAAATGTAGTAGTTGATTTGTATACTTTATATTGTTTTATACTTAGAATGTAAATGTCTAAGTATGGAAGGGGCTTAGTGTAAATTAGTCATATGTATATAAATCCCTTCCATTAAGCATTTTGAACCTTTTACCACATAATACAAGCTAATCTTTCCCTGACATCTCTCTACTCTCTCTCTACTTTCTCTCACTAGAAACCTCCATTAACACACACTAAAGCTCGAATTCTAATCTTAAATGACCTCTAAGAGCACTTTGAAGGTAGTTAAAGATGCTACTTTAGGAACAATTAAATACAGAGATCAATATGGTTGGTTGTCACCAAATAACATTAAGAAGGCCCCAATGACTAAAGAGACCATCAAGAAGAAACCTGTAGAGAACATTAATAAGAAATCATCTTCTAACTCTAAAAATGCTCATGATTTAGCTGAATAGGAGTACCATATGTCTTGGATTCTAACATTTGAAACCTCTCCAAGATGTCATCAACATACTTAGACTGGTGAATGAAAAATCCATCTTTCCTCTGATCAACCTGCAGTCCAAGGAAGAATTGTAGTTCCCCCATAGCACTCATTTCAAACTGCTTTTTCATGCTCATTTCAAATTCTTTGCACATCTTTACATTAGATGAACCAAAAATGATATCATCAACGTAAACTTGTACAATCAAATAATCTTGCTTCCGCCATTTGATAAACAATGTGTTGTCTATCGATCCTCTTGTAAAACCATTTGTCAACAAATGTGTCGATAACTTTTCATACCACACTTTGGGTGCTTGATGCAATCCATAAAGAGCCTTATCAAGTCGATATGCTCGTCTTGGATAATTAGGATCTTCAAACCCCGGTGGTTGAAAAACATACACTTTCTCTTTAACTTCACCATACAAGAAGGCACTCTTAACGTCTAACTGATACACCTTTATACCTTTAAAGCTTGCATAGGCTAAAAATAACCTTATAGCTTCAATCCGGGCAACTAGCGCAAAAGTTTCATTATAGTCATATCCTTCTCGTTGTGCAAACCCCTGAACAACTAAACGTTCCTTATTCCTTGTAACGATCCCTTTGTCATCTCGCTTGCATTTGAATACCCAACGAGTTCCAATCGGTTCTTTACCTCTAGGCACATCTACTAACTCCCATACTCCAAGTTTCTCGAATTGAGCTAATTCTTCTTGCATAGCTGCAACCCAAAAAGGATCTTGAAGTGCAGCCTTAACATTCTTAGGTTCTTCTTGTGAAATGAAACAGGAATACAAACACTCAGTTATTAGTCCTGAATCCTTTACTTCACAAAATAAACTAGTCAACTCCTTATTTAAATGATTTCTAGTTCGAACATGTTCTGAAGCATCACCAAGAATATTTTCTACAGGATGAGCCTTATTTATTCAATATTGAGGAACCGAATCAACATTTAGATTATCTCCTAAATTCGAACGAATTTGAAATTCTGGAGAACTAAAATCATCTTCCGATTCTTTAGAAATAGGATCATCATCTGGCAATGGAACCCTTAAAGGAGTAGTTGGAGTAGTGTTCTCAGGTTCATTAACATCTATGTCTGATGTCTTATCATTGTTCTTACTACTTTCGCCAACAACAGTAGTAGACTGAACTTTGGTTGGAGTAATATCAACATTTTGAACAGGAGGAGATGTAGGAGTATAATCCATATGATATCTTAAAATGATCACTTCATCAACTTTGTCAGGACCTGAATAAGAAGCAGGACCGTGTAACAAACTAAACACACTATCATAATCGAAATTCTTGCCAGTTCCAGAATGAATAGCAGGTTTATGACTGACAATCTTGACATTAGTACCTAAGTCAACTTTGCCTGTCTGTTGATTGTAAACCCTTCGAATTGAAGTACCCGGTTTATAACCCATGAAAAATCCCTCTTCAACCTTTGGATCAAACTTTGACTGAGGAAGATATTTCAAGAAGGTACACGGAACACCAAATGGTTCGACATTCTGTAAATTTGGTTTCTTCTTATGTAGAAGCTCATAACATGTCTTATTATGACGCTTAACTACCAAAACCCGATTTAGAATATGACATGCTGTATTTACTGCTTCTGCCCAAAACATAGTAGGAAGCCCTGAATCAGCAAGCATTGTTCTGGCTGTTTCGATTAGAGTCCTATTCTTTCTTTCAGCAACTCTATTTTGTTGTGGTTCATACGGTGCACTGAATTGATGTTGGATTCCCTTGGACATACAGAAGACTTCCAACATTTTATTTTTGAATTCAGTTCCATTATCACTCCTAATTCTCTTAACACGCACTCCATAAATATTTTCAGTTTCGACAAAGAAATTTATCAAAATCTGTGGAGTTTCATCTTTCGTTTGAAGAAAGAATACCCATGAGAATCTCGAGTAATCATCAGTAACCACCAAACAATAGTACATCCCACCTATACTTCTTACATTCACAGGACCAAACAAGTCCATGTGAAGTAATTCAAATGGGTTGGCAATAGAATTTTCAATCTTTGGTTTATGTGAAGACTTATGCTGCTTACCTTTCAGACAAGGTACACATTTATCTTCCATCTCAAACCTTTTCAATGGAACACCTTCAACCAAACCATGTTTGACAATATCATTCATCTTTCAGAAATGAATATGTCCCATTCTTCTATGCCATAACAAAGATTCAGATTCATTTGCTTTTGTTAATAAGCAAATTGGCTCCTTCGAATCATCAACACCAAACATAAGGCCATAGATGTCTTTCTTCCTAGGAGCTTTCAATAAGATCCAGTCTTCAGGAATAACATACCCCGGTTTCAAAATAAGTGCTTCCTTCTCAGTAAAATGGACATGATTCCCCCTGTCACAAATCTGAGAAACACTCATGAGATTATGAGATAGTTGTTCCACATAATTGACTTTCTCCAATGTAATTTTCCCATTGACAACATCACCTTGGCCTGAGATATTGCCGCCCTTAGGACCAGCGAAACTAACATAAGAACCATTAATATCTACATAGTTGGACAACAATTTCTTGTCCCCTGTCATGTGCCGAGAGCATCCACTGTCAACATACCAAAGACTGATAGGCTTCCTTGGTTCTCCCTGCACAATGAACACAAATTAATGTTAATTTCTGAGGGATACCCAAACCTTTTGAGGTTTAGGTTTGCCGAATTCATCTCTCAAAATTAATTCGGTCCAATATCCATCGCTCTCAGTTGGAGCCTTGGATGTAGATGGTGTCATCGATTTTCTTTTAGATGGCGAAATGAAACGAGCCTTAGGAGGAGAATTCTTAGGTGAATGTGGACCAAACCTAGGAATAGCTTCTAATCGATCATAGAACTTGGAAGCATTTCCATTTCTACGAGGAGGTGATCGATTCTGTTGAACTTGCTTATTCCTATGTGAATTACTCCTATGAGGTGTATGAGATCGACTCGGACTTCCACCTTCATGAATACAATTTGTATCATTTTGTGAATGTCCCTGTCGTTTGGGGGTCTTAGATCGAGCATTATGAGCCATAATATCAGAATCACTTGACGCAGTAGAAGAGGCATTTTTATCTGAATAACGTCTCTTCCTATTTGGACAACAGCTATAAACATGTCCTAGCTCATGACAGTAAAAGCATGATCTACCTGCCCTCAATTTCCTAGCTTTAATATCAGACTCTGCAGAAGTCACGCCTAAACATTCCTTTAGTTGAATTGTGGCCGATTCTTCTTTTGACAGACCCTTTGATTCATTGTTATTTGAAAACTGTACTTTATTTTGAATCCTTGGTTCAAATAAATATGGTGTTAAGGTAATTCCACTAGATGTAGATTCATCCTTATTCCAAACTTTATCAATCTTGTCATTATCTATTTTCTCAAAATCTGTGGAGTTTCATCTTTCGTTTGAAGAAAGAATACCCATGAGAATCTCGAGTAATCATCAGTAACCACCAAACAATAGTACATCCCACCTATACTTCTTACATTCACAGGACCAAACAAGTCCATGTGAAGTAATTCAAATGGGTTGGCAATAGAATTTTCAATCTTTGGTTTATGTGAAGACTTATGCTGCTTACCTTTCAGACAAGGTACACATTTATCTTCCATCTCAAACCTTTTCAATGGAACACCTTCAACCAAACCATGTTTGACAATATCATTCATCTTTCAGAAATGAATATGTCCCATTCTTCTATGCCATAACAAAGATTCAGATTCATTTGCTTTTGTTAATAAGCAAATTGGCTCCTTCGAATCATCAACACCAAACATAAGGCCATAGATGTCTTTCTTCCTAGGAGCTTTCAATAAGATCCAGTCTTCAGGAATAACATACCCCGGTTTCAAAATAAGTTGCTTCCTTCTCAGTAAAATGGACATGATTCCCCCTGTCACAAATCTGAGAAACACTCATGAGATTATGAGATAGTTGTTCCACATAATTGACTTTCTCCAATGTAATTTTCCCATTGACAACATCACCTTGGCCTGAGATATTGCCGCCCTTGGGACCAGCGAAACTAACATAAGAACCATTAATATCTACATAGTTGGACAACAATTTCTTGTCCCCTGTCATGTGCCGAGAGCATCCACTGTCAACATACCAAAGACTGATAGGCTTCCTTGGTTCTCCCTGCACAATGAACACAAATTAATGTTAATTTCTGAGGGGTACCCAAACCTTTTGAGGTTTAGGTTTGCCGAATTCATCTCTCAAAATTAATTCGGTCCAATATCCATCGCTCTCAGTTGGAGCCTTGGATGTAGATGGTGTCATCGATTTTCTTTTAGATGGCGAAATGAAACGAGCCTTAGGAGGAGAATTCTTAGGTGAATGTGGACCAAACCTAGGAATAGCTTCTAATCGATCATAGAACTTGGAAGCATTTCCATTTCTACGAGGAGGTGATCGATTCTGTTGAACTTGCTTATTCCTATGTGAATTACTCCTATGAGGTGTATGAGATCGACTCGGACTTCCACCTTCATGAATACAATTTGTATCATTTTGTGAATGTCCCTGTCGTTTGGGGGTCTTAGATCGAGCATTATGAGCCATAATATCAGAATCACTTGACGCAGTAGAAGAGGCATTTTTATCTGAATAACGTCTCTTCCTATTTGGACAACAGCTATAAACATGTCCTAGCTCATGACAGTAAAAGCATGATCTACCTGCCCTCAATTTCCTAGCTTTAATATCAAACTCTGCAGAAGTCACGCCTAAACATTCCTTTAGTTGAATTGTGGCCGATTCTTCTTTTGACAGACCCTTTGATTCATTGTTATTTGAAAACTGTACTTTATTTTGAATCCTTGGTTCAAATAAATATGGTGTTAAGGTAATTCCACTAGATGTAGATTCATCCTTATTCAAAACTTTATCAATCTTGTCATGATCTATTTTCTCAAAATCAATTTCAGTAGACGTAAATACAGTATCACATCCTTTCATTGTAAAACATTTTATAGTTTTCTCAACATGACAAGTTGGATTCACACAATTAGATCCTACTAGTACATTTGCATCATAAACAACATTATTAGGATCCAGCGGTTTGACAAATGAAGTCACAGTTTCAGTTTTCTTATTTTTAGGTCTTGTCTTTTTCAGTGAACTCTCAGAGGTCTTAAGATTATCAGTTTGGTTTTCTGTCTGAGACAAAGAAGATTGACCAACAAGAATTTCTTCTTTCTCAGTCAGTTTTGTTAGAGATTCACTAT
Organism: Erigeron breviscapus; assembly: GCA_034093135.1. Lineage (NCBI taxonomy): Eukaryota > Viridiplantae > Streptophyta > Magnoliopsida > Asterales > Asteraceae > Erigeron > Erigeron breviscapus. Next base: position 285,266,184 of record CM067167.1, read on the forward strand.
AATTATCATTAAAAGGACCCCTAACTTCTTTATAATCCATTCCCAAACCACTTTTATTCTTCGAATCTCGTGGAATAGGAGTTTGCAACTGCATTGATCTTATAAGTTCAGAACCTCTAATTTGTTCAAGTCTGTTGTTAAGCTTAACAATTTCTAGTTTAGCATCAACTAACTCTTTCTCTTTCTTAGAAAAGTCCTCAGTTAGTTTAGCATACTGTTCATTACCTACTTTTTCCATTAAAACTGACTCTCTTAATTTTTCTTTTAAAACATGAACATCTTTATCTAAAGCTCGAATTTTATCTTTATAAAGATTTTCTTGTTTTGCCAAACTAGAATTTTTGGCAAAAAATGAGTCATTTTCCTTCTTAAAAGTAGAGTTTTGACTAGTCAAGTTTAATACGGTTTTGTTAAGGATAACCACCTCAAGTTTCATTTCAGACACCATTTTGCAAACATTGACAATTGAAAGCAAAGAACATGATACCTTCTGATCTGCAGCCTTGCAGTCTGCCATGTATGCAACAAAATCTTCAGTTGTCATACCTTCAGGTATCACAAATTCTTTCATCTGATCTTCAATGCTCTTCTCGGCAACGTCATCAACTGGTTTAGATGACTCAGTATTTCCTTCAGTAGCTTTAACAGCTGTCATAGGTTCACTCTCAGATCTCACTATCTCAGCAACCTTCTTCATATTCTGCTTGACTATCTCAGATGCTCTCTCTTCACTAGTGTATACAGCATAATCAATTGTTTCAGCAACTTCGTTTGTAACATGCGCATAGTCATCATAAATCTCAACTAAAAATGCATGATTTGAAGTATCTTCAGATTGTGTATCCCACTGATAAGTACCATCTGAATTTTGAACAACAACAGCCTTGGACTCCAGAAGCTGAGGAGAACCTTGCTGTTGAGGAGTAGCAGGAAAAGTAATCATTGCTTGAGTTTTCTGGTAATTGGGTGGAGTAATACCGCCTTGATTGTAGTTTTGTCTACCAGCAACGGTATTATCAGTCCTCTTTGGACGTTGACACTATCTTGCAAAGTGACCAAATCCATCGCAATTATAACATTTCACCTTGGATTTGTCAAAACCTTTTGTGCCATTACCCAAAAATCTTCTAGTTCTCTGAGAAAATCTTCTGACTTTAATAGTTAACATTGCAAGCTGCCATTGTAGATCCATTTCTTCTAAATCATCAGGATCTATCTGATTGTAATCATCATCAATCAATGCAGGATCAGTAACCTTTCCACCAATATAAGCTTCATGAGCCGAACAGAAGGCTGAGTAGAGATTCATTCTTCCCTCTGCAGAGCTCATACTCATTGGCATGGAATGATATGACTGAGTGTTGCTCTTAACATTAGTTGTGGAATTGTCATAAGCAACATAACCTGTAATTCCATCTGCATCAACTATTGGTGTAGCATCAACACCACTTAGAAATGCATTGGATCCTGAGCTAGTACTTGCCAAATGAACTGAAGAAGCATGATATAAAGATGGATCTTGAGTAAAATCCGCATGAGTATCCTTGATTCTTCTCTTCATTTCTCTATTCTTAAGTTTGGAGACTACTGTTTCAAAATCCCATGAACTGTATTCCTTGTCATCTTGAAGGTGATGAACATATTCAGTCCATATTTTTGGTAGTGAATCCAAAAACTTATCTACTAACTCAGTCTAAGGATAGACAACCTCAAAATACGATAACTCAGTTGTCAGATGACTGAATCGAGCAATTATCTTATCAAGAGATTCTCCTTTCAGTCCATGTCCTAAGGTGAGGACTCTGAGCAGGAACCAGATTAAGCAGAAATGGTGGAATTGGAAAAGGTCGAGCAACTTCACTTCCTGTGCCTCTCATATTTGACTTATACATGACAATTACACATTTAAAACTGTCCTCCAACTTGGGAATTTCTTCTGAATTATCATGAACATCTTCGATAATCAATGTGAAGAATCTTATAAAAGGTATGTATTTCCTTTCCTGGACATCTTTTCCCTTCACAACTTGGATCATCTTATCCCAAATTATCTTCGCAAAGTCACATTGAACATTGTGAGTGACTGCATAGTAAATTGACAGAGAATGCTTCGTCATGGCATCAATTCCCTTTTGTGATGGCATCAAACAAGTGGAAAGAACATTATACATCGTATGCCAGAGAGTTGCTACATTCATTCTTTTAAAATCTCTCATTGTTGCCAACTCTCCTTCATAACCCAAAGAATGAACTCCAGCCAACATTTCTTCAACAGATGGGAGTTCTTCGTATTCTTCAAATTCAGGAAAACCAATTGTAGTTCTGAACTCATCCAAAGTGAATTTACAGTTGAAAACATGATCTTCTGACTGTAGAGAGAATTGGAAGTAGTCTGCAGTTTTATATCTTTTACTCCCTTTCACATACTCAATTGATTCCCACAAATCAAATATATACTTCTCGGGAACAATTGCACCAGCAGTTAAAGCATTATTCAAAGGATGATGGCTTAGAATCTCCGTTATGATTGGAAATTTTGAAGAAAATGGAATATGGAGTGCTTGATTTGCTTGCATTTTCATTGATGTACCTTCTTGAAACATTGCCATCTTATGTATTTCTTATTTTTCTGAAACAACAAACTGACCAAAAATTTGACTAGAAAATACATTTTAAACACAGAAAAATAAAAATACAACAACATTTAAGAAACACATTTATTACACAAAGACAATGTTTCGCACATATAATAAAAATGAGAAAACAAAGTAGTACACAAAGGCGTTCGATACCTTGCTTCTCACCCTAATATATATACAAAACATGACGATATATAGAATCACATAAGTATTAAAAGATAAGAAAACAAAGGTAGTACACAAAGGCGTTCGATACCTTGCTTCTTACTCCTAACACTTATGAAATGCTATAAAGACAAACATAATACACACAAACATACATACATTTTAAAATCACCACAAATGAAAAACTTAGAAAAGAAATTTTTTTTTTAAGAAAATGAAAAACAAATTGAACTGTTTGCCGAGCTAAAACCTCGACAAATGGGGGTTTCAAATACACAAACAAGATAAGCAAACAAATATTCACATGCATTTGCACACTCCCCCTCAAATTAAGCATATACCAAACAGTAAATTTACAAACTCCCCCTAAAATCATGCATTCTACCCTTTTTCTCCCCCTCAAACATTGCATGTAATAACAAGTAAAACACATCAATGATTGAAACAGAAAATGAACATAGAATACACGGCATGAAAGCATTTAAGTTTGTAAATCTAGCATTCCCAACTTGGTTTTAAGAAAATTAAACCTCTGTTCATCCAAAGGTTTGGTGAAAAGGTCAGCAAGTTGGTAGTCTGTCGGGACAAAATAGAGTTCGATGTTACCTTTCTCGACATGATCTTTAAGAAAATGGTACCGAACATCTATGTCCTTGGTCTTTGTGTGCTGTACAGGGTTGCAAGAAATAGCAATAGCACTCTTAGAGTCACAGTAGATGGGAATTCTGTTGAACTGAAATCCATAATCAGTCAACTGCGTCTTCATCCAAAGAACCTGTGAACAACAGCTTGCTGCAGCAACGTGATCAGCTTCTGCAGTAGATGTAGATACACAATTTTGTTTCTTTGAAGACCAACTGACTAATCTATCCCCTAAAAACTGTACGCTCCCAGAAGTACTCTTTCGGTCAAGCTTACAACCTGCATCGTCAGCATCCGAATATGCAATCAACTGAAACCCGGTATCCCTTGGATACCAGAGACCAAGGTTCACAGTGCCTTTCAGGTATTGGAAAATCCGTTTGACGGCCTGGAAATGACTTTCCTTAGGATTGGCCTGGTACCTGGCACACATGCATGTGGCGAACATAATATCCGGGCGACTCGCAGTCAAATACATGAGTAAACCGATCATACTGCGATATTTCTTTTGATCAAAAGATTTTCCATTTAAATCAGCATTAATCTTTGTTCGAGCTTCCATGGGTGTCCCAATTGGTTGACAATTCATCATATCAAACTTTTTCAACATTTCAAGAATGTACTTAGTTTGACAAATAAAAGTACCATTTGACAACTGTTTGACTTGGAGACCAAGGAAAAAGTTTAATTCACCCATCATGCTCATTTCAAATTTACTGATCATTAAGGCAGAAAAATTCTTGCAGTATTTAGGGTTAGTTGACCCGAAAATTATGTCGTCAACATAAATCTGGATTAGAATGATGTCACTCCCTTGTCTTTTGATGAACAAGGTAGTGTCAATCGAACCTTTGCTAAAACCAGATTTCACAAGATAAGAAGATAGAGCATCATACCATGCACGAGGGGCTTGTTTCAGACCATATAAAGCCTTATCTAACCTGTAGACATAGTTCGGATGTTTTGAATTCACAAATCCCTTAGGTTATTCAACATACACTTCTTCTTTGAGAATCCCATTTAAGAAGGCAGTTTTGACATCCATTTGGTAGACTGTGAAATTCTTGTAGGCAGCATAGGCAAGAAACATCTTAATGGCCTCAATTCATGCAACTGGTGCGAATGTCTCATCGTAATCAATTCCATCTTGTTGAAAATAACCCTTTGCAACCAATCGTGCTTTGTTTCGTACAACAACTCCAGTTTCATCCTTTTTGTTCTTGAAGATCCATTTGGTCTTAATTAGCTCCTTATTCTTGTAAGGATTGGGAACCAATTTCCACACCTCAAGACGTTCGAACTGATTAAGTTCTTCTTGCATTGCTTTCACCCAATCTGGACAACTTAGAGCTTCATTCACTGTCTTTGGTTCAACAATACTCAGAAAATTCACAAACAGACATTCATTCGTGGATGCGGATCTTGTCTGAACTCCAGTTGTTGGATTACCAATGACTTGAGAAATCGGATGGGCTCTAGTACATTTGGTTGTGTGAGGAATTGGATCAAGTGGATCACCAGATTCTTCAGAATCAATAAAATCAGGAGAATGTTGATCTGTCAATTGTTCAAATGAAGTAGCAATTTGTTCAACAAAGTCGTCTGGATCATAATCCTCAGGATTGGTTGACGGATTTGTCACTTGAGAGATATTATGAGGTTGAGTATGCAACTCAGAATTATCATTAGGTGGAGGAGAATCAGATGAAGAATTAACATCTGATGTTTGTGATGGTGAAGACTCATTGGGATCCATCTCTTTTGAATTTGAACTGGATGGTTCGTTTGTATTTACTTCAGATTCAGGAACTTTCGTCGGAATTTGGAAAAATTCTTCAAACAAGATATCCAAATCTTGTGTAGTTGGAGTAGAGAATGATGATTTGACAGTTGAATCAGTTTTTGTTGCGGAAGCTTGTGGACTTTTAAGTTCGGGTCTTGAACTGTGTTGTTCAAGAACCATTCCCGAGATTTCATCAAATCTAACATTCATACTCTCTTCAATTCTCTTGGTTCTTCGGTTATATATACGATAAGCTATTGATTCTCTCGAATAACCGATGAAATATGCCTCATCGCCCTTTGGTTCAAATTTGCCCAAATTATCTCGATCATTGAGAACATAACATACACATCCAAATATGTGCAAGAAGTTCACATTGGGCTTTCTTTTGTTGATCACCTCATATGGAGTTTTATCAAATCTCTTGTTTATGATTGATCTATTTTGAGTGAAACAAGCAGTAGCAACAGCTTCAGCCCATAAATTCGGAGGCAACTTCGAATAAGCAAGCATTGTTATAGCTGCTTCAACAAGAGTTCGATTACGACGTTCAACTACTCCATTCTGTTGAGGTGTCCTGGCAGCGGAAAATTGATGAGTAATACCCATGGACTTGAAGAAAGAATCAATTGTTGAATTCTTGAATTCAGTGCCATTATCTGAGCGAACAATTCTAACCGATGATTTAAGATTTACTTGGGTTTTCTTGATGAAATCAATTATCACATTCGGAGCATCACTCTTTGCATGAAGAAAGAATACCCAAGTGTAACGAGAATAATCATCGACAATTACAAGAATGTATCGCTTGCCATGGATACTTTGAACTTTCATTGGGCCACACAAATCCATATGAATAAGGTGCAAAGGACCTTCAGTACTCAGATACTTCTTTGGTTTGTGTGAAGCTTTCTTCATCTTTCCAATTGCACAAGCCGGACAAACATGTTCACTTTCATACTTGTAATCCGGAAGACCTTCAACAAGTTGTTTATCCACAAGAGCAGTTATCGTTTGAAAATTAAGATGAGAAAGACGGCGATGCCATAACCAAGAATTTTGTGCAGTTGCTTTGGAAAGAAGACAAATATCTGAAGAATGAGTTGGAATGTTGTTGAGATCAATTGTGAACAAATTATTGTCTCTTGTTCCAGTAAGAATATCCACACCCTCTTCAGTCTGCACTTTGCATTCATATCTCCTGAATAATACTTGAAGATCATTGTCACAAAATTGTCCAACACTGAAAAGATTATGTCCTAATCCTTCAACATAGGAAACTCTCTTTATAGTGACTCCATTTTTAACAATGTCTCCATAACCAAGAATAGGAGCGATATGATCATTTTCGAATCTGACAGTTCCCATAAATTTCTCGACAAAGTTTGTAAGAATGGACTTGTTTCCAGTCATATGACGAGAACATCCCGAGTCAACATACCATACACAAATAAGATATTCCTGCAAGGACAAGGAATATGATTTAGGTACCCATATAGATTGGGTCCTTGCAGGTTAGAGGGATAACATGCAAGTACACATAAAAAATAACATAAAACAAAATAACACACAAACAAACATTTTATTGAAAGTAACAAACAAGCACACATACGAGTTCAAACAACAAATACGAATTACAAACAATGAAAACTCAAGGATTATACACAAGTTTTGATACAAGCAGGACTAGTCCTAGATGTATTAGCACTATCTAAAGAATTTGATCTACGGACAATCCACACTTGTTTGACATTTGTTGTATTTCCATCAAGCTTGACTTTTCTAGAAGTATGCCAAAATCTATCTTTAGGAATCCATTTACTGCTACTAGTTAAGCACAAGTCACCTGAAACACGAACATTCTTTGAGTTAGCAAACAATTTGTTATTGCTTTTCTTGTCAGGTTTCTTCTTGATGGTTTCTGTGGTCTTGTGTACTTTCTTAATGTTATTAGGTGACAACCAACCATACTGATCTTTGTATTTAGTTATTCCTGAAATTGTATCTCTAACTCCCTGTAAAGTGCACTTAGAAGTCTTCTGAGAATACCTAGGAAAACTAGAATACCTAACATACTGAGGTAGTTTGTTACCTGTGAGGTCCCAAATACGATGGTTAACCCAGAAGTGTATAATACAACAAGTCTAATAATTACTAGAATGGACTAGTATTACTTAAATATAAATGCAAGTATATAAATAAAGTAATACATGACTTAAAGCAATAAACAAGTAAAGTGGAACATAATATATTTTTCAAGGTGTATTTTATTTATGATGTTAAATAAAATACAAGGTTGTGCGGAATCAAGATAATACAAATAAGTATTGTAAGTCCCAACTCGTTAGATGGTACTACTGAAGACACCTCTATGTCGATGGTGGAGTTACTTTGCAATATATGCACTGAACTGGAGACGACCAGTTGCAGTGCGTATATACCAAGTTCTAGATAGATTACTTATATAAAAGACTATAAGTAAAGAACAATGCAATAATACAAATAACTTGTAAGATAACTTGATGAGACAATATGTATTTTTCAATGTGTAATTTATTTATTGATATTAAACAAATTACAAGGTTGATGCGGAACCAAGATAATACACGAATGTAAATATCCTAACAACCTATGAAATACAATTGATCTATACTCGGAATTTCTCAAGACAATCGAAACACTTAAAGTTGTGAAATGTTCCTTTTAGCGATTGAGAGAAGATTGCACAAGTTCACCAAGAATATTGCAGGTTTGCACAAGTTCCCAACTCGTTAGACGGTACTACTGAAGACACCTCTATGTCGATGGTGGAGTTACTTTGCAATATATGCACTGAACTGGAGACGACCAGTTGCAGTGCGTATATACCAAGTTCTAGATAGATTACTTATATAAAAGACTATAAGTAAAGAACAATGCAATAATACAAATAACTTGTAAGATAACTTGATGAGACAATATGTATTTTTCAATGTGTACTTTATTTATTGATATTAAACAAATTACAAGGTTGATGCGGAACCAAGATAATACACGAATGTAAATATCCTAACAACCTATGAAATACAATTGATCTATACTCGGAATTTCTCAGGACAATCGAAACACTTAAAGTTGTGAAATGTTCCTTTTAGCGATTGAGAGAAGATTGCACAAGTTCACCAAGAATATTGCAGGTTTGCAAAGTGTGAAGTTATTCGTCTTTGTGAAATAACTTTGTGAGATCGAATACTTAAATTCTTGGTTGTGCAATGACTTGTATTTATAGGCAAAGTTAACATTGGGATGTTAACTTTAGCCGTACAAATGTGGTTGGGAGCATTTAAGGAATAGCATTTAATTCCTTAAAAAGCAGTGTAAAGTCGCATGTTAAAGTGACTTTACATAACCACCTTTATGTACTTTTTAATACTTAAATAATAAGATAAGGCTTATTATCCGGGTAAAGGTACGTAAAGCATACAAGTCAATTCCTCGTAATCAGTGTAAAGCTTTGTAAGGGCTTTCCACTGATGGTCTCCAGTTTGTAACTGACTAGAATGCCAACTGGGCTTCGCTGCCATTGTCATTCTCTATCTTCCATTTGTTGTCTTCGACTTCAACTGGAATGCTTCTTCAACTTGGTCAGTTCTCACTGGAGGAAGTCTTCAGTTGCGTTAACTGTACGGTGCAACTGGACTTCAATATATTTCTCAACAAATCATCTTGGTCACCAGTTTCACTAGTCTCCAGATGCAACTGGTGACTGGCAAGTGTGAACTGGTGACTGGCCAGTTCCAGGTGAACTGGTCCTAACAAGTATGTATCCTAACAACCTATGAATTACAAATGATCTATATTTGTTAAATAACTCTTTTGGATCGAGATACTTAAAGTTGTGAAGTATCCCTGTTTAAGATCGAGAGTATTTAGACAAATTCACTCTAATGCTAAATGTATGCTTTAAAGTAATTTTTACAAAGAAATGACTTTGTATTTATAGGCAACAAAATTCACCAGTGAATTTTGTGCCGTACAAATATGGTTGCATGCATTTAATGAACCGACAAGAACATTAAATGCAGTGGTTAAGGTACAAGGATAAAGTCACATCAATATGACTTTATTCTTTTAACCAACCACCTTTACACACGTATAAACTTTGGTAAAGAACAAGTGGAATATCCTTTGGAAAGTGTGTAAAGGCAAAAGTCAATTCCTCGATATCAGTGTTCAGACTTGTAAGGTCTAGAACACTGACAATCCTCCAGTGTACAGATCTGGTAAGACTTCCAGTGGACTCCGCCATTTGTCAGTCTTTTTTATTCTGACTTCAGTCTTTGACTTCAGTGAGAACGTCTTCAGTAGAGTAGATCTGGACTGGGGTGAAGTCCAGTGAGCTAATCTAGAGAATACTCCAGATTTCCTATACAAGTATTTTGCTCACTGGTCTTCCATTATTTCTGAACAAATCTTCAGAGGGACTCCAGATTCCAAGTCTGGAGTAGGTCCAGTAATATACCATTTCTGGACAGATCTTCAGTAAGGCTCCAGTAGTCGAGTCTGGAGCGAGTTCAGTAAATCTGGACCTAACAAATTCCCCCTATTTGTTTAGAAATAATGCAAGTGTTTTCAAGCTTAAATCTATACAACTTTGTATGCTTGAAAAACACAAGTTTTGATTTTAGTCAAAAAAATCTAAGTTACTGGAAAACACTTTATAGATCATGAGAGTTTTCAGTTTCATCTTTTAAGTTCTAACTTAGACTAAATCTGATCATTTACTTTTATGAATCAAAAATTGCAACTAATATTACATACATCAACTGATAAATAGTTACAATTTTCATCAAACAATAAATTACAATAAGTAAATGATAAGAGTCAAGCCCTTCTCTTCGATGTCTGTCCTGGAGCATCTTCAGAAGCCTTTCTCTTTGGTGATGGAGAAGATGGTACTGATTCTGTTGATTTCATGCCTATTGCAACTTCCATCTGTTGCTTTCTTCTCCATACCTTCTCAACCCTCTTCAGAAATGCTTTAACATCAGTCGACAAATCTGTCTTCCCCTGAACGTTAAGGCAATCTCCTTCAGTTCAGTCCATCCAAACGCCTGGACTGAAGTACTCTTTCTTTCATCAGTAAAGTTACCTTCCCTGGTCAACTTTATTTCAAACTTTGACATATCTTCATGATTATCAGCAAGCTTAATCTCTGCACCAGTGATCCTTCTAGCATCAGCCCTGAAATTCAACATTTCATTATACTTGTCTTTCCATTTGGCTATCTGGATCATTGCTTCAGTTTTCTTTGACACTCTCTGTTGTTCTACAGCAGACTGGAGTTGTTGACGATTGATTTTCAGAGAAGTATCTAGGGGAATGAATGTGCTTACATCAGTATCTTTAATTGCTTTGATCTGTTTGGCAGTCAGTTTTGGTAAGCCAGTCAATTTCTTTCTGTACTCTAACTCTAGAGCACCAGCATTTTTCCTTATCTTCTTCTGGAGGTTCACCAGTTCCTCCTTCCTCTGCCTGATAAGTTCTGGTACACTAATGCCATAAATTATTGTGAGTCCCAACTATAAAGACGAATGACTAAACCCGACTGGCAAGTACAACTAATCTTGATGGACAAGTTTAGTTTACGATCCAGATATGGATAACAAGAAACAATGACAATATGAATTAATGCAAGAACAAATGGCAGAAACTATATAAAGATATATATAAATATAATCAAGTATGTAGCATTGAGACACGTTGTTTTCTAATGTATTTGATTTATTGATGTATAAACAATACAAGGATTGTTGCGGAACAAAGATAAACACCCAAGTGTAAATATCTAAACAATCCCGAAATACAAGTGATCAAGATGACTTGGAATACTCGTAAGTTTTGCTTAGAGTATATCTCACAAGTTGCAATGCAATAGTTCAAGCGTTTTGCAAGTTGTGAGAAGACTTTGTATTTATAGACAAAGTTCATGATGACATGGACAATGTCGTACAAATGTGGTTGTGAGCATTTAAGGATTAAACCATAATTCCTTACATGCTGCACAAGGAAGCGTATATAAGTCACTTGATGTGACTTATAGTACTAGGTTTCCAACCTATACTTTGTACCTTTTATTAATAGATAATTCTATTAACTGGATAAGGTGTAAAGTAAAAGTCTTCCTCGTAATCAGTGTAAAGTGTTGTAAGTACTTTATCACTGAGATGCTTCAGTCTTCGATCTGGTAGAATCACTCTGATGCTCGCTTCTGAGATGATTCTCTTCTTCAGACTTCAGTCTTTGACTTCATTCTGAATGGTATTCTGATACGTAGATCTGAACTGAAGTGAGCTTCAGTGAAGGAGTTCTGAATTCTGAGGCATCTCAGAATTCTGAAGTAATGTCTTCACTAAACCTCAAGCTATTTCTGAACAAATTATACATGGTCGATCCTCGACCTAACAAATTCCCCCTATTTGTTCTGAAATAGTGCATGCATCTCAGACTTCTATCTATACATGTTTGTAAGTCTGAAATGCAAGTTTGTTTAAGTTGTAAAAATTTCTTAAGTACATCTTATAGATCATTGATGTCTCAGAATTTTACTTGTGTTTTTCTAACTTAAACCTATCATCTACTTATTTGTCACAATTGCAACTTTATATATTACAAACTGAAATGGAAGTTACAAATGTA
>CM067167.1:285281590-285357443 GCA_034093135.1 Erigeron breviscapus
TGACTCACCTTGATATGCCGCATATTATATTCACTCATCCAAAATGGGTACTTCTCATCTATTGCTTCCTTGACCATATATCCGTCATATTCCTCAATCACACTTCAAGCCAAGACTATCCCTACGATAGGACTAATATACGTAAGTTCCTATCTTAAGCCATCACTAAGAAATGCCACTTTCGTTATGTTGTCATAAATTTTGGGATCCAAGTATATTGTTAATATTTGCATCTTTTTGGTTGTAGAGAGTGTTGGTGTAAAAGGGTCACTTTCATTATACGTGTAGTTATAAGTTGTTAGAATTGCGGTAGCTTGCCTTTGATTATCATGGTTCCCATTGTGAGCTTTGCTTGATTATAATATTTGACATTTGTAACTTCATAATAGTAATATTTATGAATACTTCCTGATTTATGACTATGTATTTAATTTAATATTATTTAATTAATTATTTATTCATTTTCTTGATTTATTAACCAAATAATTCTTTAAAAATACTTTTAAGTACCTCACTTGCCTTTATAATTTGTGGTTAATTATATTTGGGTTATATTCTGATTATTATGCTTTTTAACTTAGAATATTGTGATATATATATTTATTTATGTAAATTTTTATTATTTATTTATTGATTTATTATTTATTTATTTATTTATTTACCTTTTTAATTATCATTTAAATTTAATAATTAATATAAATTCTTAGAAATCACCACACAACTTTTTGGCTAAAAATCCCAGGCCTTTTAGGCAACTTTTACCATGGTAAAAATCATATCAATTCAACCTCTCTTGTGTCTCGCTCATTTTGAGGATTCTAAGCTTATAAATCGTTTACCGAAATAGTGATTTTTGCCTCATTTTCCAAGCAATTCAAATGCGTCAAAATGGATTTTCATTCTTATTTCATTATTTACAGAATTTTGATTATATTTTGGTGCCTTAAGTCGTGATAGTGGTGGTGGTGTGATGTGTGCAATTTAAAGCTTTCGGTTAGTGCTTATATGAACCGAATTAGTGATTTTCACTTACTTAATTATTTCTAAATTATATGACATTTGTTCTTTAACTTAAAATGATTTTACTCCAGTAGGTTTTAGTCACTTTCATCATTGGTTATGATTATTTAACCAATTTCATGATTTATATAATTTATTTATTTACCTTTTTAATTATCATTTAAATTTAATAATTAATATAAATTCTTAGAAATCACCACACAACTTTTTGGCTAAAAATCCCAGGCCTTTTAGGCAACTTTTACCATGGTAAAAATCATATCAATTCAACCTCTCTTGTGTCTCGCTCATTTTGAGGATTCTAAGCTTATAAATCGTTTACCGAAATAGTGATTTTTGCCTCATTTTCCAAGCAATTCAAATGCGTCAAAATGGATTTTCATTCTTATTTCATTATTTACAGAATTTTGATTATATTTTGGTGCCTTAAGTCGTGATAGTGGTGGTGGTGTGATGTGTGCAATTTAAAGCTTTCGGTTAGTGCTTATATGAACCGAATTAGTGATTTGTAGGCTTGCCTTTGCCATTTAATAACCAAGTTAAGTTTTATAACTTTTATTTGACATATTCTCAGTAGGTTTATAATACTTTTTGTTACGAGATTGTTGGAGTTGGTTAAAGTTGCAATCTAGTGACTTTTAGCTTATTTTATTGTGGAGAACTTTTACTTGGAATTTTCTGTTTTAACACTTATTTTCATAAAATGTTGAGTAGTCATTTTTGGTTAAGTTGAATTATTTGGACGTTGGTGATTTTTGTACAGAGACATATATGTGTCCTATATTTATGTGAATTTTTGCTAAATTTTCAGACATTGTTTACTACCTCTAAAAATTACAAAACCAAAGTTGGTCAGAAAGCTTGCTGCTGTGCGACTCAATATATTTTATAAAAGATTTCTATGATGAACATTTAAGAAAAATCTTCCAATTTTATTTTAAGTTAGGGACACTTTGAACTCAGTTCACACCAAGTTTAAACTTCTGAAACCTATTAGTTAAGAAATTAAAAATCGTCAAAGTTGACTCAACCTTAAGACAAAAATCCAGTTTTGACCACTTTTGGTAGAAAAATCATATCTTTGGTTTGGTTTAGTGTTTTTGAGTGATTCCAGTTGGAGGTTAAACTTAACTCTTTTATCTACAACTTTTATTTTGAAATTTTTTCTTGAAACGGCCCTCACATGTTCAGTTTATCCGTCCAAAGACAGGAGAATGATTCTGTCAGAAGGTATTTGGGTCCAAACAACTCACCAATGACCATTCTTGCTTTATTAACACTTAAGTTCATCATTTACAAGATTAATACTTTATTTTTATACCTCTTAACATCAAATTTCCAGATTATTATACCTCTTTTAACATATTTTTCACTTAATACAAGTTCATATCCATCTCATAATCCAACAACAAGATTCAACTTTCTTAGATCTAACATGCATTCATTCAAATCAACACTTTTCAATACCAATCTTTATAGATCTAACTTTCAACAACATAAAAACATCTTTTTAATGAAAAATCTCAGAAATATATTCTTCAAAATATACAAAAACATATAGATCTATGAAAAGGAAAATCACTTTAAAAGCTACTAATCTATAACAACACTTTTGGGTCTTAAACTTGTTGAATCCTTGGATCTTTCTCATAGATTTCGACATGCATATGCATGAGGAGAAAGATCCTATCAACTTGCCTTCATCAAGTGTATATTACAAGGAAAACAAGAAGAAAACATAAAATTTTGATAAAACCTTTGAACATAAACAAGAACAATATAGATCTAGTAAAGAGATGAAGATTTATACCCTTGAAGAACTTGGTTTTGAAGGTGAAAAATGGGCAGAATTTTCAGACCTATTTATGCTCCTAATAACCCTTAATCCAAGCTTGAAACAACCCTTGCTTAACCCTTATTATTAATATAGTTTAGAATGATTTTTGTTCTTGTTTTTCTTGATTATTTGAGCCAAAAATGGAGGAAGAAAAAGGAAGGGGAAGTGCAGAATTTTTGAGAGAAAATATGTGTGTGTTGTGTTTTACTAAAATGAAAAGAGTGTGTGTGTGTGGGAGAGTGTATGGACGTGAGAGGGGGGAAAAGAGTGGGTTGGGAGGATGCTCATTGGCCAAGCAAAGTGGTGGAGGGTCATGGATTGGCTAGCTCAAGTGGTGGAGTTGTGGTGTAGGTGTATTTGGTCCAAAATGATGTCTAAGTTCAAAATGTGGGTGTGTTTTGATCAAGTTATGTAGTGATGGTTAGATTATGTAAATTTTAATTATACAAGTATTGGATTTGTAATTTATATGTGCATGCATGTATATAGATATGTGTTTGTGTTAAGTGCAAATATTAGTACTTGCAAGATTTAGATGTATGTATGTATTTCGTGTATATGTATATACATATATATATTGGTGCTAAACATTATAAAATTTCTTAATGTACCTTCTATTAATTGAGTTATTGATTATATTTTGGATACATAGGTACTTGTTTGTTGGATCGAATAATTATAAAGTTGTTGTTACTTTGCATATTCTTGAAGTTGGCTTGATTAGTTATGGTTATATTCTTATAAGATTGTCCTTATTTCTTTACTTTGAGATTGTCTCATGTTTTGGCATTTCTAAGATAACTATCGTATACGGGCATTTCATTGAACTAGACGGCAAGTATCACTACGCCTTAATGTCTGGAAGGCTAAATGTAGAAACTGGTGAACAGCCTGGTGAACAGACAGTTGGGATGACTCCAGAATGGGATGATGTTGATTCCCCAATGTCTGAAGGTTTTGATGTTAACATGAATTTTCTGGGTGAAGATGTACAAAAAGAAGAAAATCTACCAGAAATGCCAACACCTCCACCAGAAATGCCAACACCTCCACCAGAAATGCCACCACCACAATCAAACATGCCGCCACCACCACCACCTTCAATTCCAGAACACACTCAATACTTCACTCCAGCAACCACTCAACCTTCAGAATCTCAACCTCCACCTCGTGCGCCGGAGTCACCAGTTGCAACATCTGAAGCTGCAACTGAAGAGGACTGGGCACAAGTTCCTCTAATGACCAGATTACCTTCAACTCTTGAACCTCCCAGTGGTTTCTCTACTTCATCTTCTGCCGAGGTCCAAGGCCTTTTAAGTAAGGTGGCGGACCTGGAGAGATCACTCCAGACTTCATCTCAGGTTATTTCAAACTTCAAATCTTTATTATCAAATAACCTTGCTTCTGAGATGAATGTCTTTGCTAGTAATGAGAAGCTGGTTTATGAGAAGCTTGATGAACTGATACTGGCCACAAATAACAACACTGAAAAGATCAAAATGGCAGTCCAGGGATTACAGACTAGGCTGGTTAGTTCTGTTCAGACTGCAGTCACTGGTGAACTGGCAGGTCTGAAAGAAGATGTTCAGAACTTGGTTTTCAGGGTCAGTTCTCTGGAGAGTAGACCCACACTAGACCAAGGTGCAGTTGTTAGTACTATAAGTGATGAATGTACAAGGAAGTTCAGAAACAATATGTTGAAAGAATTATGTGAAGAAGTTTCTGGGACTGTTCTTCGTAGCATTCATGATGGAGTGTTACCCCAAGTAGAAAAGTTACTGGATGAGAAGTTGCCAAAACACTTGCCTAAAGCAGTTGAAAATGTTCAGAAGGAAGTGCAGGCACTTAAGAAAGTTGTGTCTGAAACAACTCCAGTAGAAGGTATAACTTTTGGTCCACTGGACAGACTTATGCTTGAACAGTTATGGAATGATCTCAAGTCAAGAACTAGAGATCGTTCCAAGGGGGGAAAGTCGTCTGGTGACCAAACTCTGAAGCACATGTCACAAAGAGCATATGGCACTAAAGCCGGGCTAACTGAAAGACAAAGAGCATATGGCACTAAAGCCGGGCTAACTGAAGAAGCTACTGGTACTGAAGCCAGTGAGCCCCAGTTTGAGACCTTCCCAGATATTCCAACTACACTGAAGACTGTTAAAAGAAAAGAAAAAGTGGTATCTAGTGAAGAGGAAGAGCAAACTGAAGATGCTGATGATGAAACTTCCAAGAAGTTAGAACAAGAATACATCATGATAGAGATTTTCAAAAGAAATCAAAAGGATGAACTGCTGGCCCATCAAAGGGAGATGGCAACAATGGGTACTCTGGATTCTTACAATGCTGGCAGGTTAGGCATTAATATTGAAGTATATAAAAAGATGAAAGATGACCCCAGAGTTCATCAATGCCTAAATGCATTAGATGATGTTCATGTATGCTCATTCTACGCTGAAGAAGAACAAGTCTATGATTCTATTATTTATGGCGTGAGTGTACCAGAACTCATTAGACAAAGGAAGGATGAACTGGTAAGTCTCCAGAAAAAGATAAGAAAGAATGCTGGTGCTCTGGAGATAGAGTACAGGAAGAGACTTACTGGTTTACCAAAGTTGACTGCCAGACAAATCAAAGCAATCAAAGATGCTGATGTAAGCAATTTCATTCCCCTGGACACTTCTCGAAAAATCAATCGTCAAGAACTCCAATCTGCTGTAGAGCAAAGGAGAGTGTCCAAGGAAACTGAATCATTGATCCAGCAAGCCAAGCTGAAAGAAAAATACAATGAGATGTTGAATTTCAGGGCTGATGCCAGAAGGATCACTGGTGCTGAAATTAAATTGACTGAAAATAATGAAGGCATGTCTAAGTTTGAAGTAAAGTTGACCAGGGAGGGTAACTTTACTGACAAAAGGAAAAGTACTTCAGTCCAATCTTTTGGATGGAGTGAACTGAAGGAAATTGCTTTAACGTTCAGGGGGAAGACAGATGTGTCGACTGATGTTAAAGCATTTCTGAAAAGGATTGAAAAGGTATGGAGAAGAAAGCAACAGATGGAAGTTGCAATGGGCATAAGAACGCCAGAATCAATACCATCTTCTCCATCACCAAAGAGAAAGGCTACTGAAGATGCTCCAGGACAGACATCAAAAAGAAGGGCCTGACTCTTATCATTTACTTATTATAAATTATTGTCTTATGAAAATTGTATACTATTTATCAATTGATGTATGTAATAATAGTTGCAATTTTTTATTCTTATAAGTAAATGATCAGATTTAGTCTAAGTTAGAACTTAAAAGATGAAACTGAAAACACTCATGATCTATAAAGTGTTTTCCAGTAACTTAGATTTTTTAGACAAATCGAAACTTGTGTTTTTCAAGCATACAAAATGTATAGATTCAAGCTTGAAAACACTTGCATTATTTCTAAACAAATAGGGGGAATTTGTTAGGTCCAGATTTAGTCCAGATTTACTGGACTCGCTCCAGACTCGACTACTGGAGCCTTACTGAATATCTGTCCAGAAACGTGTTCTACTGGACCTACTCCAGACTTGGAATCTGGAGTCCCTCTGAAGATTTGTCCAGAAATAATGGAAGACCAGTGAGCAAATACTTGTATAGGAAATCTGGAGTATTCTCCAGATGAGCTCACTGGACTTCACCCCAGTCCAGATCAACTCTACTGAAGACATTCTGACTGAAGTCTGAAGAAAGAAGACTGACAAATGGCGGAGTCCACTGAAAGAAAAATACAATGAGATGTTGAATTTCAGGGCTGATGCCAGAAGGATCACTGGTGCTGAAATTAAATTGACTGAAAATAATGAAGGCATGTCTAAGTTTGAAGTAAAGTTGACCAGGGAGGGTAACTTTACTGACAAAAGGAAAAGTACTTCAGTCCAATCTTTTGGATGGAGTGAACTGAAGGAAATTGCTTTAACGTTCAGGGGGAAGACAGATGTGTCGACTGATGTTAAAGCATTTCTGAAAAGGATTGAAAAGGTATGGAGAAGAAAGCAACAGATGGAAGTTGCAATGGGCATAAGAACGCCAGAATCAATACCATCTTCTCCATCACCAAAGAGAAAGGCTACTGAAGATGCTGATGATGAAACTTCCAAGAAGTTAGAACAAGAATACATCATGATAGAGATTTTCAAAAGAAATCAAAAAGATGAACTGCTGGCCCATCAAAGGGAGATGGCAACAATGGGTACTCTGGATTCTTACAATGCTGGCAGGTTAGGCATTAATATTGAAGTATATAAAAAGATGAAAGATGACCCCAGAGTTCATCAATGCCTAAATGCATTAGATGATGTTCATGTATGCTCATTCTACGCTGAAGAAGAACAAGTCTATGATTCTATTATTTATGGCGTGAGTGTACCAGAACTCATTAGACAAAGGAAGGATGAACTGGTAAGTCTCCAGAAAAAGATAAGAAAGAATGCTGGTGCTCTGGAGATAGAGTACAGGAAGAGACTTACTGGTTTACCAAAGTTGACTGCCAGACAAATCAAAGCAATCAAAGATGCTGATGTAAGCAATTTCATTCCCCTGGACACTTCTCGAAAAATCAATCGTCAAGAACTCCAATCTGCTGTAGAGCAAAGGAGAGTGTCCAAGGAAACTGAATCATTGATCCAGCAAGCCAAGCTGAAAGAAAAATACAATGAGATGTTGAATTTCAGGGCTGATGCCAGAAGGATCACTGGTGCTGAAATTAAATTGACTGAAAATAATGAAGGCATGTCTAAGTTTGAAGTAAAGTTGACCAGGGAGGGTAACTTTACTGACAAAAGGAAAAGTACTTCAGTCCAATCTTTTGGATGGAGTGAACTGAAGGAAATTGCTTTAACGTTCAGGGGGAAGACAGATGTGTCGACTGATGTTAAAGCATTTCTGAAAAGGATTGAAAAGGTATGGAGAAGAAAGCAACAGATGGAAGTTGCAATGGGCATAAGAACGCCAGAATCAATACCATCTTCTCCATCACCAAAGAGAAAGGCTACTGAAGATGCTCCAGGACAGACATCAAAAAGAAGGGCCTGACTCTTATCATTTACTTATTATAAATTATTGTCTTATGAAAATTGTATACTATTTATCAATTGATGTATGTAATAATAGTTGCAATTTTTTATTCTTATAAGTAAATGATCAGATTTAGTCTAAGTTAGAACTTAAAAGATGAAACTGAAAACACTCATGATCTATAAAGTGTTTTCCAGTAACTTAGATTTTTTAGACAAATCGAAACTTGTGTTTTTCAAGCATACAAAATGTATAGATTCAAGCTTGAAAACACTTGCATTATTTCTAAACAAATAGGGGGAATTTGTTAGGTCCAGATTTAGTCCAGATTTACTGGACTCGCTCCAGACTCGACTACTGGAGCCTTACTGAATATCTGTCCAGAAACGTGTTCTACTGGACCTACTCCAGACTTGGAATCTGGAGTCCCTCTGAAGATTTGTCCAGAAATAATGGAAGACCAGTGAGCAAATACTTGTATAGGAAATCTGGAGTATTCTCCAGATGAGCTCACTGGACTTCACCCCAGTCCAGATCAACTCTACTGAAGACATTCTGACTGAAGTCTGAAGAAAGAAGACTGACAAATGGCGGAGTCCACTGGAAAGTCTTACCAGATCTATACACTGGAGGATTGTCAGTGTTCTAGACCCTACAAGTCTGAACACTGATATCGAGGATTGACTTTTCCCTTTACACACTTTCCTAAGAACAATCCACTTGTTCTTTACCAAAGTATACGTGTGTAAAGGTGGTTGGATAAAAGGATACAAAGTCATTTGATGTGACTTTATCCTTATTCCTTATCCAATACATTTAATGTTCTTGTCGGATCATTAAATGTATGCAACCATATTTGTACGGCACAAAATTCACTGGTGAATTTTGTTGCCTATAAATACAAAGTCATTTCCTTGACATAAATACTTTTAAGCATACACTTTGCATGAAAGTGAATTTGTCCAAATACTCTCGATCTTAAACTGGGATACTTCACAACTTTAAGTATCTCGATCCAAAAGAGTTATTTGACAAATATAGATCATTTGTAATTCATAGGTTGTTAGGATACATACTTATTTGTATTATCTTGATTCCGCACAACCTTGTATTTTATTTAACATCGTAAATAAAATACACAATTGAAAAATACATAATGGTCCACTTTACTTGTTTATTGCTTTAAGTCTTGTATTACTTTGTTTATATATTCTTGCATTTATTTACAAGTAATACTAGTCCATTCTAGTGCTAATTAGACTTGTTGTATTATACACTTTCCTGGTTAACCATCGAACTTAAAGGGACTCACAAATTGGAATTGTCAAATCAAAATTTTCAAGAAAGTTGATTCAAAATCATTTTTGATCAATATTCTTCAAGTGGGCAGAAAATTAAAATTTTCAAAATTTTTTGGTCCATTTGCCGAGATCTGAGCTCGGCGTTCTATACAAATAGAAAATTCAAATTTTTTTTCTAAGTCTTTTGGAAATTGTTTGAAATGGCTTCAAGGAAAGCTTTAGCTCTTGGTTCTGAAGGGAGACCTCATGTGTTGTTTAGAGGTTCTTATCCACAATGGAAGAAAAGGTTCTTGAATTGGATAGACAGACAGAAGAATGGGAAACTTCTAAGGAAATCTTACAAGGATGGTCCTAAAATTCCAAAGAATCCAGTGAATGGAGAAGCTTTACCAGAAGAAAGTTGGAATACAGATCAGAGGAATCGTGTTGAGGCCGATCAAATGTCAATTGCTTATCTCTATCAAGAACTTCCAGATGACATTTATTGCAATGTTGACTCATATGAGACTGGAAAAGATATATGGGATGAAGTGGAAAAGCAGATGGAAGGGTCTGATATTTCAAACACCATAAGATTGTCAACTGTTCTGAATATGTATGAAACATTCAAGCAACAGAAGGGTGAACCATTGAACGAAGTTTACATCAGATTCTGCAATGTGATCAATGAACTGAGAAAGAATGATGTGAAAAGAACTAATATGGAGTTGAACATCAAATTCATCAAAAATCTTGAGGAGGAATGGCAAGTTTATGGCACTCAACTCAATCAGCAATCAGATTTTGGGAAACTAACAATTCATACCTTGTATGAAAAGCTGAAGTTGAATGTTGATGATGTTCTGAGGATCCAAAAGAAGAAAGAAGAAAGTACTCATTCTGATCCACTGGCCTTGGTAGCTGAAAAGAAGTCTTCAAGACAGAGCTTTGTTGAATATGAAACTGATTCTGATTCAAGTGAAATGAGTGATTCTGATTTGGATGAAAAGCAAAAAGAGATGTACAAGGAACTTGCTTATTTCACAAAGGCTTTCAAGAAGAAACCAACCAACAATCAGCTTAGGACTTCATCAGTTTCGTCTTATGCAAAGAATGCAAATGCTCCTAAGTTTGAAACAAAGAAAGAGTTTGTTGGTGGTGAGAAGAAATTTGATAATCAGAAGAAGTTTGAAAAGAAGGTCATGGACAAGAGGAATGAGGACAAGAAGTGTTATAATTGTGGTCTTCCTGGACACTTTGCCATCAATTGCACTAAACCTCGTCAGAAGAACTCCGAGTACTACAAGTACAAACTTTTGCTTGCAAGACAAGAGGAAAGTGGAATTGCTCTTCTCGCTGAAGAAGACAAATGGCTACATCTTTCGGATGAAGAGACAGATGAACTTGCAGCAAATATGTGCTTCATGACGAAGATCAAGAAATCAAAGGAGTTAGAGGAGGTTGATGAAGATTCTTCAGAAGATGATCAGGTAATCACTATTCCAAAGAAAGTGCTACAACATTATATGAATCTGAGTGATGATGCAATGGAACATGGTAGAGGGTTGAGTAAACAGATTTCAAAATTAACCAAAGATTTGGAAGACAAAGAAAATGAATTTCAAAATTCTAAAGATAAATTTGATTTACTTCAAAAGGATTTTGAAAATTTGAAATTTGAAAAAGTTGCAGTCACTTTTACTCCGAACTCGAAATTGCATCTTGAAAAACAAGAACTTGAAACCAAAGTTCTTGAGTTGAGCAAGACCGTGAGACAATTACAAGTAGAAAAGACCAATGAGATGTTTCGAGCAAATGCTTTGGCTGAGGACATTGAGTCTTTAAATGTGAAATTGAAAGAATCTACCCCTGATTTGAAGGAGTTTGAAGATAAAATTTCTGACCTAAAATATGAATGTTGTATAAAAGATTCTCTTAAACAAAAACTTGATAAAGAAAATGATGAACTTAAAGCTGAAATCAAGTCTTATCAAGATAAGTTGTATAAGATTAATCGATCATATCAACAAATATTTTTGAATAGGCCAAGAAATTCGAAAACTGCATTCAATTCAGGGTTGGGTTATGTCAATCCAGAACATTTGCTCCAAGCACAAGAAGAAATCTCATCATTGTATAAGGAATCTTATTTGAGATGTGGGATGCCTGAACAATTTGTTAGACCAAGTCATGGTGATTTTGAGGCTGAGGATTTTCTAAAGAAGGGTGCAGATGTCTATTTTAACTATGAGTTAATGGATGAGACATATGATTTTTCCAGTCACCCTGGGCATAAAAGTAACAAAGATAATCATGAGGTTATCATACCTGAAATTCCTGAGTGTTTTACTGAAAAACCATTGGAACAACCTATTCCAATTCCAAAACCTGATGTTGAAAGACCGTATGTTCCACAAAGTGTTTTGGAAAAGGTAATAGAGGATTTGAAAAAGTCTCTTGATGAAAAGCAATCTTTAATAGATAATTTGAAGACTCAAAATCACTACGACCCACCCAAGAATCATGAAAATGATTGTGATCACCCCAATTGTCCTGTTTGTGAAGTAATGGCCACTCCAACTCCACCAAACCATTCTGTGTGTCAAAATGAGACAACTTCACAAACTGCTTGCTCTATTTGTGAAATTGTGAATGCATCTGTGCAAACTGAATGTGAAGTCATGCATGTTTCTGTTCAAACTGATGGTGATCTAGATGATTTCTATGATGTTAATGATGTTGATGATTATTTCTTCCCGACTGCTTCTGAGACTGAGTCTTTTACCAAGTTTTCTGAGGGAACTCAAACTTACTTGAATGAAATTGATGCTTTCAAACAAAAGTTTGAAAAAGAAAAAGAACAAAAGTTGAATGTGCTAAAGGAACTTAATAAACTGAAAATGGAATTCGAATTTCAGAAAATTACACTTCAATCTTTAACAGAAAAAGACAAAGCATCAATTCCACTCAAGGGAAGTCCTTGTTCGTTTAAGATAAGTGAAGCAAGTGTGAAGTTGGAAACTGATGACATGTCAACATTTTTGGAAGGAAATCATGATTTTGCTCCTGAATTTGAAAAACATTTTGTTCAAAAAGAGGATAAACATGAATTTTTTCTAAAGAAGATTCCAAAGTCACACTCTTCACAACCTTCCCCATTTGATAAGTTCAAAAGACCAAAGACCACCACTCAACTAAAGTCCAATCAATCACCAAAGACAAATTCAAGACCGAAACCAAACAAAGGTCCCACGGTTTCTAAGAAATCAAAGACTTCTAGACAACCACAGATGTACAAGGTCAAAACTGAACCTAAATCCCAAAAAGAAGTCAAAACAAGTAGTGGTCCAAAGACTGTCAAGAATGAATCTTTATCATTAAGTAACAAACAACCTCAGTATGTTAGGTATTCTAGTTTTCCTAGGTATTCTCAGAAGGCTTCTAAGTGCACTTTACAGGGAGTTAGAGATACAATTTCAAGAATAACTAAATACAAATATCAGTATGGTTGGTTGTCACCTAATAACATTAAGAAAGTACACAAGACCACAGAAACCATCAAGAAGAAACCTGACAAGAAAAGCAATAACAAATTATTTGCTAACTCAAAGAATGTTCGTGTTTCAGGTGACTTGTGCTTAACTAGTAGCAGTAAATGGATTCCTAAAGATAGATTTTTGCGTACTTCTAGAAAAGTCAAGCTTGATGGAAATACAACAAATGTCAAACAAGTGTGGATTGTCCGTAGATCAAATTCTTTAGATAGTGCTAATACATCTAGGACTAGTCCTGCTTGTATCAAAACTTGTGTATAATCCTTGAGTTTTCATTGTTTGTAATTCGTATTTGTTGTTTGAACTCATATGTGTGCTTGTTTGTTACTTTCAATAAAATGTTTGTTTGTGTGTTATTTTGTTTTATGTTATTTTTTATGTGTACTTGCATGTTATCCCTCTAACCTGCAAGGACCCAATCTATATGGGTACCTAAATCATATTCCTTGTCCTTGCAGGAATATCTTATTTGTGTATGGTATGTTGACTCGGGATGTTCTCGTCATATGACTGGAAACAAGTCCATTCTTACAAACTTTGTCGAGAAATTTATGGGAACTGTCAGATTCGGAAATGATCATATCGCTCCTATTCTTGGTTATGGAGACATTGTTAAAAATGGAGTCACTATAAAGAGAGTTTCCTATGTTGAAGGATTAGGACATAATCTTTTCAGTGTTGGACAATTTTGTGACAATGATCTTCAAGTTTTATTCAGGAGATATGAATGCAAAGTGCAGACTGAAGAGGGTGTGGATATTCTTACTGGAACAAGAGACAATAATTTGTTCACAATTGATCTCAACAACATTCCAACTCATTCTTCAGATATTTGTCTTCTTTCCAAAGCAACTGCACAAAATTCTTGGTTATGGCATCGCCGTCTTTCTCATCTTAATTTTCAAACGATAACTGCTCTTGTGGATAAACAACTTGTTGAAGGTCTTCCGGATTACAAGTATGAAAGTGAACATGTTTGTCCGGCTTGTGCAATTGGAAAGATGAAGAAAGCTTCACACAAATCGAAGAAGTATCTGAGTACTGAAGGTCCTTTGCACCTTATTCATATGGATTTGTGTGGCCCAATGAAAGTTCAAAGTATCCATGGCAAGCGATACATTCTTGTGATTGTCGATGATTATTCTCGTTACACTTGGGTATTCTTTCTTCATGCAAAGAGTGATGCTCCGAATGTGATAATTGATTTCATCAAGAAAACCCAAGTAAATCTTAAATCATCGGTTAGAATTATTCGCTCAGATAATGGCACTGAATTCAAGAATTCAACAATTGATTCTTTCTTCAAGTCCATGGGTATTACTCATCAATTTTCCGCTTCCAGGATACCTCAACAGAATGGAGTAGTTGAACGTCGTAATCGAACTCTTGTTGAAGCAGCTATAACAATGCTTGCTTATTCGAAGTTGCCTCCGAATTTATGGGCTGAAGATGTTGCTACTGCTTGTTTCACTCAAAATAGATCAATCATAAACAAGAGATTTGATAAAACTCCATATGAGGTGATCAACAAAAGAAAGCCCAATGTGAACTTCTTGCACATATTTGGATGTGTATGTTATGTTCTCAATGATCGAGATAATTTGGGCAAATTTGAACCAAAGGGCGATGAGGCATATTTCATCGGTTATTCGAGAGAATCAATAGCTTATCGTGTATATAACTGAAGAACCAAGAGAATTGAAGAGAGTATGAATGTTAGATTTGATGAACTCTCGGGAATGGTTCTTGAACAACATAGTTCAAGACCCGAACTTAAAAGTCCACAAGCTTCCGCAACAAAAACTGATTCAACTGTCAAATCATCATTCTCTACTCCAACTACACAAGATTTGGATATCTTGTTTGAAGAATTTTTCCAAATTCCGACGAAAGTTCCTGAATCTGAAGTAAATACAAACGAACCATCCAGTTCAAATTCAAAAGAGATGGATCCCAATGAGTCTTCACCATCACAATCATATGTTAATTCTTCATCTGATTCTCCTCCACCTAATGATAATTCTGAGTTGCATACTCAACCTCATAATATCTCTCAAGTGACAAATCCGTCAACCAATCCTGAAGATTATGATCTAGACGACTTTGTTGAACCAATTGCCACTTCATTTGAACAATTGACAGATCAACATTCTCCTGATTTTATTGATTCTGAAGAATCTGGTGATCCACTTGATCCAATTCCTCACACAACCAAATGGACTAGAGCCCATCCGATTTCTCAAGTCATTGGTAATCCAACAACTGGAGTTCAGACAAGATCCGCATCCGCGAATGAATGTCTGTTTGTGAATTTTCTGAGTATTGTTGAACCAAAGACAGTGAATGAAGCTCTAAGTTGTCCAGATTGGGTGAAAGCAATGCAAGAAGAACTTAATCAGTTCGAACGTCTTGAGGTGTGGAAATTAGTTCCCAATCCTTACAAGAATAAGGAGCCAATTAAGACCAAATGGATCTTCAAGAACAAAAAGGATGAAACTGGAGTTGTTGTACGAAACAAAGCACGATTGGTTGCAAAGGGATATTGTCAACAAGATGGAATTGATTACGATGAGACATTCGCACCAGTTGCACGAATTGAGGCCATTCGGATGTTTCTTGCCTATGCTGCCTACAAGAATTTCACAGTCTACCAAATGGATGTCAAAACTGCCTTCTTAAATGGGATTCTCAAAGAAGAAGTGTATGTTGAACAACCTGAGGGATTTGTGAATTCAAAACATCCTAACTATGTCTACAGGTTAGATAAGGCTTTATATGGTCTGAAACAAGCCCCTCGTGCATGGTATGATGCTCTATCTTCTTATCTTGTGAAATCTGGTTTTAGCAAAGGTTCGATTGACACTACCTTGTTCATCAAAAGACAAGGGAGTGACATCATCCTGACTACGTTGTATGGAATTCTACGTTGAATGGAATTCTCAAAGAAGAAGTCTACGTTGAACAACCAGAAGGTTTTGTGAGTTCCAAACATCCTGACTACGTTTACAGGTTAGACAAGGCATTGTATGGTCTGAAACAAGCCCCTCGTGCATGGTATGATGCTCTATCTTCTTATCTTGTGAAATCTGGTTTTAGCAAAGGTTCGATTGACACTACCTTGTTCATCAAAAGACAAGGGAGTGACATCATTCTAATCCAGATTTATGTTGACGACATAATTTTCGGGTCAACTAACCCTAAATACTGCAAGAATTTTTCTGCCTTAATGATCAGTAAATTTGAAATGAGCATGATGGGTGAATTAAACTTTTTCCTTGGTCTCCAAGTCAAACAGTTGTCAAATGGTACTTTTATTTGTCAAACTAAGTACATTCTTGACATGTTGAAAAAGTTTGATATGATGAATTGTCAACCAATTGGGACACCCATGGAAGCTCGCACAAAGATTAATGCTGATTTAAATGGAAAATCTTTTGATCAAAAGAAATATCGCAGTATGATAGGTTCACTCATGTATTTGACTGCGAGTCGCCCGGATATTATGTTCGCCACATGCATGTGTGCCAGGTACCAGGCCAATCCAAAGGAAAGTCATTTCCAGGCCGTCAAATGGATTTTCCGATACCTGAAAGGCACTATGAACCTTGGTCTCTGGTATCCAAGGGATACCGGGTTTCAGTTGATTGCATATTCGGATGCTGACCATGCAGGTTGTAAGCTTGACCGAAAGAGTACTTCTGGGAGCGTACAGTTTTTAGGGGATAGATTAGTCAGTTGGTCTTCAAAGAAACAAAATTGTGTATCTACATCTACTGCAGAAGCTGAGTACGTTGCTGCAGCAAGCTGTTGTTCACAGGTTCTTTGGATGAAGACGCAGTTGACTGATTATGGATTTCAGTTCAACAGAATTCCCATCTACTGTGACTCTAAGAGTGCTATTGCTATTTCTTGCAACCCTGTACAGCACACAAAGACCAAGCACATAGATGTTCGGTACCATTTTCTTAAAGATCATGTCGAAAAAGGTAACATCGAACTCTATTTTGTCCCGACAGACTACCAACTTGCTGACCTTTTCACCAAACCTTTGGATGAACAGAGGTTTAATTTTCTTAAAACCAAGTTGGGAATGCTAGATTTACAAACTTAAATGCTTTCATGCCGTGTATTCTATGTTCATTTTCTGTTTCAAACATTGATGTGTTTTACTTGTTATTACATGCAATGTTTGAGGGGGAGAAAAAGGGTAGAATGCATGATTTTAGGGGGAGTTTGTAAATTTACTGGTTTGGTATATGCTTAATTTGAGGGGGAGTGTGCAAATGCATGTGAATATTTGTTTGCTTATCTTGTTTGTGTATTTGAAACCCCCATTTGTCGAGGTTTTAGCTCGGCAAACAGTTCAATTTGTTTTTCATTTTCTTAAAAAAAAAATTTCTTTTCTAAGTTTTTCATTTGTGGTGATTTTAAAATGTATGTATGTTTGTGTGTATTATGTTTGTCTTTATAGCATTTCATAAGTGTTAGGAGTAAGAAGCAAGGTATCGAACGCCTTTGTGTACTACCTTTGTTTTCTTATCTTTTAATACTTATGTGATTCTATATATCGTCATGTTTTGTATATATATTAGGGTGAGAAGCAAGGTATCGAACGCCTTTGTGTACTACTTTGTTTTCTCATTTTTAATATATGTGCGAAACATTGTCTTTGTGTAATAAATGTGTTTCTTAAATGTTGTTGTATTTTTATTTTTCTGTGTTTAAAATGTATTTTCTAGTCAAATTTTTGGTCAGTTTGTTGTTTCAGAAAAATAAGAAATACATAAGATGGCAATGTTTCAAGAAGGTGCATCAATGAAAATGCAAGCAAATCAAGCACTCCATATTCCATTTTCTTCAAAATTTCCAATCATAACGGAGATTCTAAGCCATCATCCTTTGAATAATGCTTTAACTGCTGGTGCAATTGTTCCCGAGAAGTATATATTTGATTTGTGGGAATCAATTGAGTATGTGAAAGGAAGTAAAAGATATAAAACTGCAGACTACTTCCAATTCTCTCTACAGTCAGAAGATCATGTTTTCAACTGTAAATTCACTTTGGATGAGTTCAGAACTACAATTGGTTTTCCTGAATTTGAAGAATACGAAGAACTCCCATCTGTTGAAGAAATGTTGGCTGGAGTTCATTCTTTGGGTTATGAAGGAGAGTTGGCAACAATGAGAGATTTTAAAAGAATGAATGTAGCAACTCTCTGGCATACGATGTATAATGTTCTTTCCACTTGTTTGATGCCATCACAAAAGGGAATTGATGCCATGACGAAGCATTCTCTGTCAATTTACTATGCAGTCACTCACAATGTTCAATGTGACTTTGCGAAGATAATTTGGGATAAGATGATCCAAGTTGTGAAGGGAAAAGATGTCCAGGAAAGGAAATACATACCTTTTATAAGATTCTTCACATTGATTATCGAAGATGTTCTTGATAATTCAGAAGAAATTCCCAAGTTGGAGGACAGTTTTAAATGTGTAATTGTCATGTATAAGTCAAATATGAGAGGCACAGGAAGTGAAGTTGCTCGACCTTTTCCAATTCCACCATTTCTACTTAATCTGGTTCCTGCTCAGAGTCCTCACCTTAGGACTTATAGAGAGTGGTTAGCCACAGCGATGGGATCTGAAAGCCGACAGATTCCTACCCAAGCTGTGCATAGGTCGCCAAGTGAGGGTCCTAGGTCTTCTAAAAGAAAAAGAGGGGTTAGTGATGAGGGGACTTCTGGGCAGAGGAAGAGAAAATCAAAAAGAGTTATGTTTGAACAAGAAGTTGTTACACCTGAACCTGTTTCTTCACCTGTTTCTCAATCTTCACCGAATATTCCTTCACAATCTACACCATCCATTCAATCAACACAATCTCCACCAACCGTTCAATTTTCACAATCTTCACCTTCTACACCAATACCATCCGTTGTTTCTCCAAATCCACCAACTCTAACACCACCTCGTTTATCACCTGTTCTTAATCCGACACCGCTTGCTTCAGCACTACCGAATGAACCAACTCCACCACCTGGTAGACGACTTAAAATGTCTGCTAGAAGTGCACCATCAGGTCTACATAAGGCATCAAAGAAGAAGTCAAAAAGAAAGCATAAGTCTTCCAGATCTGCATCTCACAGAGTTGAATCAAGTTCGGCAGATTTGGGTGAATCTTTTGGTGCCTCAGCAGAGTTAGATGTTGAACAAGCAACACGAATTGTTGATAATGTGCTCTCAGAGTTGGAAACTGAGAATGTTAGCACTGGAGATGATGTTGTGCAGGAGGAACAAGGCGGGATTGAGGGAGGAGTTGAAAATGTTAGAGAGGTTGAGAGGTCCGGGTTAGGACAAGGGCATAAAGAAAACGTTGGCCCTCCGATAGTTGAAACAAATGTGTCTAGCCGGGATGACAACCCTAGGATAGAAGTCGAGAACTCCCATCTGTTGAAGAAATGTTGGCTGGAGTTCATTCTTTGGGTTATGAAGGAGAGTTGGCAACAATGAGAGATTTTAAAAGAATGAATGTAGCAACTCTCTGGCATACGATGTATAATGTTCTTTCCACTTGTTTGATGCCATCACAAAAGGGAATTGATGCCATGACGAAGCATTCTCTGTCAATTTACTATGCAGTCACTCACAATGTTCAATGTGACTTTGCGAAGATAATTTGGGATAAGATGATCCAAGTTGTGAAGGGAAAAGATGTCCAGGAAAGGAAATACATACCTTTTATAAGATTCTTCACATTGATTATCGAAGATGTTCTTGATAATTCAGAAGAAATTCCCAAGTTGGAGGACAGTTTTAAATGTGTAATTGTCATGTATAAGTCAAATATGAGAGGCACAGGAAGTGAAGTTGCTCGACCTTTTCCAATTCCACCATTTCTACTTAATCTGGTTCCTGCTCAGAGTCCTCACCTTAGGACTTATAGAGAGTGGTTAGCCACAGCGATGGGATCTGAAAGCCGACAGATTCCTACCCAAGCTGTGCATAGGTCGCCAAGTGAGGGTCCTAGGTCTTCTAAAAGAAAAGAGGGGTTAGTGATGAGGGGACTTCTGGGCAGAGGAAGAGAAAATCAAAAAGAGTTATGTTTGAACAAGAAGTTGTTACACCTGAACCTGTTTCTTCACCTGTTTCTCAATCTTCACCGAATATTCCTTCACAATCTACACCATCCATTCAATCAACACAATCTCCACCAACCGTTCAATTTTCACAATCTTCACCTTCTACACCAATACCATCCGTTGTTTCTCCAAATCCACCAACTCTAACACCACCTCGTTTATCAGCTGTTCTTAATCCGACATCGCTTGCTTCAGCACTACCGAATGAACCAACTCCACCACCTGGTAGACGACTTAAAATGTCTGCTAGAAGTGCACCATCAGGTCTACATAAGGCATCAAAGAAGAAGTCAAAAGAAAGCATAAGTCTTCCAGATCTGCATCTCACAGAGTTGAATCAAGTTCGGCAGATTTGGGTGAATCTTTTGGTGCCTCAGCAGAGTTAGATGTTGAACAAGCAACACGAATTGTTGATAATGTGCTCTCAGAGTTGGAAACTGAGAATGTTAGCACTGGAGATGATGTTGTGCAGGAGGAACAAGGCGGGATTGAGGGAGGAGTTGAAAATGTTAGAGAGGTTGAGAGGTCCGGGTTAGGACAAGGGCATAAAGAAAACGTTGGCCCTCCGATAGTTGAAACAAATGTGTCTAGCCGGGATGACAACCCTAGGATAGAAGTCGAGAACTCCCCATTCTCGCTTGCACCAAACTCTCCTCGCCATTCTGACTCCTCACAACAGGAGTTAGTCTCAGAAAAGCACGGGGATCAGCCACATTCACCACACTCTCCTCATTTAGATGATGAGAATGTTGAAATAAGAGAGGAACAGCCCCATCTCTCGACTTCATTTCGTGCACAAGAGTCTAGATCTCCTAGGCACACGGATTCACAAGCACAGTTGAGTACTGATGCCGGAACAAGCGGAGAGGGACCCACTTTGTGTGACCCTCAAGGACAGCTTGGAAATCCTGCCTTAGCTAACATTATGCCAGCTTTAGCCGCAGGTAACAGTTCTCAAACCGAGACTGGGGGACAGTATGAACGCCTAGGTGACACTGCTGTGGGGGGGGGGGGGGGGGGGGGGGGGGGGGGGGCGGACAGTATGAACGCCAAGGTGACACTGATGTTCCTCAGGATCAACCTGAGACTGTATTAACGGGCATTCTCAGTGACCCCAGTGTTGTTAGAGGTGTTACCCAACAACAAGTCCCGGACAGTGATTTATCACAGTCTAGGACACAACCCGATTCTGGTTGCAAAGCCACTGAATCTCAAACTGCTGGTGAGGGTTTAACCCGAGGATCTGCAGGAAATCCTGAATCAGCTTCGCTGAATTTAGGTCACACCACAAGTGTGCAAACAACCTCCGAGTTGGGTACTCCATTTCCATCACAAACACCATCTCAAATATCACCAACAACAAAACAACAAGAAAAAGACAAAGCATGTGATCATTTGTTGGATATTTTAAGGTCTGAAGGTGATTTGTTGACAATGACTGAAAGGGGGGTGTTGAATGCTTTGGAGGTAAGAGAAAGAGAACTTGCAAATGAAAGAAGAGTCAAGGCCTTACAAGATCAAGTTCAATCACAAAAAGCAGAGTATGATGCTAAGCTTGCTGCTTTTGAATTACGTTTATTGGCTTTAGAATCTTGCCGACCGGCCTCGGTTGCTTCTAGACGGGATGATCCTGATTCCGATGATCACCCCGAGGGGGAGAACCAAGGAGAGGGTCAAACAAATGTTGACAATACATCGGCAAGAGTTGACGTAAATGTTGAGGATGTGGTGATGAGAGAAAGAACTGAAGGTGGAAATCAAGATGTTATTGAAGAAGATCAAGCTGAGATTGATAGATTAGCTGCTATTAGAGCTAGATCTGATAGAATGTGGAAAGAGCTTGCTGATATTGCTCAAAGTGAAACTCAAGTAGAAGTTGATAAAATGGTTAGAGATTTTACTGAAAGATTTAACGAAAGAAATAATGATGATGACCCTGAGGAGATTGAAAGAATTGCAGAAATTAAAAGAAAATTTAATGAAGTGTTTGGAGTTGATACTGATGATGAAGAAGATGAAGAAGATGAAAATGTTGTGATAAATGAAGAAGAAGGATTTGTGATTGAAAATGAAGTTGTTGAATATGCTGAAGGCGAAGCAGATATTGAGGCTATAAAGGATAATGTAATCTTGGATGAGCCGGAGATAGTTGAAACTCCAGTAAACGTAGAAGCTGTTGAGGAACCAATGTTTGAAGTATTTCCAGATCTTGATTATTTTGAAACAGGTTCTTCAAGCAGAATTGAAGTTGGAGAATCATCTATTCCTGCTAACACAACTCCACAGCATTACACTTTTGAAGACTTTAACAGTTTTGATGACTTGAGAAAGACTCCTGAAGCTGCATCTCAGAATTTCAAGAAGTCTACTTATAAACAAGTGTTAAAAGAGGCAATCATATCCGAAGAAGTCCTTCCTGATTATTTTCCTTCTGAATTGAACTGAAGAACAAAGAAGGTTTATTGATCGAGGATACTTCTTGAGGGATAAAGAAAGAATGATTACTCTCGGTGTTAAGCCAAAGGAGGCAGCAAAGAAGTCTAGATATCTGGAAGAAAGAGCATATCCGATATTCTGTGGAGCTACCAAAATCACTAAAACTAAGAGACCAGAGTTGGATTCTATGTACAAGTTTAAGGAAGCAAGGCAAGTTGAAGAGTACAAAGAGCTTCTTAAACTCACCAAGCAGTACAATCCCAAGTTACTCGAAGAACAAAGAAATCACAAGATTTTGGTGCTGGTTAGAGTGATTCTGATAAAAAGGGTTTCTATCTCTGTTCCATGTTTTCATGTGAAAAGAGACAATAATAAGATGTACAGATTCACTGAAGCCCAGTTCAAGCTGCTGCCAGTTGATGACATTATCTTTCTCTACAACCATTTCCTGAATGCAATGCAAAGATATCGTGAAGACGTTATTGCCTTTGAAGCTGTAAAAAGATACATGTCAAGCTGCATTCAATATGCTTCATTGGAAGATTTTCAGATAGGTTTTGAAGTTGTCAAGAGGAAGATCAATGTTCCATATCCAGATCAAAGTCTTTACACCGCAGACATCGAACAGCTCAGTATTGGTCATGTTATTGAAGAACCATCCTTTGGGGTTGTCTTTCTGAATAGCCGAAAGAAGAAGATTTTCATTCGCATGGATGAACTTGCTTCTTATTCTGATGGAACGTTAGAGTTTTGCAAGAATGTTTTGTTGTTTTTTTTTTTTTGTTTTTTTTTTTTATTCGTATGGATGAACTTGCTTCTTATTCTGATGGAACATTAGAGTTTTGCAAGAATGTTTTGTTATGCTTGAAAGAAGATGATCAAGATGAAAAGAAAAGGGAAGTATTTGATAAAGTAATCTCCAAGATTAATCAAAGACTTGAGTACAGAGACAGCATTAGAATGATGAGAGAGGCGAAGAATGTCAAGAAGTCTAAGTATGTTGTACGTCGAAGAGGAGGTTGCTGGATCAAGTACGAGCCTAGTCATCTTCCAGGTCCACAAAATATTCCACCAAAGAACTTTGAAGCAAACATGATTGTTTCAGATGACAGACCTGAAGGAGACAACTGGTTCTGGCATCCAAACAAAGACAGACCGAATACGAGAGCTTGAAGATTGACAAAGACTGGATATTTTTGACAAATCACTACTAAGGGGGAGATTGTTAGAAATATAATTGTAGTAGTTGATTTGTTTCCTTTATGTATATTTTGTACTTATAATGTAAATGTCTAAGTATGGAAGGGGGCATATTGTAATATGTGTATAGATATATAAACCCCCTCCATAATGCAAAATGTAACCTTTTACCCCATAATACAATCCAATCTTTCCCTGCTATCTCTACTTTCTCTCTCTATCTTCTCTCACTAGAAACCGCCATTAACACACACATAAACACACACTAAAGCTCAAATTCTATACTTTAAATTTTGATGCATTAGCTTCTTGTAAAGAAGATTGAAGTTGATCATTATTAAACCATTAACTCTTTGATAATTTTGATGTATTTCCATTCTTTTGTCACAAAAAGAGTTGATTTTGTTTGAAATTCTCTTTTGTCTTTTTGATGAGCATCAAAATTGTCAACTTAACCTTCTTTTATCTTTCTAAATCTCGTTTTAATGCATCAATCTCATCTAAGTAAGTTTGGGTTTCAATGGACTTCTTATCGATCTCAGATTCAAGATGTGTATCATCACATTCAGTTTGCACATAAGCATTCACCAGTTCACAAATAGAACAACCAGTTTGAGTGGAAGTTTTCATAACTTCACATATTGGAAAATCGGGTTCAGTGCAATCTTTGACAACATCATTGGGTGGATCAGAAAAGACTGACACATTCTCGAGACACTGATTTTGAGGCATTAAACTATCTATCAATCGCTGTTTTTCTTCAAGAGATCTTTTCAAATTTTCAATTTGTTTTTCCAAAACACTTTGTGGAATATAGGGTCTTACAAGAGCTGGTTTTGGAGTTGGAAGTTCTTCTTCCGAGTCAGAATCATGTGATGGAGCAACAATAGGTTTTTCAGAAAAACATTGATCAATTTCAACAATTTCCACTAAGTGGGGTTTTCTATTTCGAACGGGAGGAAGACTTAAGAAATCATATGTTTCATTGATTAGTTCATATTGAAATAGAATTTTGGATTTCTTTCTAGATAATCATTTGCCTCATAATCACTGTCACTTGGTCTGAGAAACTGAGAGAGCATGCCATATTTCATGTGAGTGGCATCATACAAAGGCGGAACTTCTTCTTGTGCTTTGAGCAAATACTTTGGATTCACATAACCCAACCCTGAAGTAAATTCAGTTTCAAAATTTCTTGGCCTGTTTAAAAAGATTTGTTGATATGACCGATTGATTTTATACAACTTTTCTTGATAAAATTTGACTTCTTCTTTAAGCTCATCATTTTTCTTATCAAGTTGTCGATTAAAAGAATCTTTGATGCAACATGCATAGTTTAAATCAGAAATTTTGTCTTCAAATTCCTTTAAATTAGGTTTAGGTTCTTCCAATTTTAGTTTTAAAACTTCAAGGTCATCCGATAAAGCTTTTGCTCTAAGCATCTCATTGGTCTTTTCAAGTTGCACCTCTTTGATAGTCTTGTTAAGTTCAAAAACTTTGGTCTCAAGTTCTTGTTTTTCAAGATGCAACTCAGAGGTTGGAGTAAATGAAACTGAAGCTTTATTTGATTTTAGTTCATCAAAATCTTTTTGAAGTGAGTCACATTTGATATGAAACTCATGCAAAATATTTTCTTTCACTTTTAAATCTTCTGTTAGTTTTGAAACTTGTTTTTTCAAAGATTTATTCGAGTTTAAAGCTTCAGTACATCTATCCTCATACCATTCAAGATCACAACGAGGAATTTTGACTACCTCATTATCATCCTCTGAACAAGTTGAACCTTCTTCTAACTCCTTTGATCTCTTGACCTTTGTCATGAAGCACACATTGGCTGAAAGCTCTTCAGTCTCATCATCAGTAAGGTGTAGCCATTTGTCATCCTCTGCAAGGAGAGCAATACCACCTTCTTGTTGCTTGCTAGCATGAGCTTGTACTTGTAGTAATCGGAGTTCTTTTGACGAGGTTTGGGACAATCAATAGCAAAATGACCAGGAATCCCACAATTACAACACTTTTTGTCAACATTCTTCTTTTCCATGACTTTCTTTTCAAACTTCTTTGAATTCTCAAACTTCTTTTCCCCACCAACATTCTCATTCTTGTTCTTAAACTTCGGGGCTTGACATTCTTAGCATAAGATGAAACCGATGAAGTCCTAAGTTGATTATTGGTAGGCTTCTTTTTGAAGAACTTCTTCTTGAAAGACTTAGTGAAATAAGCTAGATGTTTGTACATCTCCAAGTCTTGTTCATCCATCTCGGGATCACTTAATTCACTTGAATCTGAGTCAGATGCAACTTCAACAACACTCTTTTTCGAAGATCTAGAAGTCTTCCTTTCAACAACCAAAGCTAGGGGATTAGAAGTAACACTTTCTTCCTTCTTCTTTTGTTCCCTCAGAACAGCTTCAAGATTCAACTTCAATTTTTCATAAAGAGTATGGATAGTGAGTTTTTCCAAATCTCCATGTTGATTGATTTGAGTTCCATAGATCTGCCATTCTTCTTCAAGGTTCTTGATAAACTTGATATTCAGTTCCATGTTGGACTTCTTTATGTTATTCTTCCTCAACTCATTAACCACATTATAAAACCTTGTGTACACATCATGCAAGGATTCACCCTTTTGTTGCTTAAAGGTCTCATACATGTGAAGAACATTTGACAATCTTATAGTAGAAGAAACATCTGAACCCTCCATTTGTCTTTCAACTTCATCCCAAATATCCTTTCCGGTCTCATAGGAATCAATATTACAATAGATATCATCAGGAAGAGCTTGATAAAGGAAAGATCTAGAGAGTTTGTCAGCATGAGAACGATCTTTTTGAGCAGTGTTCCAACTCTCTTTTGGAAGAAGTTCACCATTCACTGGGTTCTTATGAACTGCAGGACCATTCTTGTAAGAATCTTTGATATCATCACCCTGTTTGTGTCTATCAACCCAATCCAAGAATCTCTTTTTCCATTGGGGATATGAACCACGATACAAAACAGAAGGTCTTGAGTCAGAACCGAGGGCTAGAGCTTCCCTTGATGCCATCTTCAACTTAAGGAAAAATTACAAGTATAGGATCCGGAAATGTAGAAACTCGATCGAGTACTTAGTCAGAGGTTCCTTCTCTGAAGAAAGGATGAGAATGAAGGATCCGCAAATGAGAAACGCGGATCAACCACTTAACCAATACAAACAACCTTCCAACTATGGATCCGCAAATGAGAAACGCGGATCGTGTACTTAGACAGTTCAAAGTCTCCTTTCCTTAGAATGGTAAGAGGAAAAATGGATCCGTAAATGTGAATTGCGGATCAGATACTTAGCACCACACACAACCAAACAAGATCCGCAAATGTGAAATGCGGATCTAACACTTGGGAGGTTCAAAGTAACCTTTTAGTAAAAATGTATGAGGAAATAAAGGATTCGCAAATGTGAAATACGGATCTAACACTTAACCACCACACAGCTTAGCAACAAACACTTAGGATCCGTAAATGTGAAACGCGGATTGTAGACTTCACACGTGCAAAATGATCTTCCAAGAGAATATAGGGAAAATAGGATCCGAGAATGTGAAACTCGGATCTAGATATATGGATCACAACCGCACAACAAAACTTAAAGGACAGAAGATCCGCGAATGTCAAAACTCGGATCTTATACTTAGACAAATTTTGGAATAATAATTTAGAAGGATAAGATATTAAAGACAAAAAGGGAAAATGACAAAAGAAATGATAAGGACAAAGGAATATTAGGTGGCAGACCCATGATCCAAGAATGTCAGGAAATATTCCATTTGAGAATGTACGATGTACTATGTGTCCCCTTGTCCCCCACTAACTTTTTGTCTTTTAGTAAGATCCGCAAATGTCAACTAGATCCGCAGATCTTGAAATCGATCTGCAAATCTCAAAAACAAGGAGAAATCGAAGATTTGAGTGAAGTTTTTGATGATTTTGGGATGTAAATGGGAAGATTAAGTAACTAGAAAGTGAAATGAACGAATCTAACTAGGAAATAAGGAACAAGAACAAAGAAATAAAGAGATTTAGAGATTTTGGTGAGATGAACAGTAAAGAAACGCGGATCGATGTGCAAATCTCTAAAACCGAACAAAAATCAAGAATTTCAACGAAATTGAGACACAATCAGCCATGGATCGCTCAGGTAATCTGATTATGCTCTGATACCAAGTGTAAAACAATGAAATTCATGATTGATATGATATAGATATGAAAGGATATGTAAATGTAAGTGAACCCTTGTATATGTGGGTGTTTTAGAGAGAGAAAGGATAAAAGGATGGTTGGTATTATAATGTGACAAAGTTACAAAAGTAAGGAAGGGAGAGGGTATTTATACTAGTCTAGGATAACAATTTACATCTAGACCCCCTCACCTTACCAAATGTACAATTACATCAAAACTAACAAATCTAGCACTATATTAAATCTAACAATCTCTCCCTTAGTGCTGATTTGTGTCTCAGGTTGGAATCTCTCATTCCACCAACTTTGAGATATAGGTAGTCCTTCTATGAGGGCTTGGCTTGAGTATACCCAGGTTCAAGTCTGAGGGGGCAGGGTTTACCCCTATTAATCGTCGTGCTTTCGGGCGGATTAGTAGGGGGTTTTCCCCCATTGGGTATTTGAAATAGGCATTTCTACTTCGAGGGAGCTCTCTAGCGCGGACCCGGTTAAGATAACGTATGCTAGACCTCTCGCTGTCGAATCGCGACACGAAGTTTCAAACGAAATTCACCTTTCAAAAAATTTATTATAATGAATCTTTCTTTAATTAATTATCTTATTATAAAAAAAAATATGTAAATAACTAAATATCATGTCAAATATGTATTCATTTTATTAGAACTCTTAAAGTTGTAATTATTTTCCACTTAATAAAGGGTAATAATTGTTGGGATTTTTGGGTTTTTATCAAAGTAATATTATCCTTATAATATTAAAACGCAGCGGAAAAATTGAACCTTTCAATATGTTGGTATAGTTAAATTCAAAGTTTAACTTATAAAAGAAAACCCAAACAATAAGGATCCATGTATATGAATAGCATACATACAAAACAACAACCATAGGGTGTTTTAGAAGACTACCTTCTTCCAAGCTTATGAGAAGGTTGAAATGAAGGAGATGGTGATCTTGAAGTGGCAAGTCTTCAACCTAGAAGAACCTCAAGCAAGTATACCCCAAGCTTCCAACAAACACCCAAACTATGCTAGGATTAAACTTGAAATGTCTTCCCTTTTTCTTCCCTTTGTTGGCCGAAATTTCCAAGAAAAAGGAGAGTATTTTGCTCTTGAGAAGTTGAGTGAGAATTCTTAGAGTTTCATGTATGTGTGTTGATACACTCTATGTTTGTGTGTTGTATATCATGCAAGACCACAAATGATGTGTGTTGAACAACACATAAAATGCACATGGGGGGAGGGGGGCCGGCCCCTAGGTCCATCACATGGGCAATTTCCACCAATTTTATAAACTTGTATTTTATATAAAACATTTTATATAAAAGTCTTGTAACTTGTTACATACCTTATGTAACATGTTATATATTATACACAACACACATAAGTGTTTATTTCTCCAAATAAACATATTCACATTTCTCTCAAAATAAATCATCCATATAATTTATTTACATAGCTCAAGTGCAAGTATTTAGAAAACCACTTTCTAAATGTTTCAAGTATTGATATTTATTTAAAGATCATATCATACAAATAAATATCATAAGTATTTGTCTAGCTTGTTATTGGGTATGACCCGACTTGGATCATCACGTACTAGCCACGTCAATTTAATATGTGTCTTGGGCAGACGAATTCCAACAATCTCCCACTTGCACAAGATTCATAGAAGATTGACGCAAGCAGCAAATACCGCCTAACAACGGTTTGCTACCCCTAATACGTATGACGAAGTGCCATTCAATAACATCATCCTCTTCAAGTCCCTTACTTGAAATGATTTAGGTGAATCGATCATTTATCCTTTTGTCACAGATGTCATGTTAAATCTCAGAGACACAGAGTGATCATTCTCTATTGATTTAACTTTGTAACAGGCCTTAGACATCTAACTCTCAACGAATAAGAGGGACAAATTCCATCTCGACTACATACGTCCTTCACAATCACCTTATATCATACCTGAGCTTAGTCTTATGTACTGCCATGTTTCAGAACAGCGAAGAGCTAAGTCAAAGTATAATATTCAGTGAATATCAAGACCCAATATGTATCTCAGGTCTGAGGATACAATGATATTCGCCTTTTAACTCAAGATTACTTATGATCAATCACATAGATTCCATGTAGTAATGCTTGATTGCAGGTCAGTCCAATATTTGTATCCCACAAATATCTATGAACCTTGGTAGCAACACTTTGCTCTATATTCAAAACCTTTTGAATATCTACCAATCCAAGTTCATGATAATCTTACATTCATATTTGTTCCCACAAATATGATCGACTACGGACATTTAGAATAATTAACTTATTCATGGATTTAAACATGCAAAAATGGAACATAACACAATTTAAATGCATAATACCAATATTCATATAAATAGTGTTAATAAATACAAGTGTTCCGATATCCAAATACACAAAATAGATCAAATCCAATCACTAGAATATCGAAGTCCCATGGCACAAGTATGTCTCTCATGCTTGGGCCTTTCAAGGAGCTTCGTGAGTGGATCCGCAACATTTTGATCAGTGTGAACTTTGTGAATACATATCTTTCCCTTTTCAACTTCATCCCTTATGTAGTTGAATCTCCGCTCAATGTGCCTAGTCTTTTGATGTGCACGAGGTTCCTTGATTTGAGCAATCGCACCCTCGTTATCACAAAGAATTTCTAGGGGTTCTTGAATGGAAGGAACAACCCCTAGATCGGCAATGAATTTCTTCAACCATGCAGCTTCTTGTGCTGCTAAAGAAGCGGCGATGTATTCCGATTCTGTAGTGGACAATGCAACCACATCTTGCTTTGAGCTTTTCCAAGAAACAGCTCCTCCATTTAGAATGAAGATATACCCCGATTGTGATCGAGAATCATCTCGATCAGTTTGGAAACTCGCATCCGTGTAACCCTTTACAACGAGTTCCTCCTCACCAGATCCATATATTAAGAACATATCTTTAGTGTTTCTAAGATATTTCAATATATATTTGACAGCCATCCAATGACTATCACCTGGATTTTGCTGGTATCTACTTGTCATGCTTAAAGCGCATGACACGTCCGGTCTCGTGCATATCATAGCATACATGATGGATCCTATAGCAGATGCATATGGGATTCCACTCATTCTCTCTTGCTCAACTTTTGAGCTGGGAGATTGAGAAGTACTCAATATAGTTCCTCTTTGAATAGGCACCAAACCCTTTTTGGAGTTTTCCATCTTGAACCTTTTCAAGATCTTGTCTATGTATGCACTTTGATTCAAACCTATTAAGCGCCTTGATCTATCCCTATAGATCCTTATTCCCAAAATATAGGCGGCTTCACCAAGATCCTTAATGGAAAAGCAACTTCCAAGCCAGGCTTTTACACCTTCCAAGGTTGGAATGTCATTTCCAAATAGTAGAATGTCATCGACATATAATACTAGAAAAGTAATGATGCTCCCACTAGCCTTCTTATACACACAAGCTTCATCAGCGTTTTTGATGAAGCCAAATTTCTTGACTTCTTCATCAAAACGACGATTCCAGCTTCTTGATGCTTGTTTCAATCCATAGATTGATTTCTTTAACTTGCATACTTTATTAGGATGCTTAGGATCGACAAAACCTTCAGGCTGATCCATATAGACATCTTCCTCAAGATATCCATTTAGAAAAGCGGTTTTGACATCCATTTGCCATATCTCATAGTCATAATGTGCGGCTATGGCAAATAATATCCTAATAGACTTTAGCATTGCCACAGACGAAAAAGTTTCATCATAATCGACCCCTCGAGTTTGAGTGAAACCTTTTGCTACAAGTCTAGCTTTATAAGTACTCAAGTTTCCATGCATATCGTGTTTCAATTTGAACACCCACTTACTTCCAACTACTTTGGAATTAGGAGGTTCAACAACCAATTCCCAAACTTGGTTGTCATACATGGATTGCATCTCAGCGTTCATGGCCTCTAGCCATTTGTCCGAATCTGATTTGGACATAGCATCATGGTAGGTGGTAGGTTCATCAGAAACTACCATGTAGCATTCATCCACGAGAAATCCATATCTCTCAGGTGGATAAGTAGCTCTACCAGATCTACGAACGTTTTGTGTGTCTTGATCAACCCTTTGATCATCTTCAACATCCTTTTGTTGAATGCTAGTGTCACCCAAGTATGTATCTGTCAGTGGTTCTTGATCTTCTTCAAGTTCCACTGTTCTGGAACTAGTTCCTTCCATAAGGAATTTAGTTTCCAAGAACTCAGCCTTTCGAGCAACAAATACATTTTGCTCATTAGGATTGTAGAAATAATATCCCAAATCATCTTTAGGATATCCTACAAAGATACATTTAGTGGATCGGGGCTCTAATTTGTTTGAGGCATCATGTCTT
Source organism: Erigeron breviscapus (assembly GCA_034093135.1). Classification (NCBI taxonomy): domain Eukaryota; kingdom Viridiplantae; phylum Streptophyta; class Magnoliopsida; order Asterales; family Asteraceae; genus Erigeron; species Erigeron breviscapus. The sequence continues at coordinate 285,313,698 of CM067167.1, forward strand.
ACATAAGCCTCACAACCCCATACCTTTAAATATGATAAAGATGGAACTCTTCCATGCCATATTTCAAAAGGTATTTTCTCCACTTTCTTGGTGGGAGCCATATTTAAAATTCGGGCAGCAGAGATTATGGCATATCCCCAAAATGATAGAGGTAGTGAGCTTTTACTCATCATGGAACGAACCATATCTAATAGAGTTCGATTCCTCCTTTCAGACACACCATTATGTTGTGGTGTTCCAGGTGGAGTTAGTTGTGAGATAATCCCACAACTTCTAAGATGATCTTGAAAAGCATCACTTAGGTATTCACCTCCTCTATCAGAACGAAGAATTTTTATTGACTTACTGAGTTGGTTTTCTACTTCATTCTTGAAAATTTTGAACATTTCAAAAGCTTCACTCTTATGTTTTAATAAGTATACATAACCGTAACGACTATAGTCATCGGTGAATGTAATGAAGTATTTTTCACCATTCCTAGTCATTGGCTTAAAAGGACCACATACATCCGAATGTATGATACCTAATAAATCTTTTGCCCTTTCATTAGTGCCTTTGAAAGGTGCTTTAGTCATCTTGCCTTGTAAACAAGATTCACATACATTAAATGAATCATTTGATTTTGTTTTCAAAAGACCATTCTTTTGAAGTGTTAGTATGCGATTCTTATTTATATGGCCAAGACGACAATGCCAAATATAGGTTTCACTTAAATCTAATTTAAGTTTCTTGGTGGTAGCTTGGTACATTGAGTTATCATGTGTGGTGTTTTCATGAACCAATTCATAAATACCATTTAAAGGCATAGCTTTAAAATAAAATACATCATTCATAGAAACATGGATATCATTGTTAACAAAATTAAAATCATATCCAACATGTCTTAAACGGGAAACAGAAATAATACTCCTAGTCAAACTAGGTGCATACAAAATATTGTTCAATACAATTTCCAAACCATTTGGAAGTTTCAAAAGATAGTCTCCTTGGGCTTCAACATGCACCAATGCACCATTGCCCATAAAGAGACTAATGTCTCCCTTCTTGATGTGCTTCTTTCTTATGAACCCCTGTAACATATTACAAATATGAGTTCCACATCCGGTATCCAATACCCATATGTAAGAAAAACAGTATTAAGCTCAATATATATCATAAATATTGTACCTGAGGTTTGCCCTGCATCCCTCTTAGCTTTTAACTCTTTGAGATAGGTTGGACAATTACGTTTCCAATGTCCTACCTCCCCACACTCAAAGCATGGGTCATTGACAGCAACCTTTTGCTTCTTCGCTTTTTGGGTATCCATTTTTCCCTTTCCTTTGCCTTTAAAATTCCCTTTGTTTTTACCCTTTCCCTTAGCAACATTTGCCTTGGGTCCGGAGTAAGCCCTTTTCTTTCCGCCTTCATTGATCATGAGAACGGGTTGAACTTTTCCTCCCATACTAGCCTCGGCCGTTTTGAGCATCCCATGGAGCTCGGAAACGGTCTTGTCCCATCCATTCATGTTATAATTTAACACGAAAGTTTCAAATCTCTTAGATAATGAGTTAAGGATCATATCCGTAGCTAACTCATTTGAGACGGGACAATTAAGCCTTTCGAGGCGATCAATGTAGCTTTTCATTTTAAGAACATATGTTGAGACGGGTTGTGAATCATCCATGCGACATGCATGAAGCGCTCGAACCGTTTCGAAGCGTTCAACCCTTGCCTTTTGTTGGAACATTTCCTTGAGTTGGGTAATCATGTCGTATGCCCCATGGTGCTCGAACTCCTTTTGGATTCGGGAGTCATACTCGCTAGCATTATGCAACTAACTTGCACGGAGTCCTCGACATATTTAGCCCAATCATTATAGGCTTCAACATCAGTTTCTTCGGGCTCATCAGGAATAGGATCGTCTAAAATATAGGATTTCTTTTCGTGCCTGAGAACAATTCTCAAGTTACGAAACCAATCCACAAAGTTATTTTGGTTAAGACGATCCTTTTCAAGGATGGATCTTAGTGAAAAGTTATGGACGTTTGGGTTGGGGTTTATTGCATTATTAGCGGCCATCTACAAGATTAACAAAGTTCTTTATTAGTATTTTCGATATCAAATATAAATTTTAATTGTTAATACCCTTTTATGTCCCATGGACAATTAATAATTAAAACCTAGAATCCAACGTTACATTTAAATGATGGTTAGGTGACCTTTATCCCATGATCTAAATTAACAAGGTAGTCAACGTTTGACAATTGCAACACTTTGCAATTTCTAGTGGTATGGGACCGGTTTAATATCTTATATTAAGTTGGCATGTTTAATCCCATCAACGCCTTTGGTTACCATGCTTCGGTGACCCTAATCACATGGCTTCCAAATCAAGTTGTCCTACTTATACACACATGTAAATTTATCTTATACTAGTGGTTAGGTGACCTTTATCCCATAAGTACAATAAATTTACCTTAACTTATAAGTTCCCTCAAAGTAGTTAGGTGACCTTTATCCTACAAAGAGTTCCCAAATAATTAAGTGTTGTATAAAAGGATGGCGTTTAACTTGTTTTTAAAGGGTCGTTTGAGTTTTTATATTCTAGTTAAAAACTATGTGCCATAATGAATTTTGAAATCTAAATTTCAAGGTTCCTTTTATAAAATCCATTTTATAATTGTGACCATTAACTTTTAATAAAACCCATTTTATTTTAACAAGTTAATGTCAATATTAAAACCAATTTTAATCTTTATGTGTGTCTTTTGTTGGTTTTTAAGCATCCACATGACAAAATAATAAACAACCAAACAAACATGACAAACATAATAATAAGTGCACAACATTAGCCAACTATTTTGACCACACTTGTTAGCCGAAACAAGTGGGTCAAAAGGTCTCAACCTAAGGGACAAAGTAACACAAAATATTGTGTTAGTTGAGCTCCCACTTGATCTTGCATCCAAATGCTTCAAGTAACCTTTTGTGATGTGATTTGAACAATTTTCTTCATTTTGATAACCCACTGCGCCGCAGTGGGTCTAATACACTCACACTGCGCCGCAGTGGGAACTCACTGGTCTTCGGCTGCATAATCCCCCACTGCGCCGCAGTGGGTTTGACATACTCCCACTGCGCCGCAGTGGGAAGTCACTGGTCTCTTCATTTGGCCTCCAACTTCAGCCCCCAAACCTTTTGACGCTTTCTTGGAGATTACATTTACAAGAAAAAATGCAACTAATCTACTTATTACATACCAAATGAAATAAATAGATTACATAACCAAATGAATGAAGAAAATCCTATTTAACTATTACAACCATTGAATAATTAAATAAATATAAACACATCCACACATCACAATCATTCACAAGGTCTCTTGGCTAAGTTGTGACACTAAAATACACAAGAAAAAGGGAACCTCCTTTTTTGTGTATGAGTTTCGGCCATTGCCAAAATGACCAAAACATTGGATTTTGTCCAAACAAAATATCAACTTTTGATGTATGTATCCATATAACCGGCTCTCTGATACCATTGTTGGGATTTTTGGGTTTTTATCAAAGTAATATTATCCTTATAATATTAAAACGCAGCGGAAAAATTGAACCTTTCAATATGTTGGTATAGTTAAATTCAAAGTTTAACTTATAAAAGAAAACCCAAACAATAAGGATCCATGTATATGAATAGCATACATACAAAACAACAACCATAGGGTGTTTTAGAAGACTACCTTCTTCCAAGCTTATGAGAAGGTTGAAATGAAGGAGATGGTGATCTTGAAGTGGCAAGTCTTCAACCTAGAAGAACCTCAAGCAAGTATACCCCAAGCTTCCAACAAACACCCAAACTATGCTAGGATTAAACTTGAAATGTCTTCCCTTTTTCTTCCCTTTGTTGGCCGAAATTTCCAAGAAAAAGGAGAGTATTTTGCTCTTGAGAAGTTGAGTGAGAATTCTTAGAGTTTCATGTATGTGTGTTGATACACTCTATGTTTGTGTGTTGTATATCATGCAAGACCACAAATGATGTGTGTTGAACAACACATAAAATGCACATGGGGGGAGGGGGGCCGGCCCCTAGGTCCATCACATGGGCAATTTCCACCAATTTTATAAACTTGTATTTTATATAAAACATTTTATATAAAAGTCTTGTAACTTGTTACATACCTTATGTAACATGTTATATATTATACACAACACACATAAGTGTTTATTTCTCCAAATAAACATATTCACATTTCTCTCAAAATAAATCATCCATATAATTTATTTACATAGCTCAAGTGCAAGTATTTAGAAAACCACTTTCTAAATGTTTCAAGTATTGATATTTATTTAAAGATCATATCATACAAATAAATATCATAAGTGTTTGTCTAGCTTGTTATTGGGTATGACCCGACTTGGATCATCACGTACTAGCCACGTCAATTTAATATGTGTCTTGGGCAGACGAATTCCAACAATAATAAGATATAAAAATTGGCCAAAAAGTATTGGTAACCATACGTACTACAGTACATTAATTAAGTTTTTGCAACAAGCATATATATAGATGACACAAACGTTATATATGTCATTCACATTTTTAAACTGTCAACGGCTGTGCCACAAGAGGCCTGCAAGAGCTTTCCTGGACAATCACTTGCTCCTCCCTTTCCACCATTAATTCAGACAACATAAGCACAAGATCTCCGGCACTCGGTCTTATTGATGGATCGTCATTCGCACATGCTCTTGCAAGATTCGCTAACACCATCGCTTTATCAAACGGGTAATTATCACCAAGTGCATTGTCCATCCATTCCCTCTTATCAGCAACACTACCTGAATCAAGTATACCCTTGATCTGTTTCGATAAATGGGAACCTTCATCAATATTATATGATTTATCCCACTTAATTGGCGGTTTTCCAGATAAAATTTCAAGCAAAACAACCCCAAAAGCATAAATATCCATATTTGGAGTAACGACACCTGAATTTAAGAATTCAGGTGCCATGTACCCTTTATCCCAAGTTGTGGGATAATTGGAATATATATATCCCGAAGAAGGTACTTCATCGGGATAAATTACATCTTTGACACATTCTTCCATGCCAAAGTTACCAACTTTTGCATGGAATTCTTCATCTAGGAATATATTCCGACTCTTGATGTTCTTATGGACATAGCCCGAGTTAACTATTTGATGCATGTATTGTAAGGCTGTGGCTACATCCAAACAAATCTTGAGCCTTTGGTTCTATGTCAAGAAACATGAACATGATGCAATGAAATGGCTCTTCATTGCTAAACCACCATGAATCCAATCTTTCAAAGATCCATTTTTTGCGTATTCAAATACCTAGAATTCATCGCGCATTGTTGTGATCATTGGATCATAGGCTTCTGTACCGGTAGAAACACCCAATAGTCTAATAATATTAGGGTGAAAACGAGCCGGGGCATTAAAGAGCTCAAAGTTGATCTTGGAGATAGTGTCGTGATTAGTGCATTTGATCGCCACATTTTTACTGTAACACCCCAAGCCAAGGCTCAGAATATCACGGAAATCATATAGCACAAGGTGGAATTAATGTAGAACATGAACTAAATGCAAATAGAGGATTCAGTGAATCCATACAGTAAGTTAAACAAGAATCAAAATACATAAAGAGCAAGTCATCATCAAAGATTACAACAGAACATCAAAAGATGGCTAACGGTTCTAAGTACAATGCAAAAGAAGGCAAACGGATCCTTGATCCATATAAGTCCAAGTCCGGGTTCAACAGCAAGCTAACAATCAAACTCCATGCCCTGGATTAACCTGATTACCTGAAAAGTGTACTAAGCATAGTCAACACAAGGTTGGTGAGTTCGTAGTAATGGTCCATAAAGAACCATCGTCAGTAATCACAATATACATGTAGAGGTGAAACATGACTTACAGTGAGTCTCTAAGTAACACAATATCATCCACAATCAAAGTTACACAAACAAGTAAGCGTGTAATAAATGTGCACAAATGATGTAGATATCAATACAAGTGCTAAATGCATAGACAGTCATAATGCATATCATAATGTATATCAAATTCGTATCAACCATGCCACAAATGCACCAAATAGGGTGTGCCTGCGTGTAGACCGCTTAAACAGAATATACATGCGTGTGAACCGCGTATATAAATAGGCCATGCTTGCGTGTGAACCGCGTGCGTGTGAACCGCGTGCGTGTGAACCGCGTACAAACACCAACCACAATTCAACAATCGTCAACCATCGATAATTAACTCAAAATAAACTACACGCACATACACTTAGGAGGATTCTACTTTCATCAAGTTCTAGATGCTTATGTATAGGGTCACCCGCAGCCTTCCCACCACATCTAGAACTCTTTGAAGGCATAACCGACTTCCATGTATGCACGTCCATCCTAAATAGTAATAATAATAATAATAATAATAATATATATATCGCAATCCTTTACTAAAATCAAATAAACGTAACCAACAACCCATTATTCCATCGCTCAATCGATCATTCAATCGTCAAACATTAATTCATAAGTTCGTCAATACAACGATAAAGGTATGCTCGAGTGCGTATCACACAAATCAAGCATATCAAGGTATTCATGTCCATCTCAAATGTGATCCCAAAGTCCATCATTTACTCTACACAACGCGTACATACACTTCGGAGGATTTTACTTACATCGAGTTCTAGATGCTTATGTATAGGGTCACCCGCAGCCTTCCCACCACATCTAAAACCCAATGAAAGTAAAACCGACCTCTATGTATACACTACTATCCTAATTTATTTAACAATATCACCATCTCATACAAACCCATCAAACACTAAAGCAAAACTATCCATCATTCATCCAATGTCACCAACAAGACGTTTTGTACGTGAGTAAAATCAAACAACACCAACAATCATTTACAAACACAAATAACAAGTAATCACATAATTTTACACTTTTCAGCCCGAATCTCAAGCGAGTAGGGAACTACGGAACTCACCTTGATTTCCAAGCAAAACGACAAGTTAATATCGAGCTATAAATGTCCAACGACCGCCACGAGCCCACAACCTATCAATATATATCATGGTGTCGTCAAAATCAACTCTATAACCCTACACAAGTTGGTTAAGTAAGTTTGAGTCGCGCCAAAGTCCCACAACGCCTTAATGACTCTCCCGCGCATGAACTATAACATTTTGACCCGACATTTTTAGAAATTGAAAAGGATTCAGATCAAAAGGACTTTACCATGAGAAAGTAGACTCTCTCACGATTCCAACGATAGGTCATATGACTTATTTGGACTTACGGATCAAAAGTTATTGACGTTTGAAAATTGACGCGCATACGTTTCCCAGCAACTATCCACTGCGCCGCAGTGAGCCATGGGCAAGCTCACTGCGCCACAGTGGGCTAACCACGCACCAAAAAGACCCTAGCCACTGCGCCGCAGTGGGCTAGCTCATGCCACTGCACCGCAGTGGCCCAGTACTGAACCCAGAAGCAGCAGCTGCATCATATGCAGGAAAACCAAACCAAAACCCTTAAAACTCGACCCAAACCAATCCAAATCGATTTGTAGGAACTTGTAACTTAAATTGAAGCATAACTAAGTATCAATAAACATAAATACACATAACCCAATCCACAATTTCGACCAAAACATCAAAATCACACCCAAATCCTTCAAACCCTAAATAAACCCTAATTTGACCCAAAATTAGTTTTAGACCGATTTAGGACTTGCAAATGTTCAAGATGACTAGAAATGCATAAACAAACATAAGTAGGAGTAAATGGGATGAATTAGACTCACCAAAACTCCTTCTTGAGCTCAAATCCGAAATTAGGTCAAAATGGGTAAAATGGGTAAAAATGCTTGAACTCCAACCTTTGATTCTTCGATATGACGATAATGAGGTATAGATGAAGATGATTCTAATGTTATATCCTTTCTAAACACTAAGTAGATGATAGATAGAAGGAGAATGAAATGGTCTTGCCTCTTTTTACTTGAGAGAAATGAGAAAGAAGGAAAGATAAGAAATGAAAGGGGGAAAGAAGAGATAAGGAGAGGGTTGGGTCTTGGGTGGCTGGTGGGTCGTGGACTACCCACGGGCCGACCCGTTTCTCTTCTCAAGCCAAGTTACAATCGTTAGGCGTTTAAACACCGATCAAAACACATTATTGACCCGAATACGGTACATTGCCATTTAATTCACGAAACGACCCAAATAGCTTCCACATTGTCATTTAATCACCCAAAACGACCCGAATACTTCATTAACCTATATTGTTAGTCATATTACACGTAAAGTCAACGAGTCAAAATTCGCGGATGTTACATTTACCCTTGAGGCGACCATGATACACAGATCCTTCGATAAGGTTGGTGGAGGAGAATTCAGCTGTAGCTGAACTAAGTTCCTCCACCGTGTAACTCTCCACCACCATGGTCGAAAGCTTAGCAGGGGTGGTGGGGAGTAGTATATGATCATCTAAAGATTCCATTTGAGAAGATGATTCAAACGAAACTTTCTTTTCACTTGCGGTTCTCACACTTAAATTCAGTTTTTGGAACTCCAAGTCAGCACTTTTGTTGCATGATGATGAACCATGATTTATCTTCTTCTTTTTCTTCCTACAAACGATCACATAAATAGCAGAAGCTACAACTGCAATACATATACCAAAAGCAACTACACTAATAGTGATATAAATCCTAACTTCCTTCATTCTAGATTCGGAAAACTTCGTCATTTAGATACAATGGTATAAGTGATTTGAATTAAGTTTTTATAATGAGAAATTAAGGGATGAAAATTTAGATCTACTTGAAGATGATTACGTGAGATATTGAGGACAAGATTCGATATTGGGGTCACACTATGCAATCTTGTGTAGTAATATAGTGTGGCAAATTCTCCTAAGTTTTACAAGGCCAAGAATCATATATGGGTGTCTTTTTCTATAATGATTTATGAAAGATAAAATAAGGGGGGGATCAAGTACATGATGACACCGAGTCATTTGATATTTAAAAGGGATGAACGTTCACATGCATAGCATTTTAGTTAAAATTATGGTTAAAACTTTTAACCATAATCTTTGTGTGTTTTGGGCCAAATTAATGCACAGAAAAAGTTGGAATTTTGGGCCAAATAAGAAATACAATTCAACTCAATCATTTGAAAATATAATTGATACTAGAATTGTATCCATGTGATAAGTGATAGATAGACAAATGGCTTTTAAAAATTTTAAATTTTGGTGTAATTTAAGTTATATCCAAAAAGAATAATTTGTAAACTCAGTTATAGTACTTGTAGATATAGTCATATAGATGGCGGCCGATCGCCGACTTTAAATTTTTTAACACGCGAATATATATAAGTTGCGAAATTTTTGGATTTAATCCTATTGTTGTTGTAAATTATAAATCCTATACTAAAAAAGCGTTATATAAAAGATCTAAATATAAAATCAGTTAAAAGATATATTTACCAAATTCTAAATTAAGATACGTAATTAATTGGTCAAGGATATACAATTAGAGTATTTACTAAAGAAGTTTTACCCGGTTAGCAAGTTGTGATAGATACAAATAAGTTCAATGTCACAAGTTACTAGTGAATGGACAAACATCCGAGGTACAGGTGAATGAATCTACACGTAACATACATTGAATCAGATTAAAGCTAACAGAGATCCCAAAAACTAAGTACATGGAAGAATCATAAAGCAAATTAGAATAACAAAAAATAAGAATCTAGGAATAAAGTTGTAAAATTTTTGGGGATGCATGGATACTCATACATTTTCTAATGAAAACAACAATTTCAAATACATGATATAATAATAATAATAATAATAATAATAATAATAATTATATAAGAAAAAAAAAGAGGACATCGTGAAATATATTGTTTGTATAGTTTTATATGACGACGCACGCATAGAATTGGAATGACGACATGTTGTTGAGCTATTTGATTTTAGACTGAAATTAAGTTAAACCAAATTGATTACAAATTGAAAGCAAACTGAACTTGAATCAACTTTGATTCGTGTTGGAACCAATGATTGGATCTATGATTCATATTCATTAGAGTCCAACTTTGTTAAATGAAAGGGGTGTTACTTGTTAGCCATTTATCCGCCTTTCAAAAAAAATAAAATTAAGCAAAGCCAATGTGAATATACAAAAAGACAAAACATGTATCTAGTTGTTACAAACACTATTTAGCACGAATGCATAATCAATACTAAAACATTAAATTCAATTCAAAGGGTTTTATCAACTGATTGATGCTCTAAGACATAACTTAATTATGGTGCATTTAAATAATCAACAAATGCATATAACATAATTATAAATAATAATTCAAAGTTTCAAATGAGAATTTTTGGTCAATCCTTCAAGTTATTCAAAACTTGATGGTTCATTTTTTTATTACGTGTAGTACATAAAGAAATTAATCGTCCTGAAAGTCCCAAGTTTGCAACGATTATGTAATTAAACAACTAATGTAAATTACACTAAGAAAGCAAGACAAGAAAGTAAACACGTTTAATCATAAGTAGTATTAATTAAACGGTGAATACATGGTTGGTTTACAAAGAAAGAAAGAAATATTGTTAAGTTTTTGCACACACGAAAACTTAACAATTATACAATTCTACAATGAGAGAAAAACACACTAAGTGACTATTGTAGAATGAACCAACAACTTTGCGGCTAGGTCAAGTGATGCTTTATATAGGGGAGAAAAGGCATCACATGACAACCCAATAGATGTTGACACATGAAGGTTGTCAACTATCTATTGGTGTGTAAGACTGGTCTTCAAACATCTCTGTTTGCCATCTTGTTTCTTTCCCAAAACGGCATGAAAGAGAAACACCTTAGTACCATTTTGGTACAAGGTCACATGGCTCCATCTTGATCTTGCAACACGTGTCCTTGGGACCAGTCTTCTTATCTTCATTTTCCCGCCTATATTTGACTTACAACATATGACAGTGAGTCATTGAACTTATCCTTTAACTCGAAGATAATAATGATCGTTGAAGGCTCGCTGATGAAACTTCTCGCTGAGGCTGTCAGCGACTACTTGACTCATCAAGTAATCTTCAGTGAATCCATGACTCAACAATCTCCCCCTATTCGCTGAGGAGACTTAGCTGAGTATAAGTTACTTCTTAGAAGTACAATAGATAGAAATGAAGGAATGCTGATCTTATTTATTTGACAAACAACTTTACAATAAAAAACAGCATTACAAAGGTTACAAGTCTCCTTAATCTCATTGCGACTCTTGCTTGGCCTCGATGAAAGCTCTATCTTGTTGTCTTTCAGGCTTCAGCAGCTCTTGATCAATTAGCTTTATAAATTCGGGATTGTTGGACGACTGAGCACAATACTTTCTTATTTTCAAAAGAAAAGTAGAGGGGGCAATTCCAATTTCATTGGTCCTGAAGAAAAGTTCATGACCATGGACATTGCAAAAGCAGAAACCTCCCAGCTTGTCATCATAAGCTCCATCCATAAAGAGGGTTCTGGAAGGCATTCTTAGATTCAGCAGAGGCTCCTCATCTATATCAGTCTTTGGAACAGCTCTAAGAATGAAGGGATGCTGAGATATCTCTTGACCAGAAGTTGCTCTCTTCACACCACTTCTTGGTTGCTGAGGAGGAGGAGGAGGATATGGATGTCTTGCAGCGCTGAGCAGAGAGTCTTTGACTTTGTATTTTTGTTCCATTTTGCGAATGTGTTTTATCTGCTCACCTGCCATCTTGATCAGCGGTTCATAACTTACAGCTGTCTTGTTAGGACCAGTTCACCTGGAACTGGCCAGTCACCAGTTCACACTGACCAGTCACCAGTTCACACTGACCAGTCACCAGTTGCATCTGGTGACCCAGTAAAACTGGTGACCAAGAAGATTTGTCCAGAAATATATTGAAGTCCAGTTGCACCGTACAGTTAACGCAACTGAAGACTTCCTCCAGTTGAGAACTGACAAAGTTGAAGAATCATTCTAGTTGAAGTCGAAGACAACAAATGGAAGATAGAGAATGGCAATGGCAGCGAAGCCCAGTTGACATTCTAGTCAGTTACAAACTGGAGACCATCAGTGGAAAGCCCTTACAAAGCTTTACACTGATTATGAGGAATTGACTTGTATACTTTATGTACCTTTACCCGGATAATAAGCCTTGTCTTATTATTTAAGTAATTAAAGGTACATAAAGGTGGTTGTGTAAAGTTGCTTTATCATGCGACTTTACACTGCTTTTTAAGGAATTAAATGTTATTCCTTAAATGGTCTCAACCACATTTGTACGGCTAAAGTTAACATCCCAATGTTAACTTTGCCTATAAATACAAGTCATTGCACAACCAAGAATTTTAAGTGTTCAACTCACAAAGTGAAAAACATATAAACACTTCACACTTTGCAAACCTGCAATATTCTTGGTGAACTTGTGTAATCTTCTCTCAATCGCTAAAAGGAACATTTCACAACTTTAAGTGTTTCGATTGTCTTGAGAAATTCCGAGTATAGATCAATTGTATTTCATAGGTTGTTAGGATATTTACATTCGTGTATTATTTTGGTTCCGCATCAACCTTGTAATTTGTTTAATATCAATAAATAAATTACACATTGAAAAAGACATATTGTCTCATCAAGTTATCTTACAAGTTATTTGTATTATTGCATTGTTCTTTACTTATTGTCTTTTATATAAGTAATCTATCTAGAATTTGGTATATACACACTGCAACTGGTCGTCTCCAGTTCAGTGCATATATTGCAAAGTAACTCCACCATCGACATAGAGGTGTCTTTAGTAGTACCATCTATCGAGTTGGGACTAATAAGTGGTATCAGAGCAGAAGGCTAATAAACTTGCCTAGATCTGCTAAGATGAACACTACTGAAGGTGGAGATGGTTCTGGTTCAGGTGAAAACCCCTCGAATACTAATGCACAATCTTTTCAAAATGTTAACACCAACCCTCCTCCTCTTACTGCCCCAAACCATGTCCATGTACACTACTCTAACACTCCTGTTCCAAAATTTGATGGAAACAGTGAGACATTCGGTACATGGAAGGCTAGAATGCTTTTGCATTTTGGTGGGATTGAAAGGTATATGTTGAAAATCCTTAAGGATGACCATATATACCCATGTCCCTTGGGGTTAGTCCTCTTCTTGATCCAACTGGAAGAAGAGGTTCAAGGGAAAAGCCAGAAGACCATTGGTCTGATGAGGATCGTAAACTTGTTGATCTGGACACCAGACTCAAGAACATGATCCTTGGGGTTGTCCTCTTCTTGATCCAACTGGAAGAAGAGGTTCAAGGGAAAAGCCAGAAGACCATTGGTCTGATGAGGATCGTAAACTTGTTGATCTGGACACCAGACTCAAGAACATGATCCTTGGGGTTGTTCCTGAAGATCTAATTCCAACACTTGTGTTGTTCCCCAGTGCAAAATCTATGTGGGACGAGTTAGTTATTCAGTTTGAAGGAGGTGATGACACTATTGTCACCAGAAAAGTTGCTTTGAACAAGAAGTATGAATCCTTCTTTGCCTTGCCCAATGAAAGTCTAACTGGTACATACACCAGATTTTCTAGCCTCATCAATCAGTTGAGAGGTTTGGGTGTAGAGAAGGATAAGGATATTCTTCTTGAGAAGTTTTGTGATATTCTTCCTTCCAAATGGGAAAACATGGTTCTTGTCTTGAGACAAGGTAAAACCTTGCACACTCATACTCTTGCATCGCTCTATAGAGCCTTCAGATTCACTGAAGATAATAATGCTGCAAGACTTGTGGCTGAGCAAGATGCCATGAACCATGCCCAGAGTCCCAAGGTTGCTAGTGTAACTGAGCGACCTTATGCTACTTTAATGCCTGCTGAGAGTGTCCAGGTACACTCGATGAAGGAGATGTTGAACAGTTTCTTAAACTCTGGACTGACCACTGAAAACAGTGATGGTTGTAATGAAACTGACGATGATGATCTGGTCGCCATGATTGCTAAAACCTTTAATAGGTTTAAGCATAAATCCAAAAGATTTAATGGCCCCAACAATGCTTCCAGCTCCAGCTCTCTGGATAAGACCAATCTTACATGCTATAAGTGTAGTAAGAAAGGTCATTTTATGAAGGAATGCAGATCTAGTCAGTTGAACAACCAAACTGGCCCCTCTGTCCCTAATTTCAATCGGCCTGATGATAGCTACAAAGCTAAATACAAGAAGCTTAAGGCCCAGATTGCCCTCCTGTCCATGGAAAAGAAAAAGGATCAGTGCTTAATGGCACAAAATGAGGGAAAATGGGAGTACTCTGATGACTCATCTGATGATGAAGAAGAGGAAAGGGACATGTGCTTCATGGCCTTGGAAGATCAACAGCAGCAACACATGGTAAAAGAAAATGTCATCTCTGGAAGATGGGTGGACATCATACTGAAGAAGGTATGTGACTATGATAACCAGGTTGACCCTGAACTAAAACTGGACCTGGCTGAATCATTAAGTGGTGATTTGGCATTTGTGGAAACTGTAAGAGCTGATAGTGAAAGATATCTTAACACTATCCTAATTGAACTGAACAATGTTAAACCATAACTAAATGATTTGCAAAGTGTCCAGTTGGCTCTCAAGGAGTCAGTTTTAAAGATTGAGGCTTTAGAACTTGATAATCAAAAACTATTTTCTGATCTTGAAAAAAGAACAAAAGATTATCAAGTCATGGGTAAAAGCATCTGGCAAAAACTATGATGCATTTTCAAGAACTATCGATGCCCAGAAGAATGCATGGAAATCTGGAGATCTGGAGATGGCAGCTCTCATACCAGATCTTCATGCATTGCCTCCAGCTCTCAAGATTGAAACACCTTATGATCAATCTGAAGCTGTTGAAACTGAAACCTTTGAGACCACCCCCATTGAGGTTAAAACTGGAGCCAAACAGGCTAAAGCTCCAGTCAAAAAGGCCACTGGTAACAAGCCTTTACCTCAAAAGTCTAAGGTGCCCAAGACCCGACAGACTAAAGCACCAGTTGAACCTAGGTCCAAGGTTCAACTGCCTGAAGAAAATAATATTTTGGTTAATCTGGAAAGTCAACTCCAACTTTTGTCTCGGCAGGTTCAGAGTTGTACTGCCCGGATTAACAATCTGGAAGGAGGTTTATTACCTCCAGTTTTCAAACAAAATATTAATCCACTCTCTTTAATACCTAAACAAAAGAATGTTCCTTCTGGAACAAAATCTGGTAAAAATAAAGGGAGTAAGTATCAAATACCAATTGTTTTTACTCCTGCACCTGGAGCTGGTGATAAAGCTCCAGATGCAGCCTCCAGTTCAACACCACAACTGTCAACTGTGGCTTCTGTAGAGAAGTCCAGTGGACCCATCAAGAAAAGATGGGTTCACAAAAAGAACTAATGATTTTTGTGTGTGTGTAGGGCGATCGAAAAAAGAATATCTGGTATCTGGACAGCGCTGCTGGCCGAACTATGACCGGATGTAAGCCCCTACTGGAAGAGTTCACTGTCCAAGATGGACCGACAGTGACGTTTGGTAACGATCAATCTGGAAAGACTGAAGGATATGGTGTGCTCAATAATGGACAAGTCGAATTCAAAAGAGTTGCATTTGTGAATGGTTTGAAATACAACCTGATCAGTGTCAGCCAACTTTGCGATGATGGCTTCAGAGTATTGTTCGATATTGCACAATGCACCATATTTAACAAGGATTGGAAAGTGGTGATGATTTCACCAAGAAAAGGAAATGTGTACATCATGGATATGGAACCAGCTCCAAAAGAGCAATGTTTCTATACCAAAGCTGATGAGGACACCAACTGGCTATGGCATAAAAGGTTATCCCACCTTAATTTCAAAAACATTAACAAGTTGTCTCGCAAACAACTGGTTGATGGGATACCTCAGATTTCTTTCAATAAAGAAAAACCATGTCCAGGGTGTGAGATGGGCAAGCAGAAAAGAGCCAGTTTTAAAACTAGGCAAAATTTTAGCATCACTGAACCTCTTCACATGCTACATATGGATCTCTTTGGTCCAGTGAATGTTCAAACTAGAGCTGGAAAGAAGTACACTCTAGTTGTGGTTGATGAATTCACCAGATACAGCTGGGTGGTATTCATCAGATCCAAAAGTGATGCATCTGCTGAAATCATCTCTCTCATTAAAAGAATTGAGCTCAAGTATACTCGAAAAGTTTGTCAGTTGCGAAGTGATAATGGTACTGAATTCCAAAATAAGGTACTTGAAACATTTTGCAATGACACTGGCATCTCTCAAAACTTCTCATCAGTTCACTCTCCAGAGCAAAATGGAGTTGTTGAAAGAAAGAATCGTACACTGATAGAAGCAGCCAGAAGTATGCTATCTGAATCTGGTCTTCCCGCCAGTTTTTGGGCTGAGGCAGTTGCAACTGCTTGTCACACACACCCAAAACCAGTCAGTCTACATCAAGAGACATAAGAAGACTGCCTATGAAGTACTCAGGAATCGTAAACCAAATATTGGATACTTCCATGTATTTGGTTGTCCAGTTTATATACTAAACGATTCCAGTCAGCTTGGAAAGTTTGATGCAAAAGCTGATGAAGGGGTATTTTTAGGCTATTCAGATATTCGAAAGGCCTTTAGAGTTTATAATTATAGACTCCAAAAGGTTCATGAGACAATTCATGTCACATTTGATGAGTCAACTGAAGCAATCAACAAGAGACCAAGCCTTGATATTTCTCCAGTCATTCAAATTAATTTTGGTGAAACTGACCAAGTTCATCGGTCAGTTGTTTCACCAGAAGATGCTTCCAGTTACAACAAATTGGAACCAGTTAAGAAGAAGAACACCACCAGTGATACATCATCCTATCCCTCCATCAATTTCAACTTACCACAAGAATTGGTGATTGGATCTGATGTACGTGCCACTCCAATATCAGCACCAGTTCAAACATCTACTTCTACAGTTCTTCATGAAATGCCTTCTAATGAGGAATTTCATGATGCCAATCGAGACCTCGTTGACTCTGATGAGGATGTAGAAGTTGTTTGGACTGATCCTTCTCCAGAAGCTGTTGCAACTGAAGAAGATCGCCAGGTGACTTGCACTGATATTGTAGTTCACCAGCCTAGTCAATACACTAGATGGACTCGAGCCCATCCAATTGAACAAATTGTGGGTGATCCAACTAGTGGGGTTCAGACTAGAAGAGCCACCAGTGAGCAATGCTTAAACGTCACCTTCTTATCTCTAATTGAACCAAAGAAGATTGACGAGGCTATGGCAGACCCAAGCTGGGTGGAAGCTATGCAAGAAGAGCTCCTCCAGTTTGAAAGGAACAATGTTTGGGAGCTTGTTCCTTGTCCACCAGGGTTAAAGAAAGAACCTATTGGTACCAGATGGGTCTACCGAAACAAAATGGATGAAGATGGCCATGTTGTAAGAAACAAGGCCAGACAAGTTGCCCAGGGTTATTGTCAAGCAGAGGGCGTTGACTTTGATGAAACTTTTGCTCTAGTTGCAAGACTTGAAGCCATAAGAATATTTCTGGCTTATGCAGCCCATCTGCAGTTCAAGGTCTTCCAGATGGATGTCAAAAGTGTGTTCCTTAATGGAACATTGGAAGAAGAAGTTTATGTTAAGCAGACTCCAGGTTTCATCGATGAGAAGCATCCTCATTGGGTTTATAGACTGAACAAAGCATTGTATGGTCTAAGACAAGCCCCAAGAGCCTGGTATGATACTTTAACTAAACATCTTCTTAAAAATGGCTTTCAAAGAGGTGCAATAGATAATACCTTGTTTATCTTGAAAGAAAGAGGTAATATCTTATTGGTACAAATTTATGTTGATGACATTATTTTTGGTTCAACTGATGATGCAATGTGTAAAAAGTTTTCTAAAATCATGTCATCTGAGTATGAGATGAGTTTAATGGGTGAATTAACATTTTTCTTAGGTCTTCAGATTAAGCAAACTGAAAATGGAATTTTCATAAACCAAGGAAAATATGTCAGAGATTTGTTAAGAAAATACAAATATGATTCAATCCCATCGAAAAACACACCTATTGCAGCACCATTGAATTTAGACTCTGACCCAACTGGCAAACCAGTTAACATAACTGACTATAGAGGTATGGTTGGTTCACTGATGTACTTAACTGCCAGTCGACCAGATATAATGTTTGCAACATGTTTATGTGCCAGATTTCAGTCTAACCCTAAAGAATCACATTTGCATGTTGTAAAGCGTATCTTTAGATACATGAAAGGGTGTCCTAATCTTGGTCTTTGGTACCCCAAAGGCTCAGGATTAGATCTAATGGGTTATTCAGATTCTGATCATGCAGGTTGTAAGATAGATAGAAAATCAACAACTGGTGGTTGTCATTTCCTTGGAGGAAAACTGGTAAGTTGGACCAGCAAGAAGCAGACTTCAGTCTCTATGTCCACTGCTGAGGCAGAGTACATTTCTGCGGCCAGTTGCTGTGCCCAGATTCTCTGGATCAAGAACCAGTTACTAGATTATGGTCAAAAGTATACCAAGACCCCAATCTTTTGTGACAACACCAGTGCTATTGCTATATCTCACAACCCAGTGATGCACTCAAAAACAAAGCATATTGACATCATGTATCATTTCATTCGAGATCACGTTATGAAAGGAGATATTGAAATTCATTTCATCCCCACTGACAAACAGTTAGCTGATGTTTTTACTAAACCTCTCGATGAGAAAACCTTTAAACATCTCATCAGCGAACTGGGAATGTTAAACCCTTAACTAGAGCTTTCTTTGTTATTGAATGCGTCAGTGACACTGATGAAGTTCTCCAGTTGAGGAGGTCCAGATAATCTTTGCTCGCCAGGCTATCGAACGCCTTTGTGATACTATCTTGGCACTAATTGATTTCTGGATCATCATTTTAGGGGGAAAGACTCAAAATAATTTTCTGACTAAAATTCGTTTTTGTTTGAAAATGCAACTGGAGAACTCTCCAGTTGGAAACTGGTACTGGACTGATCCTCCAGTTACCAGGTTCAGTCTTGTCTTATTTTTATAACGTTACAAATACTTGGTCAATATGTGTGACACGTGATGATACTCGAGTGTTTTAAACCACTTGATATCGTGATCTGACGTGTTTGAAACCATTTTAGTACCTGACAACTGTTTGTATTGGGAAAACAAAAAGTGAGTGGGCGCGTGGGTAAGATAAGCCGTCGTAGCATTTAATGCTGACATGGAAGCATTTAATGTTTACATGGCAAATCAATATTTTATTTCAAAATTCAAACCACTTGATATCGTGATCTGACGTGTTTGAAACCATTTTAGTACCTGACAACTGTTTGTATTGGGAAAACAAAAAGTGAGTGGGCGCGTGGGTAAGATAAGCCGTCGTAGCATTTAATGCTGACATGGAAGCATTTAATGTTTACATGGCAAATCAATATTTTATTTCAAAATTCAAACCAACTTTGTTGAAAATATCTACAAAAAGGATTGTCTTTATTAAAATATAATTTTGGTGTTTCATTGGGATCTTGAATCCCTTTATAAATACCCTTATTTACTCCGAACTCATTTACTTCCTTTTCTTACATTCCTTCATTTACTTCCAATCATCAAAATTGCTTCATTTTTCTCTTTACTTCACAAATCAAAAACCCTAAATCCCAAATTTCATTTTCATTCTTCTATGGCTCCTAGATCATCTCGTTCAAGAGATGTAAATCTCTTGACTGTTCCATATAATCCCTCACCAGATGTTAAACCGGCACCTGGTGCCCCTAGTAGTGCTTCGGTCATCAAACTAAATCCAAATAATCCGATGGCCAGCCTACGAGGATCTCAAGGGTCCGATACCCTTATTGGTAGAATTCAAAAGTTTTTGAAGAATTCTCCAATAGGACCCTCATTCTCTCTAAACCCACGTAAGTTGTTTCACAACTACTTATGTGAGTTTTGGTACACTACCGTTCTTTCTTTCGATTGTTCCTCCATCAGTTTCACATTAAAGGATGGAACAATCCAGTGTACCTTGTCAGCCGATGTATTGAGGGATGCCTTACACCTCAATTACTGGAGAGAGGGTGAATCTCCAGTCGTCTTGCCCCCAAATATAAACTTTCGCCAAGTACTTCTTGAAATGGGACACAGGGAGTGTTTGGAGAATGGGGTGTTGAAGACAAAAGGTACGATGACCATGAAGGGCCTTACACCTTCATGGAGGTATTTTTTCATCCACCTGGTGGAGAGCATGGTGGGAGTTCTGGTGGACTTGACCAGATTAACTCCTCGCAAGCAGAGATGGCTTACTGCTTGTGGAACGGATTGAGAGTGGACTTTGCAGATATTCTGTATAGAAGCCTAGTTCAAAAACTGAAGGGCACAAGGGGTGTTTGTATTCCCTTTTCAAGGTTCCTCTCTCTTTGTTTCAAGCAAATTCTGGGCAGAGAAGCATATAATAGTACAGATTCACCGTACACTGCTCCAGATATGCTAAGGAATCTAGACTCATTGGTATCTGAAGCTGGTGATGTCGAACTTCCTGAACGAATGCAACTGGCATTCGCTTCAACTGATGCACCTCTTGCAGGTGAGTCAGAAAGGCAACTGGGCGGGCCTCAAAATAATGAGGGACCCTCCAGTGTGTCTAATGTTATGGTTGAGGATAGAGCAACCATAACTGAAGCAACCCCCATCACATCTATCCCTGGTGAAGATACTTCGGTATCTGATCCATCAACAGATGCACCCATCCAGGAAACTGGGGAAGGTCATCTGGAGACTGACCAGGTAACTGGTCAGCCCTCAGTTACATTCATGGATCTGGATATGAGTGTTAATGACGAGGAAATCCTTATAGAATCTTCGGATTTTGAAGGTACTAAAACAGACATGGAGATTCTTGATGCTTCTGTACAAGCACAAGACCCTTCATCTCCAGTCTCACTTCCAGACGCATCAATTTCATTTTCACCACCACAAGTAAATGTGCCTATAGATATATCTTTACCAACAAATTTTGCTCCTTTACCAACTGGGCAATTCTCACTTGCTCGAGAAATGCCACCCCCACCGTCACCGTTGTTCACACCTGAGCATTCTCTGCATGAACAACAATTTGTTTTTCCAGTCCTTTCTTCAACTACCACTCCAATAATTTCTTCAACTGCTGGCCTGATAACTGGGGAGACTTCCATCAGTTTGCCTCCTCCAGTTTCTCCAGTAGTAACTGCTAGTGGTCCAGTGACACCTTCTCCTTTGTCACTGGACAGTCAAGTTGTCTTACTACAAGCCGATCTCCAAAACCTTCTTACCAGGGTGGAGGAGATTCAGAAGACACTTGACAAGAACACCAAGTCCTTCTCCAGATACCACAAAGATCATTTGACAAACATTAAGGTGGTCGATCTGGGGATAAACAAGTTTTCATCTAATGAAGACTTGGTGTTCAGAAAGCTTAATGAGTTGGTCACTGGCTGCAACAATCTGGCTGGTACTTTAAAGGAAGCCTTTGACCTAACTCACTCCAAGGTCTCCAGTTCAATCTCCAACTTGCTAGGAAATACTGTCAGAACTTCAGAAGTTGACTTGAAAGAGATTGAAAGGCAGGTTAAGGAACTAATTGAAAGACCTGGCTAGATGTAACTGGCCTTGGAGAGCAGTTGATGACTTCGGTTGGTCAGAAAATAGAGGATACGCTGGGTGCTAGAGAAGAGCATTTGATTGAAAGGGTGATGTCTGAGATCACCAAGCTGGCCACTCCTCAGGTTGATCTGGCCCCACTTACCAGTGAGATCAACCAGTTGAGAGGTAGCATAGAAAGTTTGAACACCCAGGTATCTCTACATGCTCAATCTATAGAGAAACTGACAACTGAAGTGGAAAATCTGAAGAAGATGGATGATGAGGTTAAGGATAAGGTTGTCTCCGGTTTGGATGAAGACTCCAAGATCTTGAATGAATTGAAAATTGGTCAAGACCAAGTTGTTGCAAATGTCTTGACCCAGTCCAAGGAGACGAACCATTTATGGAGGTCCTTCAGGATGATATGTGGCATCTTCAAAGAGTGTAAGGACATGCAGTCGTGGCAGCCTCTTGACCGGTTGCCATCTCACCCCTCTGAATGGGAAGCAATTAGGGCAGGTCTAGATGCTGCCAAGGGGGAAAGAAGTTCAGTCCTTACACAACCAGTTGCACCTGGAAGGACTCCATCTGGATCTGGAAGAGAATTGGTTGTGGCTACCAGTACTGAAGCTGGTGAGCAGAGTGTTAGGGGAATGTTGGTTTGGACAAAGGTAAAGGTTTAGCTGGTGATGCATGTAACACCCGTTTCGTAAAAATATGGATTTCCAAAAATTTTGCCTAACGGCGTTAAATCATGCGGAAACGATTTAGGAAAATACTCAACTAAAGAAAACAGTTGAGAAAACATAAGTGGTGTTACTAATAGCATCAAATCAGTAATAAAAGAAATCCATAAGATTGCCCAACATAAAGCAATCATAACATAGTCATTACATAAGTTCCATAAAGGAAATCAATAACATAAGGTCTATGCGAAGCTATTGGGTAAACTAAAGCCAGCTTGATCATCTACCCATCTCTCGCCACAGCTTCACACGTCATCTTACTGCCTAACCTGAGGGGTGTCAACACATTAAAAGAAACAAGTGTTAGCTATAAAGCTAAGTAAGATAACACCAGGTTTAAGCAAACATTTCATCCATTCAAATCGTCACTTTAAAGCATTACGTCATTTTAATTAGGCATTCATACCACCGTATAAACATATCCACATCACATATCCACATCACATATAAGCATAGAGTTCATGACCCTAAGCGTGCCTAATCAATTTCGTCATCTCATCTCATCTCATCTCATCTCATCTCATCTCATCTCATCTCATCTCATCTCATCTCATCTCATCTCATCTCATCTCATCTCATCTCATCTCATCTCATCTCATCTCATCTCATCTCATCTCATCTCATCTCATCTCATCTCATCTCATCTCATCTCATCTCATCTCATCTCATCTCATCTCATCTCATCTCATCTCATCTCATCTCATCTCATCTCATCTCATCTCATCTCATCTCATCTCATCTCATCTCATCTCATCTCATCTCATCTCATCTCATCTCATCTCATCTCATCTCATCTCATCTCATCTCATCTCATCTCATCTCATCTCATCTCATCTCATCTCATCTCATCTCATCTCATCTCATCTCATCTCATCTCATCTCATCTCATCTCATCTCATCTCATCTCATCTCATCTCATCTCATCTCATCTCATCTCATCTCATCTCATCTCATCTCATCTCATCTCATCTCATCTCATCTCATCTCATCTCATCTCATCTCATCTCATCTCATCTCATCTCATCTCATCTCATCTCATCTCATCTCATCTCATCTCATCTCATCTCATCTCATCTCATCTCATCTCATCTCATCTCATCTCATCTCATCTCATCTCATCTCATCTCATCTCATCTCATCTCATCTCATCTCATCTCATCTCATCTCATCTCATCTCATCTCATCTCATCTCATCTCATCTCATCTCATCTCATCTCATCTCATCTCATCTCATCTCATCTCATCTCATCTCATCTCATCTCATCTCATCTCATCTCATCTCATCTCATCTCATCTCATCTCATCTCATCTCATCTCATCTCATCTCATCTCATCTCATCTCATCTCATCTCATCTCATCTCATCTCATCTCATCTCATCTCATCTCATCTCATCTCATCTCATCTCATCTCATCTCATCTCATCTCATCTCATCTCATCTCATCTCATCTCATCTCATCTCATCTCATCTCATCTCATCTCATCTCATCTCATCTCATCTCATCTCATCTCATCTCATCTCATCTCATCTCATCTCATCTCATCTCATCTCATCTCATCTCATCTCATCTCATCTCATCTCATCTCATCTCATCTCATCTCATCTCATCTCATCTCATCTCATCTCATCTCATCTCATCTCATCTCATCTCATCTCATCTCATCTCATCTCATCTCATCTCATCTCATCTCATCTCATCTCATCTCATCTCATCTCATCTCATCTCATCTCATCTCATCTCATCTCATCTCATCTCATCTCATCTCATCTCATCTCATCTCATCTCATCTCATCTCATCTCATCTCATCTCATCTCATCTCATCTCATCTCATCTCATCTCATCTCATCTCATCTCATCTCATCTCATCTCATCTCATCTCATCTCATCTCATCTCATCTCATCTCATCTCATTTCATCTCATCTCATCTCATCTCATTAAGTTGTGACTAAGTCACCGTTAAGTTGTAACCGAAGTTACCATTAAGGAAAGACAATGTCGATCCATGAGTAGCACGTTATGTTCATGACATTAGGTGGGTCATCAGGCCACCCGAAACTACTCGCCACATATGACTTGTTGCAAGGAACCACCCGAGCAACCATTTTAACATACCTATAACCACCGTAAGGCATGACGTACCTATTACCACCGTAAGGCACGATGTACCTATTACCACCGTAAGGCACGATGTACCTATTACCACCGTAAGGCACGATGTACCTATTACCACCGTAAGGCACGATGTACCTATTACCACCGTAAGGCACGATGTACCTATTACCACCGTAAGGCACGATGTACCTATTACCACCGTAAGGCACGATGTACCTATTACCACCGTAAGGCACGATGTACCTATTACCACCGTAAGGCACGATGTACCTATTACCACCGTAAGGCACGATGTACCTATTACCACCGTAAGGCACGATGTACCTATTACCACCGTAAGGCACGATGTACCTATTACCACCGTAAGGCACGATGTACCTATTACCACCGTAAGGCACGATGTACCTATTACCACCGTAAGGCACGATGTACCTATTACCACCGTAAGGCACGATGTACCTATTACCACCGTAAGGCACGATGTACCTATTACCACCGTAAGGCACGATGTACCTATTACCACCGTAAGGCACGATGTACCTATTACCACCGTCATCATAACATATCATATCGTAAACATATCATATCATAAACCACCGTTCATCATATCATATCATAAACCACCGTTCATCATATCATATCATAAACCACCGTTTATCATATCATATCATAAACATAACTACGGGGAAGCATCATAGGCATCGTCATCATTATTCCCCGAGTACCTCCCATATCAACCCAACCACATTATAGGTTATACATTACCGTTATGGAGGTTATAGTTTATGAAACCATTTTCGTTGCACCCTCAGCGTGACAAAAGTAGTGTATCTTACCTCGTAGTAGTGTATGCGCGTAAACAACAGCTAGTAGTGCTTAACAGTATTCCCCGACACCTATCGTACATTAACATATAGGGTATAAGTCATTAGGGACGTTAAAACAACTCTCGTATGACCTTAGGACTGACTACGTAAAAGTCCAGCATTAAACCTTACGAATTTAGCCCAAAACGAACTTAGAAAACGAATTTGAACATCAAACGAACTTAGCCTTCGTTTTTAGATTCAAACGAAGATGATCTTCGTTTTGTCAAACGAAGATAGTTTTCCAGAAAACGAATTTAGGCTCAACGAAGATGGCTCAAACGAACTTAAGCCTAAGTTCGTTCAGTATTCAAAAACGAACATGTTCTTCATTTTTTTTCCAGAAACGAACGGCTATGGCTTCTTCCAAAACACGATTTTGACCTTGTTTAACATAATTGAACATCTCTTTGATCATAAAGATCGATTATAAACTCGTTTAACACCATTAGGAACATCAATTGACCAAAACACATAATAAACTCTAATTCTTTCAAAGTTTGTTTTAAAATCAGTTTTTGATTCAAATAGAAACATCTTTTGATCTGAAATATAGCCAACGAATCATTGATTACCTGTAGCAAACGATAGCCAATTCGATTCAATACAAAACACCCAATTGATTGACCAAAAACTTGGAGATTCCTTAAGAAATCGATTAGGGAATTGAACGGACTGTTTGTGTGTTTAGAAAATGTAATTAGGCTGCAATTAATTAGAGATTAGGCTAATTGTAACCCTAATCCCGTTTTTCAACTTTCAGTTTTGTCAGATTTAGTCCCTGGACTTCATATTAGCTTTATTACACCTTTAAACACCTAATGGGGATATACATAACACATGGAAGCACTTTCGCACACTACATAGACCTTTTACACATCATTAAGTCTACTTTATTGTCACTCATTAAAGATAATTAAATCTTACACATAGGGCACATAAACATATAAACACGTATTTCCACGTAAACATATCACGGACTTAGAATTTGATCTAACGACGTTAGTCAACATATACGTTTAAGTTTTGGGATGTTACAATTACCTCCCCCTTAAGAGGATTCCGTCCCCGGAATCACTTCAGCATCAAAAAGGTGGGGATAGGTCTCCCGCATTACGGACTCGGTCTCCCAAGTCATACTTTCGCCGTGATTGTGTTTCCACTTTATGAGAACTAGATCGATAGTCTTTCGTCGTAGCTTCTTTTGTTTCCTTCCCAATATAGCAACAGGTTCATCGACAATCTGCTTGTTGGGATTAATACTTACGTCCTCGAGTGGAATGACATCCGTTTCATTCGCATAGCACTTACGTAGGTAACACACATGAAATGTGTTGTGAATTCCATTAAGTTCTGGAGGTAAGTCCAGCTTAAATGCCTGTTCATTAACCTTCTTAATGATCTTAAAAGGTCCAATGAATCTGGGGCTTAACTTTCCACGTTTTCCAAACCGTAATACACCTTTCCAAGGCGACACTTTGAGTAAAACCATTTCGCCTTCTTTAAAATCGAACGGCCTCCTTTTCTTATCAGCATATGACTTTTGCCTTTCACGAGCAACACGTAAGGCTTTCTTTGCTACGTTAACTTTATCGGCCGTAAGTTGTACTAATTCGGGTCCAGCAAATTGCTTTTCCCCGGGCTCCAACCAACAACTAGGAGTCCGACACTTCCTACCATATAACATCTCATAAGGTGGCATTCCAATGCTCGCATGATAACTATTGTTATACGCAAACTCAATAAGAGGTAGGTGTTTATCCCACGAACCACCATAATCCATTACACAAGCTCTGAGCATATCTTCGAGCGTTTGAATAGTCCTTTCACTTTGCCCATCGGTTTGCGGATGGTAGGCTGTGCTCAGACGAACTTGCGTACCAACTTCCCGTTGAAAACTCTTCCAAAAGTTGGAAACGAATCGAGCATCACGATCTGACACAATCGATATCGGAACACCATGTTTAGAAACCACTTCATCAATATACAACGTAGCGAAGTTCTCCATAGGAGCAGTCTCACGAACTGGGAGAAAGTGAGCACTCTTCGTTAATCGATCGACAATAACCCATATCATATCGTGACCACGAGGCGTCCTCGGAAGTTTGGTCACAAAATCCATCGTAATGTGATCCCATTTCCACTCAGGGATCTCAAGTTGCTGAAACTTCCCGTAAGGCTTTTGATGTTCAGCTTTCACCTTCGCACACGTCAAACATTTCTGCACATACATCATCACATCGTTCTTAATACTGGGCCACCAATAAATAGGCTTCAAATCTGCATGCATCTTTGTGGCACCAGGGTGTACAGAATACTTAGTTTTGTGAGCTTCATCCATTACTAACTCACGATTGCCTCCATAGAGAGGAACCCATATTCTACCTTTGTAGGTTCGAAGGCCACGACTATTTTCTTCCATTTGGAGTCTGTTCTTCTTCTTTTTCCCAATAGACTCCGCTTTCACATTATCATCCTTTAACGCTTCGATTTGAGCTAATCGAATAGGTTCCAGTAAATTCGACTCAATCTTTGTAATCATCGCACATAATCTACTTTTCGCATATCCTTTGCGGCTTAAGGCATCAGCAACCACATTAGCTTTGCCTGGGTGATATTTAATCTCACAATCATAATCCTTTAATAACTCCATCCACCGTCGTTGTCTAACATTCATGTCCTTCTGAGTAAACACGTACTGTAAGCTCTTATGATCCGTATAAAGGGTACACTTTGTACCATACAGATAATGTCGCCACAACTTCAGAGCAAAAACAACCGCAGCCAGCTCAAGGTCATGAGTAGGATAGTTCCGCTCATGAGGCTTCAGCTGTCGAGAGGCGTAAGCGATAACTTTGTCTCGTTGCATTAGTACACACCCTAACCCCGTGATGGATGCGTCACTATAAACCACTAGATCATCTGTTCCTTCGGGTAAAGCTAAGACTGGAGCTTCACACAACTTCTTTTTCAACGTTGTGAAGGCTTTCTCTTGAGCATCGGTCCACACAAACTTCACACCTTTCTTCGTTAATTCAGTCATTGGCTTGGCAATGCGCGAGAAATCTTGAATAAAACGTCGATAATAGCCAGCCAAACCGAGAAAACTCTTGATTTCAGTAGGAGACTTAGGCTGCTCCCACTTCGACACTGCTTCTATCTTCGAAGGATCTACTTTTATACCATCAGAGGAGACGACATGGCCGAGGAAATGAACTTCCTTTAGCCAGAACTCGCACTTGGAGAATTTAGCATATAGCTTTTTCTCTCTGAGGACTTGAAGGACAGCTCTCAAATGCTCTCTATGTTCCTCTTCCGACTTTGAATACACAAGAATGTCGTCGATAAAAACAATAACGAAATGATCCAAAAATGGTCGACAGACACGGTTCATCAAATCCATAAACTTCGCTGGAGCATTTGTCAAACCGAATGGCATGACAAGGAACTCATAATGACCATAACGAGTTCGGAACGCTGTTTTGGCTACACTTTCTTCTTCAACCTTCAATTGATGATAGCCAGACCGTAAATCAATCTTTGAGAAATAAGAAGCACCTTGAAGTTGATCGAATAAATCATCAATACGAGGGAGTGGATATTTATTCTTCACCGTTCTTTTATTCAGCTCGCGATAATCGATACACATACGCATGGATCCGTCTTTCTTCTTTACGAAAAGGATAGGAGCACCCCATGGAGAGGAACTCGGACGAATGAAACCTTTATCTAAAAGTTCCTGAATTTGAGTCATCAGCTCCTTCATCTCTGTCGGAGCTAATCGATACGGAGCTTTGGCTACAGGAGTAGCACCAGGAATAAGGTCGATAGAAAACTCGACCTCACGGTCAGGAGGAAGACCTGGAAGATCTTCAGGGAAAACATCAGGAAACTCGGACGAATGAAACCTTTATCTAAAAGTTCCTGAATTTGAGTCATCAGCTCCTTCATCTCTGTCGGAGCTAATCGATACGGAGCTTTGGCTACAGGAGTAGCACCAGGAATAAGGTCGATAGAAAACTCGACCTCACGGTCAGGAGGAAGACCTGGAAGATCTTCAGGGAAAACATCAGGAAACTCGGAAACAACTTCGACATCAGAGACTGTAGGCTTCGCGATACGAGAATCGATGACATAAGCTAGAAAATGTGACTTAGTTTGCCGTATACAACGAAGCGCTTTCATCATCGAGATCACCTTAACATTTCCCGGCTTCTTGTCACCATAAACACAGACACCTTTACCGTCGGGAGTAGCGATACGGACTATCTTTTTCGAACATAGGACGACAGCATCATTCTTAGACATCCAGTCCATACCAAGTACAACATCGAAACTAGGAATGGTAGCGGGTAACAGGTTAGCAGTAAATGAACGACCCTCTATTTCTATCGGACAATCAGAATAACCTTCCCGAATAATAGACGTCGCACCATTAGCCACTTCTACTTCTATAGGGCACCGTAAAGAACTAGTAGTCATGTCTAACTTAGGAGCAAACAGAGTAGACACAAAAGATTTGTTCGCACCAGAATCAAATAACACATTAGCAGGTTTGGAGTTAACAATAAGGGTAGCAGTAACTACCTGATCGTCGTCTTTTGCCTCCTCAGCCGTCATCTGAAAAGCACGGGCTTTGGCTTTGGAAGCTTCTGCCTTCTTTCCCTCATCTTTCTTCATCTGCGGGCAGTCTGCAATACGGTGCTTGGTGTCTCCACATTTATAACATCTTGCCTTGTCAGTGCATTGATCAATGGTATGACCCTGAGTTCCACACCTATTGCACCTGCGGGTCTTTGTAGAACACTGACCAGAATGGATAGATTTGCAGCCAGGGCACCATTTTCCATCCTTGTCTGCCCTTCCCTTGTCAGAGGACGATGAAGAACCCTTAAATTTCTTACCAAAACGATTTGACCCACTAAACCTCCGTTTATTGCCAGACTTCTTCTCATCTTCTTTCTTTTCAACTTTCTTATCCGCAGCAAAATCATCATCAAGCTTTTTGGATTCCTTGATTGCTTCCGTTAGGGTCTTATGCTGCCTACAAATACCTCGATAACTTGGAGGTAAACCATCGACATAGCAGGCGACTTGATCTGCATCAGTTCTGAATAGATGACCCACAAATTTCATCTTTTCCATAAAGGAACGAGCATAATCATTAATTTTGCCAACTTCAGCTGTTAAAGCACGGAACTCTTTTTCCATAAAGGAACGAGCATAATCATTAATTTTGCCAACTTCAGCTGTTAAAGCACGGAACTCTTTTTCCATTTTGCGCTGTTCATGAGTCCCGATATATTCCTCAATGAATTTCTGCTTAAAGTCAGCCCACGTAATAGCAGTTACCATAGCCGGAGTCATTGAAATAGTAATGCTCTTCCACCAGTCTCGAGCACCTTCTTTCAACATTCTACTCGCACACAACACCTTTTTATCCTCTGGACAGTCACAAGCTTCAAAGACCATCTCAGTATCATCAAGCCATTCCATACAGCCTACTGCGTTAAGTGTTCCATTGAATTTCTGAGCTCCACACTTCTGGAAACTTTCGAACTTAAATCGAGGAGCTTGAACTACATTAGGAGGAGCCACATCAACATTAACAGGGGGAACGACAACATTATCCACTGGTGGCTCAATGTGGTGAGATGGCACTGAGTAGTTGCCATCAGTTCCTTCAGCATTCTCAGCAAGAGCGTTGTTCAGTTGCTCTTGAGTCTGTGCTAACTGGGCTTGGAGAGTCAGCACAAGATTGTACAGTTCAGCTGCATTAGGGATTTGCTCCACCACTGCTTCGTTAACTCTAGGTGGATTGCCGGGAGGTGGAGGCATAGGACCTAATGGGCTTGGCTGATTTACTTGCTGGGGGTTTCCTCGATTTCCATTCACGTTAGCTGCAGTAGCAGTAGCAGCAGCATTAGTAGCAACTGCACCTGGATGGACAGGTGGAGTAACGCTGGCAGTTGCTCCGTCACGTTGGATGTTGCGGTTGCGAGTGTTAACCATTTTCCTTCAATAAAATGGTGGAGTCGATAAGCGCGAAATAAAACAAAAGTTCGTTGGGATAAGGCTAAATCATATCATCGTAACATAAACATCTCGTAAGCCTTGTCATACTCGCACTCATCCCAACCCATCCTACATCACATGTCATCACTAGCTAAGGCATCCTACAAATACCTAGCATGCGCATCTTAAGTTTAAGTCCAAATCCTATGGTCAATAGGCCTTGGTTCACTTAAACTACTTCTCTGATACCAACTTGTAACACCCGTTTCGTAAAAATATGGATTTCCAAAAATTTTGCCTAACGGCGTTAAATCATGCGGAAACGATTTAGGAAAATACTCAACTAAGGAAAACAGTTGAGAAACATAAGTGGTGTTACTAATAGCATCAAATCAGTAATAAAAGAAATCCATAAGATTGCCCAACATAAAGCAATCATAACATAGTCATTACATAAGTTCCATAAAGGAAATCAATAACATAAGGTCTATGCGAAGCTATTGGGTAAACTAAAGCCAGCTTGATCATCTACCCATCTCTCGCCACAGCTTCACACGTCATCTTACTGCCTAACCTGAGGGGTGTCAACACATTAAAAGAAACAAGTGTTAGCTATAAAGCTAAGTAAGATAACACCAGGTTTAAGCAAACATTTCATCCATTTAAATCGTCACTTTAAAGCATTACGTCATTTTAATTAGGCATTCATACCACCGTATAAACATATCCACATCACATATCCACATCACATATCCACATCACATATAAGCATAGAGTTCATGACCCTAAGCGTGCCTAATCAATTTCGTCATCTCATCTCATCTCATCTCATCTCATCTCATCTCATCTCATCTCATCTCATCTCATCTCATCTCATCTCATCTCATCTCATCTCATCTCATCTCATCTCATCTCATCTCATCTCATCTCATCTCATCTCATCTCATCTCATCTCATCTCATCTCATCTCATCTCATCTCATCTCATCTCATCTCATCTCATCTCATCTCACTCATCTCATCTCTCTCATTCATCTCATCTCATCTCATCTCATCTCATTAAGTTGTGACTAAGTCACCGTTAAGTTGTAACCGAAGTTACCATTAAGGAAAGACAATGTCGATCCATGAGTAGCACGTTATGTTCATGACATTAGGTGGGTCATCAGGCCACCCGAAACTACTCGCCACATATGACTTGTTGCAAGGAACCACCCGAGCAACCATTTTAACATACCTATAACCACCGTAAGGCATGACGTACCTATTACCACCGTAAGGCACGATGTACCTATTACCACCGTAAGGCACGATGTACCTATTACCACCGTAAGGCACGATGTACCTATTACCACCGTAAGGCACTAGGGCCCTTAAAACGTGCACGTGTCATGGCAACCTAAAAAGGTCTAGTGTTCTAGATGAACAAGCCACATATACATGCACATAACAACATTACAACATATCATTAACCACCGTTCATCATAACATATCATATCGCAAACATATCATATCGTAAACATATCATTAACCACCGTTCATCATAACATATCATATCGTAAACATATCATTAACCACCGTTCATCATAACATATCATATCGTAAACATATCATTAACCACCGTTCATCATAACATATCATATCGTAAACATATCATTAACCACCGTTCATCATAACATATCATATCGTAAACATATCATTAACCACCGTTCATCATAACATATCATATCGTAAACATATCATATCGTAAACATATCATATCGTAAACATATCATTAACCACCGTTCATCATAACATATCATATCGTAAACATATCATTAACCACCGTTCATCATAACATATCATATCGTAAACATATCATTAACCACCGTTCATCATAACATATCATATCGTAAACATATCATTAACCACCGTTCATCATAACATATCATATCGTAAACATATCATTAACCACCGTTCATCATAACATATCATATCGTAAACATATCATTAACCACCGTTCATCATAACATATCATATCGTAAACATATCATTAACCACCGTTCATCATAACATATCATATCGTAAACATATCATTAACCACCGTTCATCATAACATATCATATCGTAAACATATCATTAACCACCGTTCATCATAACATATCATATCGTAAACATATCATTAACCACCGTTCATCATAACATATCATATCGTAAACATATCATTAACCACCGTTCATCATAACATATCATATCGTAAACATATCATTAACCACCGTTCATCATAACATATCATATCGTAAACATATCATTAACCACCGTTCATCATAACATATCATATCGTAAACATATCATTAACCACCGTTCATCATAACATATCATATCGTAAACATATCTTTAACCACCTAATGGGGATATACATAACACATGGAAGCACTTTCGCACACTACATAGACCTTTTACACATCATTAAGTCTACTTTATTGTCACTCATTAAAGATAATTAAATCTTACACATAGGGCACATAAACATATAAACACGTATTTCCACGTAAACATATCACGGACTTAGAATTTGACCTAACGACGTTAGTCAACATATACGTTTAAGTTTTGGGATGTTACAATTACCTCCCCCTTAAGAGGATTCCGTCCCCGGAATCACTTCAGCATCAAAAAGGTGGGGATAGGTCTCCCGCATTACGGACTCGTCTCCCAAGTCATACTTTCGCCGTGATTGTGTTTCCACTTTATGAGAACTAGATCGATAGTCTTTCGTCGTAGCTTCTTTTGTTTCCTTCCCAATATCGCAACAGGTTCATCGACAATCTGCTTGTTGGGATTAATACTTACGTCCTCGAGTGGAATGACATCCTTTTCATTCGCATAGCACTTACGTAGGTAACACACATGAAATGTATTGTGAATTCCATTAAGTTCAGAAAGCATGGGTAAACTTTCTAAGGGGGAAGATTCAACATAAAGAAAATCTTGAGCAAAAGTTGAATATTGACCCTGAAGATACTCAGCCTATCTCTTCAGTTGCCAAGAGAAGAAGAACTGGCGAAGGGCCATCTCATTAAGTTCTTTCTTCAGTTTATCTACTTGTAATTTGTATTTACATTCTGTAACTTGTATAAATTCCATTTCCTTGTATAAATGAAGTTACCAGTTTGTAACCACAAGGTAGATAAAAAATTAAAATCTAACAAACCTAAAAGAAAAACCTAAGGCATTTATTGATCTATAAAAATGCCTTAAGAAACTTAGATAGATTTAAATCGAACAAGTCTCTATCGTTCACACTTGTATAGATACAAGAACTAGAAAAAGACTTAGACTATATTTCTAGACAAATAGGGGGAATTTGTTAGGACCAGTTCACCTGGAACTGGCCAGTCACCAGTTCACACTGACCAGTCACCAGTTGCATCAGGTGACCCAGTAAAACTGGTGACCAAGAAGATTTGTCCAGAAATATATTGAAGTCCAGTTGCACCGTACAGTTAACGCAACTGAAGACTTCCTCCAGTTGAGAACTGACCAAGTTGAAGAATCATTCCAGTTGAAGTCGAAGACAACAAATGGAAGATAGAGAATGCAATGGCAGCGAAGCCCAGTTGACATTCTAGTCAGTTACAAACTGGAGACCATCAGTGGAAAGCCCTTACAAAGCTTTACACTGATTGCGAGGAATTGACTTGTATACTTTATGTACCTTTACCCGGATAATAAGCCTTGTCTTATTATTTAAGTAATAAAAGGTACATAAAGGTGGTTGTGTAAAGTTGCTTTATCATGCGACTTTACACTGCTTTTTAAGGAATTAAATGCTATTGCTTAAATGCTCTCAACCACATTTGTACGGCTAAAGTTAACATCCCAATGTTAACTTTGCCTATAAATACAAGTCATTGCACAACCAAGAATTTAAGTGTTCAACTCACCAAGTGAAAAACATACAAACACTTCACACTTTGCAAACCTGCAATATTCTTGGTGAACTTGTGCAATCTTCTCTCAATCGCTAAAAGGAACATTTCACACTTTAAGTGTTTCGATTGTCTTGAGAAATTCCGAGTATAGATCAATTGTATTTCATAGGTTGTTAGGATATTTACATTCGTGTATTATCTTGGTTCCGCATCAACCTTGTAATTTGTTTAATATCAATAAATAAATTACACATTGAAAATACATATTGTCTCATCAAGTTATCTTACAAGTTATTTGTATTATTGCATTGTTCTTTACTTATTGTCTTTTATATAAGTAATCTATCTATAACTTGGTATATACACACTGCAACTGGTCGTCTCCAGTTCAGTGCATATATTGCAAAGTAACTCCACCATCGACATAGAGGTGTCTTCAGTAGTACCGTCTAACAAGTTGGGACTTACAGAGCACTTTGAGTAGCATGCGGAAGCTTGGTTTTGACTTTGAATTCATTTCCATTCAGTTGGCCCAAGTGTATCCTTAGTAACAATTTTCAGCGTATATAACTTGGGCACTCCTTTTCTTTGTAGGGAAAGATTCATCCCTTGTTGGGTTAGCGAGACCCTGACCGACGTGATCTCTTCTTTCCTTTGCCTTACCTCTCTTGATTCAAGATAGGTCGCCTGACCTTCTTCAAAAGTTTTCATTCTTTTGGCAAAGAACTTTTCTTCATTCTTTTTCAAGACTGCCAATCCACCAGATTGCTGAGCCAACCTCTTTGTCTCATCCTCAGCATCTTTAAGTTCATCACCAATAATTTGCTCACTTATAAACTTCTGAGACAGCTCCTCTTCTTTTTTCTTACTTAACCGTTCATGTTGACGAACAACTTCCTCATGAGACAGTTCAGCAGTAGAAGTTGTGGATTTGGGAAAGGCTCCAGACATTAACTTTTCTTGTTGTTCCCTTGCTGAAGTGGGAACTTTTGGTGGCTTGTTTTGAGTAACCACTGCTTGGGGGGGGGGGGGGGGGGGGGGGGGGGGGGGGGGGGGGGGGGGGGGGGGGGGGGGGGGGGGGGGGGGGGGGGGGGGGGGGGGGGGGGGGGGGGGGGGGGGGGGGGGGGGGGGGGGGGGGGGGGGGGGGGGGGGGGGGGGGGGGGGGGGGGGGGGGGGGGGGGGGGGGGGGGGGGGGGGGGGGGGGGGGGGGGGGGGGGGGGGGGGGGGGGGGGGGGGGGGGGGGGGGGGGGGGGGGGGGGGGGGGGGGGGGGGGGGGGGGGGGGGGGGGGGGGGGGGGGGGGGGGGGGGGGGGGGGGGGGGGGGGGGGGGGGGGGGGGGGGGGGGGGGGGGGGGGGGGGGGGGGGGGGGGGGGGGGGGGGGGGGGGGGGGGGGGGGGGGGGGGGGGGGGGGGGGGGGGGGGGGGGGGGGGGGGGGGGGGGGGGGGGGGGGGGGGGGGGGGGGGGGGGGGGGGGGGGGGGGGGGGGGGGGGGGGGGGGGGGGGGGGGGGGGGGGGGGGGGGGGGGGGGGGGGGGGGGGGGGGGGGGGGGGGGGGGGGGGGGGGGGGGGGGGGGGGGGGGGGGGGGGGGGGGGGGGGGGGGGGGGGGGGGGGGGGGGGGGGGGGGGGGGGGGGGGGGGGGGGGGGGGGGGGGGGGGGGGGGGGGGGGGGGGGGGGGGGGGGGGGGGGGGGGGGGGGGGGGGGGGGGGGGGGGGGGGGGGGGGGGGGGGGGGGGGGGGGGGGGGGGGGGGGGGGGGGGGGGGGGGGGGGGGGGGGGGGGGGGGGGGGGGGGGGGGGGGGGGGGGGGGGGGGGGGGGGGGGGGGGGGGGGGGGGGGGGGGGGGGGGGGGGGGGGGGGGGGGGGGGGGGGGGGGGGGGGGGGGGGGGGGGGGGGGGGGGGGGGGGGGGGGGGGGGGGGGGGGGGGGGGGGGGG
Organism: Erigeron breviscapus; assembly: GCA_034093135.1. Lineage (NCBI taxonomy): Eukaryota > Viridiplantae > Streptophyta > Magnoliopsida > Asterales > Asteraceae > Erigeron > Erigeron breviscapus. Next base: position 285,350,995 of record CM067167.1, read on the forward strand.
GGGGGGGGGGGGGGGGGGGGGGGGGGGGGGGGGGGGGGGGGGGGGGGGGGGGGGGGGGGGGGGGGGGGGGGGGGGGGGGGGGGGGGGGGGGGGGGGGGGGGGGGGGGGGGGGGGGGGGGGGGGGGGGGGGGGGGGGGGGGGGGGGGGGGGGGGGGGGGGGGGGGGGGGGGGGGGGGGGGGGGGGGGGGGGGGGGGGGGGGGGGGGGGGGGGGGGGGGGGGGGGGGGGGGGGGGGGGGGGGGGGGGGGGGGGGGGGGGGGGGGGGGGGGGGGGGGGGGGGGGGGGGGGGGGGGGGGGGGGGGGGGGGGGGGGGGGGGGGGGGGGGGGGGGGGGGGGGGGGGGGGGGGGGGGGGGGGGGGGGGGGGGGGGGGGGGGGGGGGGGGGGGGGGGGGGGGGGGGGGGGGGGGGGGGGGGGGGGGGGGGGGGGGGGGGGGGGGGGGGGGGGGGGGGGGGGGGGGGGGGGGGGGGGGGGGGGGGGGGGGGGGGGGGGGGGGGGGGGGGGGGGGGGGGGGGGGGGGGGGGGGGGGGGGGGGGGGGGGGGGGGGGGGGGGGGGGGGGGGGGGGGGGGGGGGGGGGGGGGGGGGGGGGGGGGGGGGGGGGGGGGGGGGGGGGGGGGGGGGGGGGGGGGGGGGGGGGGGGGGGGGGGGGGGGGGGGGGTTCTAGTGATGGAAGTGTGGAAATCATCTTGAGATGTAGAAGAGAAAGAAATTTTATTGAAGAGTTGGCGAAGATGGGCGGTGAAGAGAATGTTTGTTTGGGGGAGTTCAAGAAGTGCTGGCACAACTTCTTTAAGAGCTGACTCAGAAACTTCATTTTTCAGCTTGTCCAATAAGGCAGAGATGGCAGAATTAGAGGTGCTGACCTTCTTCATGCTTTCATTCAGCAAGGTTTGATTTCTTCTAAACAACTGCTCATTTGACTTTGTGTGGATGACTTGATTCTTGGTGATCCCAAACACCATACCTTTGAGCTCAGCTAGCTCATCATTCAAGTCAACATTTCCAGCTATCAACTTTAGAAAGTTTTCATGAGCCTCAATATGAACCTGAGCTACTTGGTCTACCAGCCAAGCATACAAGTATCCATGTCTATTCCCTTGACTTTGGCAGATTTGCACCCTTCTCAACAATTCTTGTAGCTGACGAGTTTCAACATAATCCAGGCCAGGTACATTGACAGCAGTAAAAGCAGTGGTGAGTTCTTCATCAGCAGAAGGGACCTTGAAATCCTTTAGAGAGACAGGATACTTAGAGCAAGGAACCCTGAAAAAATCTGGGTGGTGCAATGGTGGCACTTCCATGATTATTTCATCATCAACTTCTTCCACCTCAACATAAAAAGCTGGCTTTATTCTTTGAAGGTGACATAATTCCACCCTTCGCTGAAGCTCAGCATCATTCACTTCAGGCACATAGTCTCCATAGAAACCAACTTGTTCATGAGAAGTTGTGGGTCTTTGAGAGTAGCATGGTGGAGGGGGCATATCGTCCAACAACTCTGGGATAACCTCAGATTCAGTAGGAGGAGAGGAGATCAACATATATCCCAAGTCTTCATCTAAGAAACCACTTACATAAGCCTTTTCTTCACTTTCTTCTGCGGCAGCGAGTGTGATTTCAGCATCATTATCTTGGAGGTCAAACTCGCTGCCCAAATCTTCATCAGTTTCCATTTCACTTGATAAGATATTTGTCTCAGTCCCTGCACAGACAGTTTCCAAGACAATAGAAGAAGGAGGGGTAAGGGAACCTTGTGCCTTAGTCTCAGTGTGTTGTTCCACCAAGACATCATCGGCCGTATAATGTGTTGACTCTAGCATCACCTGTGATCTGGCTGCTGTCAACGACTCAGAGGGTAATTGAGAAGAAGGGGAATTATTTGGGGGAGGAGTTGGACTTTGACCTCTAGTGGGCTGGGGTGACCCAATATCTTCACCAACCTCGCCTACAGAAGTTTGAGGTGGCTGCCTGCTGTTCCCATTTGTCTCGTCAGCAGCCTGTTGGGAGGCTGCTGATGGGGTGGCCTGGGTACTATCGTCCTTGGGCAGTGAGGACTTCCTAACCTTGGGTTGGCCCTTTGGTACACTCCGCTTACGTTTTGGGACGTTAGCGGAGGGTGAAGATTGTGAAGTTTGTGTTGAGGATGCTGCCTTGGATTTTGCTTTGGTCTTTTTGGAGGCTTTGGAGGTCGCTGGGGGGTTTACCAGCGAGCCAGCCTCTAAAGGCATTTGAGCATCCACAACGACCGTATCAGCCACTTCATCAGTAGGAAGTGCTGCCTCCCAGTCGCTGTTTTTGGGGTATAAAGAAGAGTTAAGGGAGAAAAGTACCTCTTTTATATGTGGAGTGAGGCGAGCAACCAAGTGTTCAGCTGGTTGCTTGTAAATATTGTTTCCAACCCTTGCTGTTGGAATTGTTGAAGCATTTGGTAGCACATACTCATCACCCAGCGCCTCCTTGAAAATAAGGGAGAAGAATCTTGTAAAGGGCACAGTGTGTGACCTATTGTTCATGCTGATCTTGTTCTTCATATCATTGAAGATCAGCTGGGCATAATCCACAAATCGTCCTTCAGCAAGAGCGTGGATGGTAACGTTTAAATAAAGGAAAAGAAATTTTATCCAAAAAAAATACTTGAGTGTGCGCCGTATTGAACAGTCGTAACCTGTCAGTCAGACTGTCACATACAGACAAATGACGTCATCAGGGCAAAAATTGAGGTGACCTTTCAGTTTGAATATATAAAACATGTGGTTCAAGATTTTGCCACGTCACCCACATAGTTACTTTGAAAACACTTAGTTTTGAAAATATCCTATGTTTTATTAAATGAGAATTTTAATTTCTTAAGAAGGATATTTGGAAAGATCACATGCTGAAAGATGCTCAGCATGTTTAATGTTTTGTCAGCGACTTCACAACTAACGTTGGTCGCTGACTGCAGTTTTTGGCAAACTGTCAGCCATCAACGGATTTGATAAGTCTTTACCACTAGCCTTTTGCTAGTGGACTAGATGAAGACTTTTAGCTCTCCATTGCTTTTATTTTGCTTTTTCCCAAAGCAACAGGGATCAACGGATTTTATAAGTCTTTACCAATAACCGTTTGCTATTAGACTAGATGAAGACTTTTAGCTCTTCATTGCTATTATTTGTTTTTTCCCAAAGCAACAGGGATCAACGGATTTTATGAGTCTTTACCAATAACCGTTTGCTATTGGACTAGATGAAGACTTTTAGCTCTTCATAGCTATTATTTGCTTTTTCCGAAAGCAACAGGGATCAACGGATTTTATAAGTCTTTACCAATAGCCGTTTGCTACTGGACTAGATGAAGACTTTAAGCTCTTCATTGCTTTGAGACCAGCGAGTAAGACTGACTTAAGCTCGCTGAATTAGCATACATGACAAGTCATGTCGCTGATTCCCCATTTAATATTCCTAACTTGCTAACAAGCAGTTTGAATCTAGTTTCATCCAATGGTTTAGTAAAGATGTCAGCTAGTTGATCATCAGTTGGAATGAAGTAGATCTCAATGTCACCTTTCATGACATGATCACGAATAAAGTGATATCGAATATCAATATGCTTAGTTTTGGAATGTTAAACTGGGTTGTGTGTAATAGCAATGGCACTTGTATTATCACACATGATTGGAATTTTAGAGTATTCCAAATCATAGTCAGCAAGCTGATGTTTCATCCATAGCATTTGGGCACAACAGCTCGCTGCAGAGACATATTCTGCCTCAGCTGTGGAGATGGAAACTGTGTGTTGCTTTTTACTAGTCCAACTAGTCAGCTTCCCCCCCCCCCCCCCCCCCCCCCCCCCCCCCCCCCCCCCCCCCCCCCCCCCCCCCCCCCCCCCCCCCCCCCCCCCCCCCCCCCCCCCCCCCCCCCCCCCCCCCCCCCCCCCCCCCCCCCCCCCCCCCCCCCCCCCCCCCCCCCCCCCCCCCCCCCCCCCCCCCCCCCCCCCCCCCCCCCCCCCCCCCCCCCCCCCCCCCCCCCCCCCCCCCCCCCCCCCCCCCCCCCCCCCCCCCCCCCCCCCCCCCCCCCCCCCCCCCCCCCCCCCCCCCCCCCCCCCCCCCCCCCCCCCCCCCCCCCCCCCCCCCCCCCCCCCCCCCCCCCCCCCCCCCCCCCCCCCCCCCCCCCCCCCCCCCCCCCCCCCCCCCCCCCCCCCCCCCCCCCCCCCCCCCCCCCCCCCCCCCCCCCCCCCCCCCCCCCCCCCCCCCCCCCCCCCCCCCCCCCCCCCCCCCCCCCCCCCCCCCCCCCCCCCCCCCCCCCCCCCCCCCCCCCCCCCCCCCCCCCCCCCCCCCCCCCCCCCCCCCCCCCCCCCCCCCCCCCCCCCCCCCCCCCCCCCCCCCCCCCCCCCCCCCCCCCCCCCCCCCCCCCCCCCCCCCCCCCCCCCCCCCCCCCCCCCCCCCCCCCCCCCCCCCCCCCCCCCCCCCCCCCCCCCCCCCCCCCCCCCCCCCCCCCCCCCCCCCCCCCCCCCCCCCCCCCCCCCCCCCCCCCCCCCCCCCCCCCCCCCCCCCCCCCCATGACCCGAATAAAGTGATATCGAATATCAATATGCTTAGTTTTGGAATGTTAAACTGGGTTGTGTGTAATAGCAATGGCACTTGTATTATCACACATGATTGGAATTTTAGAGTATTCCAAATCATAGTCAGCAAGCTGATGTTTCATCCATAACATTTGGGCACAACAGCTCGCTGCAGAGACATATTCTGCCTCAGCGGTGGAGATGGAAACTGTGTGTTACTTTTTGCTAGTCCAACTAGTCAGCTTCCCCCCCAACAGTTGACATCCTCCACTGGTGCTTTTGCGATCGAGCATGCAACCAGCATAGTCGGAGTCAGAATAGCCAACTAACTCAAAGTTGGAGTCCTTAGGGTACCAAAGACCCAACATGGGTGTACCCTTGAGATATTTGAAGATACGCTTCACAGCGATGAGATGAGATTCTCTAGGAGAAGCTTGATAGCGAGCACAGAGACATGTTGCAAACATGATGTCTGGGCGACTCGCTGTGAGATACATGAGTGACCCAGTCATGCCACGATAGTAAGTAGGATTCACATACTTACCATCAGGGTCAGCGTGAAGATTATTAGGAGGGGACATTGGAGTTCCCTTTGGAGTGACATGGGTGAAGTCAAACTTATGCAACATATCCCGAATATATTTTTCTTGATTGATAAATATTCCAGGGGGAAGCTGCTTGATTTGTAACCCCAAAAAGAAGGTTAGTTCACCCATCATACTCATTTCGAAAGTGCTAGACATAAGAGAACTAAACTTTCGACAGAGTTTGGTGGATAGGGAACCAAAGATAATGTCATCGACATAAATCTGCACATACAGAACATCACCCTTATGCTTGTAGATAAAAAGGGTGCTGTCAATGGTTCCCCTACGAAAGCCATGGTCAAGAAGGAAGGTAGACAAAGTGTCATACCAAGCTCTAGGAGCTTGTTTAAGACCATATAAGGCTTTATTTAGCTTGTAGACATAGTGAGGATGCTTTGGATCCTCAAAGCCAGGAGGCTGCTTAACATGGACTTCTTCATCAAGATCACCATTTAAGAAGGCACTCTTACTATTACTTTCATCTAATTCACTTTACCTCATTTCATATTAAACACATAAGCACTTAATCACATAATCCCTTATAAGGCGCATAAACATAATAGACTTGACGTTAACTAACGGAAAGTCAAATAGTCAAACATAAAACGTTTGGGATGTTACACATGTCATTCCGAATCTTGTGAGTTGCTTTTTGCATGGATGTTTGTAAGTCAACTGGCATTCAACCATGTTGTCTGTTCTTATTTGTGATTAATACAAGTTAACTAGGGGTGACGACCTTTTACCGAAAAAGAAACAAAGAATTAATCAGCATCAGAAGCTGACTTTAAATCCCAAGCGATTCTTAAGTCTTCAACTCGAACCGTCCTTTTAAAAGGAATTGTCAGCAACTTCATTCTTACAGTAGAAATGATAGTCGCACACAGTTTATCATGAGTCGGTTCATTCACATCATACAAAATCTCATTTTACATTTCCCACCATATGGCCATACCCACATTTTTTTTTATTCATATTTTTTCACAATATTGACTATAACTAGTCACTATCATTCCCATTCAATTACCATTTTTTTTTAATTTCAATGTTGTGTGTAAATAATGATCTTGTAGTATCGTAGTCACTTCTAATATTTTTGAGTTGGATGGTTGTGAATGGAAATTACCTTAGAAAAAAAAGGAAATTGAGATTATGATGATTCTCTGAAGTTATAACAATTTTACTAGTAAAGTTGAAAAAATCTTGATCTTTAAATTAAAATTAATGATCTATATTTAAAAATCACCTTTAAATTTTATTCTTTGATTTTAATGCATCAGTGAAGATTCTCTCCGGTTTCACAATCTTGAAATGGTGGGTTT
>CM067167.1:285358443-285374278 GCA_034093135.1 Erigeron breviscapus
CCTTTCCCCCAAAACCATCCTATCCTTCCTTCACCTCCATTCATCCCCAATCTTCCCCAGTCACTCCGATGTTCACACAATTTCAATTTCTCAATTTCAATTTAGGGCTCAAATCAATTGAGGGTGTTGAGAAGCACTGGGGATCTTCTATTTCCAGTGCTCTTAGTCTCAAAGCGATTAAAAACAAGACCATTGATCTGGTATATTCATATATTTCCCTTCCTTTACTTATATCTCTCTATATATATATATATATATATATATATATATATATATCGTGAATATAATTGTAATAATAATTAGATTTCAATCCTTGATTGTAATAGATATATATATATATATATATATATATATATATATATATATATATATATATATATATATATATATATATATATATATATATATATATATATATATATATATATATATATATATATATATATATATATATATATATATATATATATATATATATATATATATATATATATATATATATATATATATATATATATATATATATATATATATATATATATATATATATATATATATATATATATATATATATATATATATATATATATATATATATATATATATATATATATATATATATATATATATATATATATATATATATATATATATATATATATATATATATATATATATATATATATATATATATATATATATATATATATATATATATATATATATATATATATATATATATATATATATATATATATATATATATATATATATATATATATATATATATATATATATATATATATATATATATATATATATATATATATATATATATATATATATATATATATATATATATATATATATATATATATATATATATATATATATATATATATATATATATATATATATATATATATATATATATATATATATATATATATATATATATATATATATATATATATATATATATATATATATATATATATATATATATATATATATATATATATATATATATATATATATATATATATATATATATATATATATATATATATATATATATATATATATATATATATATATATATATATATATATATATATATATATATATATATATATATATATATATATATATATATATATATATATATATATATATATATATATATATATATATATATATATATATATATATATATATATATATATATATATATATATATATATATATATATATATATATATATATATATATATATATATATATATATATATATATATATATATATATATATATATATATATATATATATATATATATATATATATATATATATATATATATATATATATATATATATATATATATATATATATATATATATATATATATATATATATATATATATATATATATATATATATATATATATATATATATATATATATATATATATATATATATATATATATATATATATATATATATATATATATATATATATATATATATATATATATATATATATATATATATATATATATATATATATATATATATATATATATATATATATATATATATATATATATATATATATATATATATATATATATATATATATATATATATATATATATATATATATATATATATATATATATATATATATATATATATATATATATATATATATATATATATATATATATATATATATATATATATATATATATATATATATATATATATATATATATATATATATATATATATATATATATATATATATATATATATATATATATATATATATATATATATATATATATATATATATATATATATATATATATATATATATATATATATATATATATATATATATATATATATATATATATATATATATATATATATATATATATATATATATATATATATATATATATATATATATATATATATATATATATATATATATCTATAAAGCGTTATTAGATTCTGATAACGTGGTTGATGGATTAAGAATATCCTAATCTGCTTTCTCTAATGTCTTTATTTCCAGCTGCTGATATTTTACTATGGCGACAAAAGCAAATGTCCGGCGCCATTTTTGTTTCTGCAACGGTTATATGGCTTCTCTTTGAATGGATTGGCTACCATCTTCTTCCATTTTTATGTCACTTTCTAATACTTACGTTGGCGATATTGTTTCTGTTGTCCAATCTTTCTTCTTTTGTTAACAAGTGAGTTGCTTACTTTACTTTCTATGGTTACATTACTTAGTTCCAATCTTTATTCATTACCAACTTTATACAACGTTTATCGTTGGAGCATCAAAAGCATTGCTGAAGTTACACTAAAGTAACAAAAAATGTAAAATTAACATACTATCTTGTTTTGATAGGTCTCCTCCAAAGTTCCCTGATATTTTGATGTTTTTTATAGGCTGGTGGCCCGTATTATCCTGTGCATACCGGTAGAAAAGACAGTGATCATTCTTTCCCTCAACTTTCGTACGAGCTTCCTAGTCCCTTAGATGATCTTCCAACAAGTACAAACTGATAACACTTGCTGAGGATTGCAAGATGCACTGTGACTTAAGTTGTGAGTAAAAAGTTTTGAGTCTATTATCGTTTACTTATGTCTATTGTATGGTGGCTATTTATGCAGGGTAACCGTAGCACGGGAGACAACTTTAATGGTGTTCCGAATATAGATCATACGCAAGATTTTGTTAGAAAAGATATTATTGGATGGCTAAAATGGCTACGATACACTGTTGACTTTCAGGATTTCCGTTTTGATTTTGCAAGAGGGTAATGCCAAATAGATTCTTTTTTATATTCGTTTACATACAGTTTTATCTCAAACTTGCTATCATTAATCATAGATTTATTGTATGTGACATATAGTTATTCTTCAAAATATATGAAAGAATTTAGGTAACAGATTGTAACAGTTTCGAGTCAAAATGGGTAATTCATGCTACATGTCAACACAGAAGTGCGTTCCTTATTCTTTGGAAATTTTTGGCAGACATTATTAGTTTTCTGTTTCAGATCCATCTTTGGGTTCTTGGGCGCATTAAAGAACAACTCGATATTATTATGGATGTTATATTCATGTACCAAAGCTCTTACGTGTTCAAAATCCACGATTATTGCAGTCTCTTAATCCTTGGGTTATATTTATAACTAAATTGCAGTATTTGCTCATGTTGTGCTTGGTTTTAGTGGGGATCCTTGTCTTTACAGTCATAGTGTAAGCATCTTACCTTGCAGACCCACGATTGTGAAACTTCATTTAAGATTAAAATCCTACTAAGTTGTATTGTTTCTTATTTTTATTTTAGGTTTATTGTAACAAATGGTGGTTCTGGTCACAATGTTGCTGGTTTGAGGTAATATCAAAGGCACAATTATTTCCTTTCTTGTAATCTGTTCTCTATGTACTATTTCAGTTTCATATAGTAGAAAGTGTTTCTGTGATCAGATACAAGGAGTATCAACTCCAAGATTATGGTTCTTGGTTTGTTAAAAAGGTAAGTGTATTAGTGTATTTCAACAATAGTTCAAACAATCAATCAAGAATACTTAAGTAATACTTGCTTCATCTTTTTTTATTTGAACTATTGTTATATCCTTAAGTAATACTTGCTATCATCTTTTTTTTTGTAGGGCAATTGGATTATATGAAGTACAAAGTGGATTCAAGAAGAAGACTAAACTCAATTGGGTCAACTCTAAGGTAAGCACCAAATACAAACTGATATGTTATCTTTTATTCCCTTTTGTTGACAACAAGGCTGCATTTTTCGGCCTACACTTGTTTTCGTGGGGGTCTGTTTTGGAGCAACAGCAGCAGCAACAACAAATGAACCCCAACAAAGTAGATGATGATTAGACATAAAATTATGCTTAGTTTGAAGCTTTAGTTGGTATCTCCATAGAAATACTACATCTTCCATCTCAAAGTATTTGTCTGGCAGAAAATAACACACGGTATTAAGAAAGTTTTAGGGAGGAAATGCTAATGCTTTAATGTTATATCTGTTTCGAAAATATATAATACTTTTCTGATGTAAGGTGTTCTAATAACCTTTTTGGCATACAAATAAAAATATGCTGCTCGCCTGCTTTTTTGCCTTCCTAAGTTATTTAGGATTTTACTTATCTGTTGTGTGTTTGTTTGATTTGGTAAGGTGATGGGTAGGGTAACCATATATATGGTGGACTTTGTTGCTCGCCTGCTCTTTTTCCTTGTTTCTGGTTGCTTGTTTCTGTTTGGTGCAAGTTTAGGTTTTGGTAAGGTGATGGGTAGGGTAACCATATATATGGTGGACTTTGTTGCTCGCCTGCTCTTTTTCCTTGTTTCTGGTTGCTTGTTTCTACTCTGTTTTGGTGCAATTTTGCAATTTTTGCTTTGTGCAATTTTCGCCTGCTCTTTTCTGCTCTTTAATATATATATTTGTCTCCTTTTTAATGTATTGTATTTGTCAGATTGGGGAAGGTAAAAAATGATACACGGCTGATGATTTGGATGAAATTCGTGAAGAATGGGCAAATTATGTGGCAAACTTCATTTACCGGTCTTGAATTCTATATAATTTAGCGGTTGTAAACTTTTATGGTTAATTTTAGAATTTTAAAATAACTTGTAGTTGTATGAAACACATTATTTTGATATATATGAAATGTGTTCTTTTGCTATTTGTGTATTTATTTGTATTATGAGCGAGATTAACTGTTATTTAATGTGTGGATATTAATAATTTTATAAAAAAAAATAAATTTTAATAGTGTCATAAAAGCGTGTCGTAAAAGAATGTCATAAAAGCGTGTCATAAATTCATGACGCTCCAAATGCGTGTCATAAAAATTTATGACGGGTCGATTTATGACACCAAAAAGCGTGTCATCTGACCCCTTTTATGACACCAAATCGGTGTCATTAAAGGTGTTTTTTCTAGTAGTGACTGTACTTTATTTTGAATCCTTGGTTCAAATAAATATGGTGTTAAGGTAATTCCACTAGATGTAGATTCATCCTTATTCCAAACTTTATCAATCTTGTCATGATCTATTTTCTCAAAATCAATTTCAGTAGACGTAAATACAGTATCACATCCTTTCATTGTAAAACATTTTATAATTTTCTCAACATGACAAGTTGGATTCACACAATTAGATCCTACTAGTACATTTGCATCATAAACAGCATTATTAGGATCCAACGGTTTGACAAATGAAGTCACAGTTTCAGTTTTCTTATTTTTAGGTCTTGTCTTTTTCAGTGAACTCTCAGAGGTCTTAAGATTATCAGTTTGGTTTTCTGTCTGAGACAAAGAAGATTGACCAACAAGAATTTCTTCTTTCTCAGTCAGTTTTGTTAGAGATTCACTATAATTATCATTAAAAGAACCCCTAACTTCTTTATAATCCATTCCCAAACCACTTTTATTCTTCGAATCTCGTGGAATAGGAGTTTGCAACTGCATTGATCTTATAAGTTCAGAACCTCTAATTTGTTCAAGTCTGTTGTTAAGCTTAACAATTTCTAGTTTAGCATCAACTAACTCTTTCTCTTTCTTAGAAAAGTCCTCAGTTAGTTTAGCATACTGTTCATTACCTACTTTTTCCATTAAAACTGACTCTCTTAATTTTTCTTTTAAAACATGAACATCTTTATCTAAAGCTCGAATTTTATCTTTATAAAGATTTTCTTGTTTTGCCAAACTAGAATTTTTGGCAAAAAATGAGTCATTTTCCTTCTTAAAAGTAGAGTTTTGACTAGTCAAGTTTAATACGGTTTTGTTAAGGATAACCACCTCAAGTTTCATTTCAGACACCATTTTGCAAACATTGACAATTGAAAGCAAAGAACATGATGCCTTCTGATCTGCAGCCTTGCAGTCTGCCATGTATGCAACAAAATCTTCAGTTGTCATACCTTCAGGTATCACAAATTCTTTCATCTGATCTTCAATGCTCTTCTCGGCAACGTCATCAACTGGTTTAGATGACTCAGTATTTCCTTCAGTAGCTTTAACAGCTGTCATAGGTTCACTCTCAGATCTCACTATCTCAGCAACCTTCTTCATATTCTGCTAGACTATCTCAGATGCTCTCTCTTCACTAGTGTATACAACATAATCAATTGTTTCAGCAACTTCGTTTGCAACATGCGCATAGTCATCATAAATCTCAACTAAAAATGCATGATTTGAAGTATCTTCAGATTGTGTATCCCACTGATAAGTACCATCTGGATTTTGAACAACAACAGCCTTGGACTCCAGAAGCTGAGGAGAACCTTGTTGTTGAGGAGTAGCAGGAAAAGTAATCATTGCTTGAGTTTTCTGGTAATTGGGTGGAGTAATACCGCCTTGATTGTAGTTTTGTCTACCAGCAACGGTATTATCAGTCCTCTTTGGACGTTGACACTATCTTGCAAAGTGACCAAATCCATCGCAATTATAACATTTCACCTTGGATTTGTCAAAACCTTTTGTGCCATTACCCAAAAATCTTCCAGTTCTCTGAGAAAATCTTCTGACTTTAATAGTTAACATTGCAAGCTGCCATTGCAGATCCATTTCTTCTAAATCATCAGGATCTATCTGATTGTAATCATCATCAATCAATGCAGGATCAGTAACCTTTCCACCAATATAAGCTTCATGAGCCGAACCAGAAGGCTGAGTAGAGATTCATTCTTCCCTCTGCAGAGCTCATACTCATTTGCATGGAATGATATGACTGAGTGTTGCTCTTAACATTAGTTGTGGAATTGTCATAAGCAACATAACCTGCAATTCCATCTGCATCAACTATTGGTGTAGCATCAACACCACTTAGAAATGCATTGGATCTTGAGCTAGTACTTGCCAAATGAACTGAAGAAGCATGATATAAAGATGGATCTTGAGTAAAATCCGCATGAGTATCCTTGATTCTTCTCTTCATTTCTCTATTCTTAAGTTTGGAGACTACTGTTTCAAAATCCCATGAACTGTATTCATTGTCATCTTGAAGGTGATGAACATATTCAGTCCATATTTTTGGTAGTGAATCCAAAAACTTATCTACTAACTCAGTCTGAGGATAGACAACCTCAAAATACGATAACTCAGTTGTCAGATGACTGAATCGAGCAATTATCTCATCAAGAGATTCTCCTTTCAGTCCATTAAAGGCTTCATACTGACGTTTAAGAAGTTTAATACGATTTCTCTTCAAAGTAGCATCGCCCTCACAGTACTTTCCTAGAGCGTCCCACAAATCCTTTGAAGTAGTGTACTTTTTGAACAAATGTACACTTTCTTGTGGTAAGGCCATAGTAAGAGTTGAAAGAGCCTTTCCTTCCACCACGTATTTCTTCTTTTCATCATCTGGCATATCAGTATAAGTATATCTACCAATTACGCCATTTTTCTCATAAGTTGGCCAATCAAAACCTTGAGTTATCACCACCCACATATCAATATCATTCAGACGAACATAATCTTCAAATCGTCTTTTCCACATCCAATAATTCTCCATACGGAAAAGCTTTGGAGGTGTGTTTCCACGACCAACCTCATGATCATGCATGATAAGTTGATTGATAAGTGTGGCATTAGGAGAGTTTCCGGCAGCAGGTACAGTAGACATTTTTAAGTTTCGTAAAACGAAAATTAACAAACAAAAAAAAAGTTACTGTAGCAATTCAGTTCGTGCAGACGTGGGACGAAGTACTTCACACGAAAACACTGAGTTCATGAAGACGTGGCACGAAGTCACACAAAGAGCATGTGACACGAAGTGACGCACGAAGGACACTTGTCACGAATCTAAACACGAAGATCACCTCGTGCTGACGTAAGCACGAGGGTAATCCTTCATGCTGATGACGTCAGCACGAGGTTCGTCTCTTTGGTCCTTTGTTTTACTTGTACATAACGTTCAGCCATCGTTTAAGTGTTCTACGACACTTATAAACCTTGGCTCTACATTCTTGTACCTGCAAAACAATTATATAACACACAAACATAACAATAACCATAACTTGATCTTATATTGAAGTTCAAACGTAATCATTAAACACAAACGTAAGTCCTAATGACTTATTATTTAAACGATTACACAGATATTCCTAAGAACAAAAACGTTAATCAAATCTATGTTGCTACTGTCACAAAAATCTGCATCTACAAGCCCATCAGACCTGGCCCATTTCCATGTATGCAAGCCCAGTTCACTCAATTCGGACAAACAAGCGGGTCAAAGGTCCGGATCAGGTTAACACGCGGATCCTCTTGACCCGGCTTCTTAACTGAACTATATTTAAACTCAATACACGGCAGGATTTTCTTTTAAAATTTTACATTTACCTTTTCTCTCTTACTTTACCTTTCTAATTTCAAATTCAACTTCCGATCAAAACTGCGTCGGGTTATCTTCACGAAATCTCTTAACAAAATCCTTTTAATAATAAATCAAAGTTTCTGGTCTATCGAGCATCTGGGAACACATTTTGCCCTTCCTTTTCTCCAATCTGTGTTCATAACAAGGTCAGGTTTCGAAATTTCATTATGCACTCAAAGTGTTTGACAAAATGCTTCTATGAAATTATCTTTGATATCTGCCTGATTCATGTGTTTAGATGCAATGATTAGGTATTTGTACTGAATGTCATGTGTTTATTTGCCTAGAATTTGATCTGGACTTGCTTAATTTTGTGTTTGTGAATATTTTGTGCATAAATCTTGGCCATTTTCCCTTTTTGCCCTTGAAGATTTGAAGAATCTGGGATTGATCCGCAATTCTTCATATTTTTTCCAGTTTTTTTCTTCAAATCTTCAAACGATCCGCATTTATTTTTCCTAAATATACCCAGATTTCATCCAAATTGATCCCTGTTTCCACAAACTCGGATCCCTGTTTAAACCATTAATCTTTTTCTCAGTATTCTTCAAATCTTCAAATACCCTTATGCGATCCGCGTTTCTTTATACTTGCCCAGTTTTTCATCATAGACATGACCCAAATTTTGTACAAACTCGGATCCATTTAACAATTATTAATTTTTTTTAATTATTATTAATTATTATTATTGTTTAATCATTTTGATAATTTAATTTTTCCAATCATTTTCATAGAAATTCTCAAAGATTTCGATCCGAGTTTCTCATTCTCGGATCTTGTTATTCTCAAAAAATTTCTAAGTCAACGATCCGCGATTCTCATTCGCGGATCCTTCAAATTGATTAACAAATGAATTTGACTTGACTCAAGTACTTGATCCGCGATTCCACATTCTCGGACCCAAATTGTCAATCATAAATGGCCCACCATCTTTCCCTTGCTTACTGTACACCTTTGATCCGATATTGTACATTTGCGGATCCTTTTACATTTGCGGATCTCTTTTAATCTTATAAGCTTATTTGTCAAAATATTTCTAAGGCTTAGATCCGATATTGTACATTTGCGGATCCTTTTACATTTGCGGATCTCTTTTAATCTTATAAGCTTATTTGTCAAAATATTTCTAAGGCTTAGATCCGATATTGTACATTTGCGGATCCTTTTACATTTGCGGATCTCTTTTAATCTTATAAGCTTATTTGTCAAAATATTTCTAAGGCTTAGATCCGATATTGTACATTTGCGGATCTCTTTTAATCTTATAAGCTTATTTGTCAAAATATTTCTAAGGCTTAGATCCGATATTGTACATTTGTGGATCCTTTTACATTTGCGGATCTTCACTTTCCTTCCAATAATTTGTGACCAATATTTCTGTTAAGGTTTGGATCCGCATTTCTACATTTGCGGATCTTCACTTTCTTCAACAAAACTTGTTACCTAAATTTTTCTAAGTCATTGATCCGCATTTTTCTTGGATCGATCCGAGAATGTTCATTCTCGGATCCTACACTTAAGAAAAAATTTCAAAATTTTTAACACTTATGAGAAATGTTTCTTAATTTTATAGATCACTTGTTTTGGTCTCTGACACCCAGTTTCCCTAAGATGCAAGGTATCGAACGCCTTGATGTACTACCTTCGTAGTCTCTTGGAAAATGTCTGTCAGAGTTCTTAAAATGAGTTTTATCTGCTATAAACATGTTTTTGGTTTCTAACACTCAGTTTCCCTGAGATGCAAGGTATTGAACGCCTTGATGTACTACCTTTGTAGTCTCTTGGAAAAGGCTAGTTAGAAATCCTAAAATTCTTTCTTTGAATGAACTCCTTCTGTAATATTTCATGTCTTTCATTCTCCTGCATCCAATGTTTTCAGGACCAGACCGAATAGCGAACCGGTGTTTTTACTGGTCCTTGGTTCGACCGGTCGGATCGGTTGGACCGGATTAAGAACCGGATGACGGTATAAATAATTAAATTAAATATATTTATATATATTTAACAAAATATAAATGATAACAATGAATTATTAATGAGTAAAAATAAACATTTTACTAGTATTATATTTTGAATTTATAAGTTTAGATCAGAACATTTCATAACGTCATTTGATTATTATGAGTATATTTTAATGTACACAATAAAAGTAAAGATACAATGAATTGGACTATTCAATTTGACTCTTCCCTGTGACAGACACTTTCTTGTCTCTTATCTCATCTCACCCTACACCTTACAATACATGTCGATTTTTATTAAAATGAAAACTATTCTCAGTCACAACTCCTACAAAGAAATCTTCCACCCCTCTCACCACCGTCATCTTTCGCCGTCTCTCTCACTACCAAGGTCGATATTGTTCTTCATCTCATTCCACCTTACAGTATATATCTAAAAATATCACAAAACTATAGAGGGAGAGAAGTAGATGAAGGCGTGAAGCTGTGATGCTTTCGGCGATATCACGACGGCGACAGTGTAAGATCCGTCGAAAGACTACAACATCGGTCGATATTGTTCTTCATCTACAAGATCCATCGAAGTTGTGATGCTTCCGATCGTCTTCTCCTTCAAGATCTGGCGTCACCAATCTAAACAGAGAAATCAAAAAACGTCCGGTTCAGTCAAAGCCGACGGTTATCTGGTTTAACCACCGGTTTCCGGTTCAATCGCCGGCCAACTGCACGCCCGTTTCAACACCCATAACCGGACCGCTTACGCTGCCGGCTCCCGGCCGGTCCGGTCCGGTCGTGAAAACATTGCCTGCATCTATTTTCCCGGAGAAGCAAGGTATTGAACGCCTTGATGTACTACCTTTGCATCTCTTGTGAAAACATTTGTAAGAGTTTGTTAGATGTGCCCTTAATGTTTGTCTATTCTTACATTTGTTAACCTTGAACTCATAATCATTTCTACATATTATTTTTCCCAATGGCTTCTCCCTTTAAAACAGGTGATACCACCAACATGACCAACAACAAAGCACTTTCCGATAAATTCTCCTCTGTTTTCCCAATCATTTCACAAATTCTCCTAAATCACCCATCAACACCCGTCTTCACAAATATCTATGATATTCCCGAACAATATATATATCACCTCTGGGCAACTCTTAAGTTCATCCCAACCAAAAACAATCAACCAAAACACTTTGAATATTTCATTACCATGAACAACCAAAAATTCATTCACCGGTTTGATCTTGATGATTTCCGTACCATCTTGGAATTCCCTGAGGCAAATTCCAGAGAAGGGATGACAGAGTTTGTGGTGCCACCTAGTACATATGATATGCTCAGAGCCGTCACTGAGCTTGGCTATGAGGGAGAGTGCAGATTTATAAAAGATTTCAAGAAAAGCAACTTAGCAAGGCTGTGGTACACTCTCTACTCGATTATTCAAGCATGCCTGGCACCCACCAATACTGGTCATGATGGGTTGACCACATTCTCTCTTACATACTTCTATGGCATTGCATTTGATCAACATTTTGATTATGCTAAGATCACTTGGGATCAACTGAAGCACACCATGCAGAGCAAAAAGAAGAAAAGCATGAAATACATCTCATTTCTCCGTTTCTTTTTTGGGTTGATTTCTTATGCCATGAGCACAAACAAGCACATTCCTCGCTTGTCGAACTTAATATCTGTGCATGTTGAAGCCCTTACATATATAAAAGGATCTGCTGGTAGCAATATGGCTCCAACACCTCTTTCTGATGCATTGTTAAGTTATGTGTGTAACATCCCAATCTTTTTAATTAACGGTTGACTAGAGTCGTTAAGTCAACATAACGTGTTCGTTAAGTTTATGGTAGATTTAATGCTTATATGTGGATAATGTGTTATGTGTGTGAGACTTAAATGTCTTATTGATTAATGTAGTAATATGTTAAAGATGTAGTTATATGCTTTTTGAGGTGTTAAAAGTGTATAATGAGTTGTATATAGTCCCAATAGGTGTTTTGGGCTAATAATACGACTTTACGAAGCTTAGGGACCAATTTTGACATAGTGTAAAAGTCAAAAACGGGTTTAAGGTCTTAAGGATGATCATTAGTTGTTATTTGCTGATAATATTATCATTCCTCAAAGCCCTAGCCACCCCCCTTGATCCCCATTAATTTCCTAAGCGAAAATCCATCAAAACATGTGATTCAAGTGAAGTTTGATCAAGATCTCTCATCCTTGCTTTCATCTACAGGTAATATAGATGATTTCCCTTTGATTTGTAATCATAAGAGTCGATCATATGGATCTTGCTTCTGGTCTCTAGGTAATGATTATGTTTCATTGTCGATTATTGAGGTTTTCGGGTAATTTAATGTATTGTAATTGTATCCTCTTGTTCCTTGAACAAGTGATCATGTGAAATCATCATATGAGTCATTTTTTGGGTGCATATGAGGTTTATAGGTCGTGATGGTTGCTATGGTCATCTGATGGTCGAAAATTGTTTGCAAAACTAAGGGTTTACTAGATCTGAAAATTTAGTAATATTTCAAAAATCATATCTCTTTCAATTAAAAGAGTTATGAGATGAATCTTATATTTTTGAAAAGGGCTATGTGTCCTCTTGATTCGGTATGAACAATGTTTCTTTTGATTTTGCCCAGATATGGGTGAAAAATGTCCATTTCCAGAAGTGGTCGGATTTAAGACGAATTCTGTAGGTCTGTTTTGCAGACGCCATAACTAATTCATTAGAGAACTTCAAGAGTCAAACTTTATATTTCTGGAAAGGTCTTTGAATTCCCTACATTTCATAAGAACTAAGTTTTGACTCATTTGGTCATCTTGAGGTCAAAAAGTCGCCTGCAAGTGAAGGGCGCGAGTCAGTCTTTAGACCAGCACTCCATATACGGCGCATAAAACCTATGTGTGGCACATATCAGGGCCTGGGAAGTTTCTGGGTGATTTTTGAAGCAAATATGCGACGCATATTCAAAGCATGCGCCACATAAAGGGTCTGTGAGCCCGTTTGAGGTCCGAAACAAGCGTTTAAGGGTCCTATAAGTGTACCTAAGTTAATGTATGGTCTTATAACCTTATTAGGTTGGGTTTATATAGGTTTAATGACTATAAACTCGAGATAGGTAGTCGGGATCATAAACAAGATACATTAACGTTGCTTATTGATCGTCACGAGGTAAGATACACTACTTTGACACGCTGAGGGTTCAACGAAAAGATGGTTTCAAATAATAACTTCCCAACTTATATCTTGAATTGTTTGTGGGTATTCGGGGTTACACGGGAGGTGATATGGGTTATGTAGTTGACTATTGAGACCTGAAATGCAGTCCCAAATGAAGTATAATGTAGTGAATGTTATGATATGTAGTATAATGTAGTGAATGTTATGATATGAAGTATAATGTAGTGTTATGTTATGAAGTGATATGTAGTATCTTGTGATGCATTGAGATGTAGTATATGTAGCATGTGTTGTTTTGTGCATGATTGTATGGCTTGCTCATCTAGTTCACTAGACTTGTTAAGTTGCCATGACACGTGCACGTTTAAGGGCCCAAAACGTAAAAGCAGTAAACATAGTAAATGTTTAGGTAATGCAGTCACCTAAACTAAATGAGATGCAGGTTCGAGCTCGTTAAAAATTTGATGCAGGAAAGTGTTAAGCTTAACCCGTACTTGCCCTAGCCCGGCTAAGTGCGTTGACCTAGGTTACTTGGGTGGCTCCTAGCAACATGGTCATTGAGATGCAGTTGAGTAATACGAGGGGTCTGACCCGCCCTCATTTGTCTTGTACATACGGATTACTCCAGGATTGGCTTGCCATTCCTTAACGACGTTTGATGTTCAACTGAATGGTTGTCATCTAGTCGGGTGTAACTTATGTTACACATTGACGCAGTTAAAATGTAGTAAAGCAGTTAAAACGTAGAAAAGCAGTTAAATGTAGAAAGCAGTTATGTGGTTATATGTGAAGTAAAGCAGGATAGGCACATTTAGGGTGGTTCATCCTAATATGTTATGTTGATGACATGGTATGTTTGATGTGTGTTGTGCCTTAATGAAGTATATAAATCCATAATGTTTGAAATGGACAAATGTTTTATAACTTAAGTGTTATCTTACTTAGCTAATTCGTTAGCTAACACTTGTCTTTTGAAATATGTTGCTCCCTCAGGTTTAGCGTAGCTGAGGTAGTTGATGAAGAAGAGCGAGGAATGGGTAGATAGCTTGCTGTTGACCTTAGCTACCCATAGATGCTGAACTTTTATAGACATTTGTTTATGTTTGTCTTTTATGAAGTTTGCATGTTATGTAGTTGGTTGTTTTGTGTTGGGCAGCCGACGGTTTCTATTTAGACTTGTTTTGATGGTACGAATAAGTAACACCAATGAATAAGGAAACCAAACAGATTTTAATTGGTTTGGACTTTTAAAGTTTCTTCCGCTCTATTTTAACGCCGTTAGGCGAAAATTTTTGGAAACCCGTATTTTTAAACGAAGGGTGTTACAAGTTGGTATCAGATAAATGGTTTAAGTGAACCAATGACTATAAGTGTGCCATAGGAATTGGACTTAAACTGATAGACGACAAGTTAGGCTTAAGTAGGTATGCTTAGCTTTGAGATGAAATGCCTTAGGACGGGTTTGGGATGAGTGAGAGTGTAGGATTAAGGCTATATGATGATTGTTTATTGATATGTGAATATGTTTTTAGCCTTTATTCTTTTATTTCTCGTTTTTCCCGTCGCTAAGTTATCCTATTGCTACGATAGACGGTCCTCGAGGTGATCTTCTATTCCTCTAACTGAATTTGATAAACTTGTGCTTTATAATATGTGAGAAGTTGTTGAGATGGACAAAGGTTGGAGGTTTAGGTGAGATGGTGTTCCATCAATGTTGTCTAGCCATGGGGTTAGTGACAAGGACCGTAAAGGATATGAGATGTTGTATGTGTGCTGAAAATCATGTGAATTGGAATTGATGGGAAAAAGGGGCGATACACAAACGTGGTAACGAACATGCGTGTGAAAGGATACAATTACAATTATGGTCCGGAACATAATTGCAAGCGTATCACGACGCGAGCGTGTTTGTATGGCCATGCTTGTGTTGACCGGTGCAGAAAGTAACGAAGTTGGAGAGGTTTCTATGTATTGAATCCTTATGTGTCGAGAGTAAACACTGTGTAGCAAACTTTAATGACGTTGATGCCTCAAGTGCGTGGCAATGTGTGAAGATCGGTGAAAAGTTATAGCCGGTTAAATGTGTATGATGATTATGAAGTACATGAAGTTAAATGAAGTTTAAAGGTAGGTGAAGAGTGAAGTGATTGGTAGACAATGTTGTTGAGTCTACTAGTTCAAAGGACATGGACTTGAACTTTAGAGTTTTCAAAACTTGAAGGAAAAAAACCCCATGGGGAAAA
>CM067167.1:285375278-285385278 GCA_034093135.1 Erigeron breviscapus
AGTGATTTCAAGTTCAAACTCATAGTAAATCGAAAGTTATTGAAGCTTTAAAAAGTTGTCAATGGAGTTTTTCTGGAAAACTGATACAATGAAGAAGATAGAGAGAGAAAGTAGAGATAGCAGGGAAAGATTGGATTGTATTATGGGGTAAAAGGTTACATTTTGCATTATGGAGGGGGTTTATATATCTATACACATATTACAATATGCCCTCTTCCATACTTAGAGATTTACATTATAAGTACAAAATATATGTTAGAAATCCAAAAATAGTGATAAATTGTAATCTAGATTAGATGAATTTCTTGTTGTTAATTCATAGATAAATGATTACTAAGGTTGAGGGGCTAATTGTGACAATTAGCATAATTGTAGAATTAGACTATAAATAGCCCTCTCATACCTTAGAGATCATAACAATTACACATATCTTTAATACCAGTGAATTCACACACAGTTACCTTTGATTCTCTCTCAAAACACACACAAACACCAAGAACACACACTATCCAAACCGCCATTGATGAATTGAATTCAGTGATAGAAATCGTGTTATAACAAGTGGTATCAGAGAGAAACATCAATCTGATGACGATCCATAACTGAATTCAATCAGTTTGCAAGTGATTTCAAGTTCAAACTCATAGTAAATCGAAAGTTATTGAAGCTTTAAAAAGTTGTCAATGGAGTTTTTCTGGAAAACTGATACAATGAAGAAGATGACTACAAGACGATCTTCACCAAGATCGTTTCATACCCTCGAAACCCAAGACGATCTTCACCAAGATCGTTTCATACCCTCGAAACCCAAGACGATCTTCACCAAGATCGTTTCATACCCTCGAAACCCAAGACGATCTTCACCAAGATCGTTTCATTTCCTAGAAACATAAGACGATCTTCACCAAGATCGTTTCATACCCTCGAAACCCAAGACGATCTTCACCAAGATCGTCTCATTTCCTTGAAACCAAGACGATCTTCACAAGATCGTTCTAAACAAGTGTGTGTTGTGAAGTGTTTGTTTCTGGCTAATTAATCCGAAAGGATTGGTTTGGTCAATTCAAATACTTAAAAGTTTTTGAGAAAGAAAACAAGACGATCTTCATCCAAGATCGTTTCATTTCCTAGAAACATAAGACGATCTTCACCAAGATCGTTTCATACCCTCGAAACCCAAGACGATCTTCACCAAGATCGTCTCATTTCCAGATCATTTCATTTCAAGATCATTTCATTTCAAAATCATTTCATTCAAGATCATTTCATTTCAAGATCATTTCATTTCAAGATCATTTCATTTCAAGATCATTTCATTTCAAGATCATTTCATTTCAAGATCATTTCATTTCAAGATCATTTCATTTCAAGATCATTTCATTTCAAGATCATTTCATTTCAAGATCATTTCATTTCAAGATCATTTCATTTCAAGATCATTTCATTTCAAGATCATTTCATTTCAAGATCATTTCATTTCAAGATCATTTCATTTCAAGATCATTTCATTTCAAGATCATTTCATTTCAAGATCATTTCATTTCAAGATCATTTCATTTCAAGATCATTTCATTTCAAGATCATTTCATTTCAAGATCATTTCATTTCAAGATCATTTCATTTCAAGATCATTTCATTTCAAGATCATTTCATTTCAAGATCATTTCATTTCAAGATCATTTCATTTCAAGATCATTTCATTTCAAGATCATTTCATTTCAAGATCATTTCATTTCAAGATCATTTCATTTCAAGATCATTTCATTTCAAGATCATTTCATTTCAAGATCATTTCATTTCAAGATCATTTCATTTCAAGATCATTTCATTTCAAGATCATTTCATTTCAAGATCATTTCATTTCAAGATCATTTCATTTCAAGATCATTTCATTTCAAGATCATTTCATTTCAAGATCATTTCATTTCAAGATCATTTCATTTCAAGATCATTTCATTTCAAGATCATTTCATTTCAAGATCATTTCATTTCAAGATCATTTCATTTCAAGATCATTTCATTTCAAGATCATTTCATTTCAAGATCATTTCATTTCAAGATCATTTCATTTCAAGATCATTTCATTTCAAGATCATTTCATTTCAAGATCATTTCATTTCAAGATCATTTCATTTCAAGATCATTTCATTTCAAGATCATTTCATTTCAAGATCATTTCATTTCAAGATCATTTCATTTCAAGATCATTTCATTTCAAGATCATTTCATTTCAAGATCATTTCATTTCAAGATCATTTCATTTCAAGATCATTTCATTTCAAGATCATTTCATTTCAAGATCATTTCATTTCAAGATCATTTCATTTCAAGATCATTTCATTTCAAGATCATTTCATTTCAAGATCATTTCATTTCAAGATCATTTCATTTCAAGATCATTTCATTTCAAGATCATTTCATTTCAAGATCATTTCATTTCAAGATCATTTCATTTCAAGATCATTTCATTTCAAGATCATTTCATTTCAAGATCATTTCATTTCAAGATCATTTCATTTCAAGATCATTTCATTTCAAGATCATTTCATTTCCTGTTATTTTCAAGATCGTTTCATTTTCTGTTCTTAATACAATTCAATTTTTCAAATCAAATCAATTTCAAAATGACTTCTCGTGAAGCATTGGCATTGGGTTCAGATACAAGACCTCCAGTTCTCTACCGTGGTTCCTATGGACTATGGAAGAAAAGATTTATGGACTATGTGGAAAGTCAAACAAATGGTCATATGATGAAAGATTCCATCCTTAATGGACTTGCCGTTCATCGCCATCCCACTACTGATGCAATAATTCTAACTCCTGATCTTTTGAATGCTGAACAAAAAGATCGATCAGCTGCAGATAACAGAGCTAGGTCATGCTTATACAAAGCTCTACCGGATGAAATCTATGGCTCTGTTGACTCTTATGATACGGCCAAGGAGATTTGGGATGAGGTGGCTAGACAGATGGAAGGAGCTGACGTGACTTCGACGATAAGATTGACCAATATTTTGACTGAGTTTGACAACTTCGCGAAATTGCCTAATGAAACTCTTGAAGCTGTCTACTACAGATTCTGCAATGTCATAAATGAGCTGAGGAAGAACAATGTCAAGAAAACAGAGATTGAGCTAAACATCAAATTCATCAAAGCTCTTGGTCCAGAATGGGAAGATTTTGGAACACAGATCAAGCAACATCAAAATCTAACCAAGTTCACCATTCATACTCTTTATGAATCTTTCAAACTCAATGAAAACCAAGTCCTAAACAAAGCTTCATCAAACAAAATGCCAGAAGTTGTATCTTCTGATCCTTTGGCATTGATAGTTGAGAAGAAGATTTCTGAAGCTCTTAACAGGCAAATGGTAGTTGTTTCTTCGTCTGATGAGGAGGGAGATGATCTGATGGCTACAAGAGATGGTGTTTCAGATGAACTATATCAAGCTCTTGCCGCGGTAACAAAGCATTTCAAGAGGAAATTTTACAAAGCGAGGCCAACAAACAACAATCTCCGCACTTCTTCTACAAGTGCATTTCCCAAGAAGGAACATTATCATCCAAGGAGTAATGAGCAAGGTGAAGCTAATGGATCAAGGTATGGTGAAAAGAAGGAAATCTATGAGAAACACGTTGTTGAGAAGGGTAAGGCATCAGACAAAAAGTGCTACAATTGTGGAATTCCTGGACATTTTGCTGTTGATTGCAAACAACCTCGAAAGCGGAACTATGAGTATTACAAGCAGAAGATGCTGTTAGCCAAACAAGTCGAAGCAGGACATGCATTGCTAGCTGAAGATGACAAATGGCTGTTACTCACAGATGATGAAGATCAAGATCTCTCTGCTAATGTTTGCTATATGGCAAGGTTGGCCAAGAACAAAGACTTTAAAGAAGAAAGCACTGATGATGAATACCCAGATGATGAGGTAAATCTCGACTCTACTTTTTCTTTGATTAAGGACAAAGAGTCATGTAGATTAGCTTTATCAGATTTAACAACTCATATCAATTCTTTAGCCAACAAAAACAAAAAGTTGAAAAATAGCATTTCATTTTCTAAAAGTGAATTTTCAAAACTTATTGAAGAACATTCAAAATTACTTTTTGAACATGAAGCTATTAAACAAGATTTTCAAGCTTACAAAGATAAGATGTTGGTTAAAGAATGTGAGTTGAATGTCTCTCCTGATTCTAAGTTATTACAAAAATGTCAAAATCTTGAGAAACAAGTTGTTGAGAAGGGTAAGGCATCAGACAAAAAGTGCTACAATTGTGGAATTCCTGGACATTTTGCTGTTGATTGCAAACAACCTCGAAAGCGGAACTATGAGTATTACAAGCAGAAGATGCTGTTAGCCAAACAAGTCGAAGCAGGACATGCATTGCTAGCTGAAGATGACAAATGGCTGTTACTCACAGATGATGAAGATCAAGATCTCTCTGCTAATGTTTGCTATATGGCAAGGTTGGCCAAGAACAAAGACTTTAAAGAAGAAAGCACTGATGATGAATACCCAGATGATGAGGTAAATCTCGACTCTACTTTTTCTTTGATTAAGGACAAAGAGTCATGTAGATTAGCTTTATCAGATTTAACAACTCATATCAATTCTTTAGCCAACAAAAACAAAAAGTTGAAAAATAGCATTTCATTTTCTAAAAGTGAATTTTCAAAACTTATTGAAGAACATTCAAAATTACTTTTTGAACATGAAGCTATTAAACAAGATTTTCAAGCTTACAAAGATAAGATGTTGGTTAAAGAATGTGAGTTGAATGTCTCTCCTGATTCTAAGTTATTACAAAAATGTCAAAATCTTGAAAAGACCATTCATGATCTTGAAAAGGCCAATCAAGATCTTGAAATCCAAAAGACCAATGAATGGCTTCGGGCAAATGCAAGACAAATGGATGTTGATATTCTTAATAAAAAACTCCAAGAAGCTAAACCAAACAATGTTGAATTCGAAAGGAAGATTTCTGATTTAAATCATAATTGTTTTCTAAAAGGCATTGAGATTGAGAATCTTGAAAAACAAGTTGAGGAATTTAAAAAAAACTCCAAGAAGCTAAACCAAACAATGTTGAATTCGAAAGGAAGATTTCTGATTTAAATCATAATTGTTTTCTAAAAGGCATTGAGATTGAGAATCTTGAAAAACAAGTTGAGGAATTTAAAAAGAATATACTTTTCTATCAAGAAAAGTTATATAAAGTTGAACAAAATCCTCTCTTGAATTTCACTGCCTATTTCAACAAGTCAAAAATTGACAAAACAGAATTTCTTCTAGGGTTGGGATTTGAGAATATCACACCATTGCAAAAAG
Source organism: Erigeron breviscapus (assembly GCA_034093135.1). Classification (NCBI taxonomy): domain Eukaryota; kingdom Viridiplantae; phylum Streptophyta; class Magnoliopsida; order Asterales; family Asteraceae; genus Erigeron; species Erigeron breviscapus. The sequence goes on from CM067167.1 coordinate 285,380,612, forward strand.
CCAAAGAGGAAATTGAACCCTTGTATGATGAAAAATTCCTACGTCTTGGTATGATACAACAATTTATTCGTCCATTGGATGACGAATTTGAGACTGATGAAGTTGAGAGAATACCAAAACAAGAATTTTTGGTTAATTATGATGCAATAAATGATTCATACAAAACAAAAGAGTCTTCAATTTTCAAATTGGAAGAAATTGAATCAAATTTTCAAAACCAAGAATCTGTCTGTACTCCACCTAAACCAACTAAAATGTATTTTCCAACCACATTTTTGGAAAAACAAATAGAAGGTTTACAACAAAAGGTAGAATCTCAACAAAAAGTTATTGATCATCTCAAGTCTCAAAGTCCGAATTCAGAGGATAAATGTATTGTTGTTGATACTAAGAAAGTTTGTGAGATTGCTTCTACTCAAACTGACCAAAATGCTTTAGTAGACAATTCTACCCAAACTTCTTGTGATTCATCTACCAATACCTCTACCCAGACCTTGACTGATTTTCTTGGATGTACTTGTCAAAATACTGCTACTTTTATAGCTGAGGATTATGTGCAATCTGATTTTTCTAATGAAGAACTTGCACATAGTTTAGTTTTGATATGGTACTTCTATAGGTTTTTCACATGCAACAATGTTGATGAGTTAGTTGTTCACCCTAAGCCTAGTGCTAGTATAGGTGTTGATACCTCTACTCAATTTTTTTGTGAAACCAAAGATGTGTCAGTTCAAGTTGACCTAATTTCCGAGACTAACCATGATGTGAAGTTGGACACCAAGATTCCTGATTTTTCAAAAGATTTCACGAAAGATGATTTTGATAAATTCATGGAGGGAGAATATGTTTTTGATTCAGAAACTGAGAAAAAGATTGAATCTACCAAAATCAAAGTGAAAACAAAAGTGGAATCTCAAAAACCATTGTCCAAAGCTCCAACTTCATATTACTCAAAGAAACGAGTTAAGACCAAACTCGTGAAGACTGAACCAAAGACCATTAAGTTAGAAACCTTTGTTGCTACCCCAGTGAAACATGTCAAAGAGGAACAAGCTGAGAACCCACACAGGACAAAGTACACCAAAGTGAAACTTCCGAAAGACTATCCTAATGCTTCTCAATCTAGCTCTCAATCTAGTTCTATACCTAAGGTGTCTAAGTCTAGCACAGTTTCGCTAACTAAGGATGCATCAAATGGTACAACTAGATATAAGGATAGATATGGATGGTTTTCTCATGATAAACCAAAGAAGCAAGAAGTTTCCTCACCTCCAAAAGATTCCAAAAAGATTAAAGTGTTTAAAACTTCTAGTTCTAATCTTCTTAAATTCAATTCAACAGGTGGAAAGAGCATAACTAGTGGTGCTAGATGGGTTGCTAATACTTTAGTACCTAAGTTCACTAGTAATCAAAAGGATGTTGAGAAAAAGAAGAAAAGAAAGAGGAGAAAGAATGTTAATAGGAGGAAGGGTGTTCATGATAATCAAAACAATTTTTCTTTGTCAAATAATGTTGAAAATACCAAGGCAAGACCTTGTGAGCTTGTAAACAATCTTAATTCTCGTACTTGTGTATCTAATGTTAATGCTTGTAGACATGTTACTTTTAATTCTCATGTGAATGTTCGTACTTTTTATTCAAATGTGTTTGTTGATAATGTGCTTGTCAATGCTTATGTTGATTCAAAAACATGTTTGAATGCGAAACCTAAGTTATATACCCTGCCTGTTTTAACTAACCATAAAGGACCCGTCTTCAAGTGGGTACCTAAAAACGGTTAAATTTCTTTGATTGCAGGAAATAACCATCTGTGTTTGGATACTCGATTCCGGGTGTTCGAAGCACATGACTGGAAATAAATCTTTGCTCAAGAATTTTGTTGAAAGATTCATGGGAACAGTTCGCTTTGGAAACAACAATTTCGCTCCTATCTTAGGTTATGGAGACATTGAAAGAAATGGAATTATCATCAAGAAAGTTCACTATGTTGAAGGATTAAGTCACAACTTGTTCAGTGTTGGACAATTCTGTGATAACAATCTTCAAGTTCTGTTTCGAAAATCTCTTTGCAAAGTCCAAACTCTAGATGGAGTTGATATTCTTTGTGGTGACCGTGATGATAATCTCTTTACCGTCAATCTCGATGATAACCAACCAACCGATAATATTTGTCTCATTTCAAAGGCTGCTTCAAAGAATTCTTGGTTATGGCATAGAAGGCTGTCGCATCTGAACTTTCAAACCATCAATATTTTGGTCAACAAGCATCTTGTTAAAGGCTTACCTGACTATAAGTATGAAAGTGAACATGTTTGTCCTTCTTGTGCTGTTGGGAAGATTAAGAGAGCTTCTCATAAACCGAAGAAATCTCCAAATTCTTTAGCACCTCTTCATTTGCTTCACATGGATCTTTGTGGGCCGATGAAAGTACAAAGCCGAAATGGGAAGAAATACATCTTGGTTATTGTTGATGATTATTCAAGATATACTTGGGTCAAGTTCCTTGCATCCAAAGATGAAACAACTCAGATGTTGATAGATTTCATCACTAATACTCAAGTAAATCTTCAACTTCCAGTTCGTTACATCCGTTCGGATAACGGAACTGAGTTCAAGAATGCAAAAAGAAAAAAAAAAAAAAAAAAAAAAAAAAAAAAAAAAAAAAAAAAAAAAAAAAAAAAAAAAAAAAAAAAAAAAAAAAAAAAAAAAAAAAAAAAAAAAAAAAAAAAAAAAAAAAAAAAAAAAAAAAAAAAAAAAAAAAAAAAAAAAAAAAAAAAAAAAAAAAAAAAAAAAAAAAAAAAAAAAAAAAAAAAAAAAAAAAAAAAAAAAAAAAAAAAAAAAAAAAAAAAAAAAAAAAAAAAAAAAAAAAAAAAAAAAAAAAAAAAAAAAAAAAAAAAAAAAAAAAAAAAAAAAAAAAAAAAAAAAAAAAAAAAAAAAAAAAAAAAAAAAAAAAAAAAAAAAAAAAAAAAAAAAAAAAAAAAAAAAAAAAAAAAAAAAAAAAAAAAAAAAAAAAAAAAAAAAAAAAAAAAAAAAAAAAAAAAAAAAAAAAAAAAAAAAAAAAAAAAAAAAAAAAAAAAAAAAAAAAAAAAAAAAAAAAAAAAAAAAAAAAAAAAAAAAAAAAAAAAAAAAAAAAAAAAAAAAAAAAAAAAAAAAAAAAAAAAAAAAAAAAAAAAAAAAAAAAAAAAAAAAAAAAAAAAAAAAAAAAAAAAAAAAAAAAAAAAAAAAAAAAAAAAAAAAAAAAAAAAAAAAAAAAAAAAAAAAAAAAAAAAAAAAAAAAAAAAAAAAAAAAAAAAAAAAAAAAAAAAAAAAAAAAAAAAAAAAAAAAAAAAAAAAAAAAAAAAAAAAAAAAAAAAAAAAAAAAAAAAAAAAAAAAAAAAAAAAAAAAAAAAAAAAAAAAAAAAAAAAAAAAAAAAAAAAAAAAAAAAAAAAAAAAAAAAAAAAAAAAAAAAAAAAAAAAAAAAAAAAAAAAAAAAAAAAAAAAAAAAAAAAAAAAAAAAAAAAAAAAAAAAAAAAAAAAAAAAAAAAAAAAAAAAAAAAAAAAAAAAAAAAAAAAAAAAAAAAAAAAAAAAAAAAAAAAAAAATTGCCATCCAATATGTGGGCTGAAGCTGTTGACACTGCATGTCACACTCAGAATCGGTCCATTATCAATCAGCGGTTCGAAAAGACTCCTTATGAGGTTATTAACAAACGCAAACCCAACATCAACTACTTTCATATATTTGGGTGTGTTTGTTATACTTTGAATGATCGGGAGAATCTTGGAAAGTTCGAGAAGAAAGGTGATGAAGGATATTTTGTTGGTTATTCCAAAACATCAATTGCCTATCGAATCTATAACCGTCGAACCAACACAATTCAAGAAACAATGAATGTTTGGTTTGATGAGATGTCAGGCATGATTTTTGAGCAAGAAGGTTTGCTGCCAACAAGTAATGATCCAAGAACTTCAAGTACTTCTACAAGGAATTCTACCTTAGCTTCAAAATTCAAGAAGTTTCCAACTCCAACAAGTGATGAATTAGATATTCTTTTTGAAGAATTCTATAATTCAAAACCGATTCATGATCAAGAACCTCAAGTCATCGTTGAACCAATTCAAACCAATGAACCTCTTCATAACAACGATCCAGTTCCTGACAACATTCATGAATCTTCATCAAGTTCTTCTGAGCAAGAATTCTTTTCTAATGATTCTTCTCCATCATCCTCTCCTGATAATTCTTCTCAAGTGAATGTTCAAGAACAACCTTCTCGAATTACTCAGACAACAAATCCGTTGAACACTCCAAATGTGTATGTACCACTTGACTTTGATCATCCAGCTTATGAGGAAAGAGTTATACCAAGTTATGATTCCATCTCTCAACAAAACTCAAGCTTTAATGATGGTGATGTTGATCTTCAACAACAAGATCCTCTTCCTCATGCTCACAAGTGGACACGTATGCAGAAAGACCATCCTACTGATCAAATAATTGGAGATCCACAAGCAGGAGTAACTACTCGTACCTCAGTAAATGAGTGTCTTGTTGCACTTTCTCTTAGCAACATCGAACCCAAAACCGTATCTGAAGCTCTTCGTGATCCAGAGTGGGTTAAGGCAATGCAAGATGAACTCGCGCAATTTGAAAGACTGAAGGTATGGAGATTAGTTCCAAATCCTAGA
>CM067167.1:285390278-285425970 GCA_034093135.1 Erigeron breviscapus
TTGGGTTGATGTTTTGTTGGTTGCAGTTTCTTTATGGTTTCTTTTGATATTTAATCAATCAAATGTGTACATAATGACATTGGTTACCAGTGATGTCATTATGAGGGGGAGAAAATATTATGATTGATTCACTAATTGATAAGGAAACAAGGAGAAAAGTTTATGTTTGGTTGTTTTAATTGGGTTTAGGCTTATCAAAGTTCTAGGCTTATCAAAGTTTGTGTATAGGGGGAGAAAATTATTCATGATGTGACAATAGTTTCAGATTTTCACTAGACAATTGGTGATTGAAATTTTTGATCTATTCTTGCATAGATTAAGGAGGAGTTTGTGATTTCAACAACCTTCAAAACTTCAAATGTGTTTCAAATGTTTTTTCATGCACACATTTGATGTTTTGTTGGTTGCAGTTTCTTTATGGTTTCTTTTGATATTTAATCAATCAAATGTGTACATAATGACATTGGTTACCAGTGATGTCATTATGAGGGGGAGAAAATTATTCATGATGTGACAATAGTTTCAGATTTTCACTAGACAATTGGTGATTGAAATTTTGATTTTAAAAAGGGGGAATCTGAATTGACGTCAAAGATAAGAATGAAACCGAAGATAAAAAGATTTTCACTCAAGATTCGAAGATTGAAACATTCGAAACCAAGATTCATACCTTCCGCATTTCAAAAGACAACTCTGATTCATGATTCAACAATTCTCGAAGATTCAAGTCACACACATTTGTTCGACTTCATTATACTCTTCATTCAAGACTCACACGCATTCATTATTCTCTGTTCTAAAAGAACATTGAGAATCCTCACATGATTTAACTTCAAGAAGTTCAAGACCAAGATCAAGACTGAATCAAGTTCTCCAAAGACAAAAGAGAAAGCTTTGAAGACTTGTTTCAACACCCCAATTGTCTTCACCACCGGGCTCATCAAATTCATTCCTACAAGACAATATAACACGTACTTCATTACAATGTATCACTAAGGGGGAGAATGTTAGAAATCCAAAAATAGTGATAAATTGTAATCTAGATTAGATGAATTTCTTGCTTTTAATTCATAGATAAATGATTACTAAGGTTGAGGGGCTAATTGTGACAATTAGCATAATTGTAGAATTAGACTATAAATAGCCCTCTCATACCTTAGAGATCATAACAATTAGACAACAATTCCATAACAATTACACATATCTTTAATACCAGTGAATTCACACACAGTTACCTTTGATTCTCTCTCAAAACACACACAAACACCAAGAACACACACTATCCAAACCATGATTTATATTCTTTGAAGCAATCTCGTGGTTGCAAAGCCGCAGACTGAACTATGTTAGAGAATTGTTTTGTGCATATCTCAATGATACATAGGAAATCCGAAAAATGTTATACATTTCAATCGGTCATTTCATTAATCCTTTCGATTTTTGAACATGCTAACGGATCATTCTTATCCGGTTTCATTTCTCATCACACAAACACAGAAAACACCAACACCATGATTTATATTCTTTGAAGCAATCTCGTGGTTGCAAAGCCGCAGACTGAACTATGTTAGAGAATTGTTTTGTGCATATCTCAATGATACATAGGAAATCCGAAAAATGTTATACATTTCAATCGGTCATTTCATTAATCCTTTCGATTTTTGAACATGCTAACGGATCATTCTTATCCGGTTTCATTTCTCATCACACAAACACAGAAAACACCAACACCATGATATAACGTTTGTACCAACAACTTCGATCTTACATTTTAGTCACCCTAGGATTTCTTGGGTTGGGCTAATGGTTTGGGTTGATGTTTTGTTGGTTGCAGTTTCTTTATGGTTTCTTTTGATATTTAATCAATCAAATGTGTACATAATGACATTGGTTACCAGTGATGTCATTATGAGGGGGAGAAAATTATTCATGATGTGACAATAGTTTCAGATTTTCACTAGACAATTGGTGATTGAAATTTTGATTTTAAAAAGGGGGAATCTGAATTGACGTCAAAGATAAGAATGAAACCGAAGATAAAAAGATTTTCACTCAAGATGCTTCAAAAGTTCAAAGATGCTCTAAAATGTTATACATTTCAATCGGTCATTTCATTAATCCTTTCGATTTTTGAACATGCTAACGGATCATTCTTATCCGGTTTCATTTCTCATCACACAAACACAGAAAACACCAACACCATGATATAACGTTTGTACCAACAACTTCGATCTTACATTTTAGTCACCCTAGGATTTCTTGGGTTGGGCTAATGGTTTGGGTTGATGTTTTGTTGGTTGCAGTTTCTTTATGGTTTCTTTTGATATTTAATCAATCAAATGTGTACATAATGACATTGGTTACCAGTGATGTCATTATGAGGGGGAGAAAATTATTCATGATGTGACAATAGTTTCAGATTTTCACTAGACAATTGGTGATTGAAATTTTGATTTTAAAAAGGGGGAATCTGAATTGACGTCAAAGATAAGAATGAAACCGAAGATAAAAAGATTTTCACTCAAGATTCGAAGATTGAAACATTCGAAACCAAGATTCATACCTTCCGCATTTCAAAAGACAACTCTGATTCATGATTCAACAATTCTCGAAGATTCAAGTCAAAGAAGTAAAAGCTTTAACAGAGTCTTCATCAAACACACTTCATTCAAAGATCTTCAAGTCATACAACAACATTTTGTTCAAGAAACTCCAATCTGATTTTTCTTCGAAGAAAACTCCAAAGACACACTTACCCAAGACTCCCTCTCAAAGACGAAAGAAATCTTTTGTGAACCAATCTTTACAAGAACCTAAGAAGACTAAGGTTAAAATTGAACATAAGTCTCCTCAAGTAGTTAAGACTCTTGTAGTTCAAAAATATATCAAGACAAAGTCTCTGTCCTCAAGCCAAAAACAGCCGAAGCATAATTGGTTCTCTAGTTTTCCTAGGCATTCTTCGATGACCTCTAAGAGCACTTTGAAGGTAGTTAAAGATGCTACTTTAGGAACAATTAAATACAGAGATCAATATGGTTGGTTGTCACCAAATAACATTAAGAAGGCCCTAGTGACTAAAGAGACCATCAAGAAGAAACCTGTAGAGAACATTAATAAGAAATCATCTTCTAACTCTAAAAATGTTCGTGTTTCAGGTGACTTATGCTTAACTAGTAGCAGTAAATGGCTCCCTAAAGATAGATAATTACATGCTTTTAGGAAAGTCAAGATTGATGGCACCTCTACCAATATGAAACAAGTTTGGATAGTTCATAGGCCAAGTGCTCTAGATAAATCTAATGCTTCTAGGAATAGTCCATTTTGTACTCGAACTTGTGTTTAGTTTGAATGCTTGTAATTCGTATTTCCTTTTTTGAACTTGTTTGTGTGTTTGTTTGTTTAAAGTATTCACGGAAAGCGATACATTCTTGTAATTATTGATGATTATTCTCGTTATACTTGGGTATTCTTTCTTCATGCAAAAAGTGATGCTCCGAATGTGATTATCGATTTCATCAAGAAGACCCAAGTAAATCTACAAATATCAGTTCGTATTGTTCGATCCGATAATGGTACAGAATTCAAGAATGCTATTCTTGATTCTTTCTTTAAGTCCGTGGGTATTACTCATCAATTTTCTGCCACTAGAACACCTCAACAAAATGGAGTTTGAAAGGATAAATTGTACTCTTGTAGAAGCAGCTCGTACTATGCTTGCTTACTCTAAGCTGCCTCCAAATTTATGGGCTGAAGCCGTAGCTACTGCTTGCTTTACTCAGAATAGATCTATCATCAACAAGAGGTTCGATAAAACTCCATATGAAGTGATTAATAAGAGAAAGCCCAATATGAACTTCTTACACATATTCGGATGTGTATGCTATGTTCTCAACGACGTTGATAATTTGGGCAAGTTTGAACCAAAGGGTGATGAGGCATATTTCATTGGTTATTCGAGAGAATCGATTGCATATCGAGTGTATAACCGACGAACCAAGAGGATATAAGAGAGTATGAATGTTAGATTTGATGAACTCTCTGGAATGGTTCTTGAACAACACAGTTCAAGACCCGATCTTCAAAGTCCACAAGCTTCCGCATCAAAGACCAATTCTGTCATCAATACTTCATTTTCTACTCCAACCTCTGAAGAGTTAGATATGCTGTTTGAAGAATTTTAATATGATCATCCGTTTGTTTCTGAACCTGAGTTGGCTGAACCTGGAGTTTCCAATTCCAATATCTCTGAATCTGAGATTTCTTCTTCTTAGCAACAAAGTTCTACTTCTACATCATCTCCCGATGATTCTTCTCCAAATCAATCATCAGATAGTTGTACTTCTTAGAATGCTTCTTCTTCTGAGAATTCATTTGATTCTCCTCCCCCATCAAATGATTCTTCTAAACAAGCTCCACCTCAAAAAATCACTCAAGTAACTAATCCAGCTAATATTCCTAAAGCATATGATGAAGAGTTTGTTGAACCAATTGAACCAAGTCTTGAACATATAGTTGAACAACATTCTCCTGGTTTTATTAATCCTTATGAAAATAATGGTCCAGCTGATCCACTTCCACATTCAGGAAAATGGTCTCGTTATATGCTTCCTTGTCCTTCCTCACAGATTATTGGAGATCCCAATTCTGGGATAATGACACGCTCTGCTTCTGTGAATGAATGCTTGTTTGTTAACTTATTGAGCATGGTTGAGCCCTCAACAGTCAGTGATGCTCTTCAAGATCCTGATTGGGTTAAGGCAATACAAGAGGAGCTTAATCAGTTTGAGCGTTTCAACGTATGGAAATTGGTTCCTAATCCATACAAGTACAAAGAACCAATTAAAACCAAATGGATTTTCAAGAATAAAAAGGATGAAAATGGGATTGTAGTTCGTAACAAGGCTCGGTTAGTTACTAAGGGATATTGTCAACAAGATGGTGTTGATTATTGTTTGGGGTCAGATTTTTTACAACTATGATCCTGATTAAAGATATTACTAACATATGTTTTTGTTGTACACGATAATGCTTTTGTGTTTTGTAGGATCCTGAAATAAGGATCATCATTCAGGATACTCAGGATATAAGCTAACGGTCGAAAATAAATATCAAGACTTATCCAGCCTTCTAAGGAAGTAAAGAAACGTGCAATCCCTTGGATATCGGAACAACCTCGAAGAATAAACGTGTCAAAGAAGACTCAACGTTCACTTTTTGATCTTCAGCACGTTGAACAGTATCACACGGAGGATCCCAGATTTTTTGGATAGTTAGTTAGGAATTTACAATATAAATAAGAGGTGATTGATCGAGATTAAGGAAACGGCTCACACACTTGTATTCTCACACACTTACTCACTGCATACTTACTTTCTTTTTCGTTCATTAGCTCGATCAAATCACTCTCACCCTCATTTCATTGTAATCACTCCAAAACAACAATAATAATAAAAGAACAGCAGGTAGGATCGATTGAATCCTCCCGGGGTTTTTTACCTAAGATCTCTTAATTGGATCAAGGGTTTTTCCTCGTCAACAAAATTCTGGTGTCGTTGTGCTTTTTGTTTTTTCTTTAAGATCCTAGCTTTAATTTTCAGTGCTTTACTTTTATCTTCAACGGTTTTCTTAATTACTCAAAGTATTTCTGTCTCAAAGGCTTTCATAAAACTCTTTCTGATAAAAACTCTTAGTTTTAGTCATTATATTTAAGAAAACTTTACTTTTAATTGAAGATCCTAAAACACCAAACCCCACTTACAAATCTTCGGTACTAGAGTTGTCTAAAATCCTTCCTAAAATTATCTTAGGTAATTTTTGACCGAAACAATTTAGCGCCCACCGTGGGGCAAAAAGGTGTTTTTGCAATTTAATCACACTCCTAGATTTTCAGTTTCGAAAACTTTCTCAAACCAATCTGCAAAAGATGTCGACCTCTCAAAACGCTTCCTCTGCTGCTTCTGGATCTGTAACTCTGAAGAATTTAATTAATAAGCCTCCAAAAAATAATAATAATAAAAATACTGGGAAGGCTATTGATGATTCGTCTGCAGGATATGATCCGAATCGCCCGATGCCTCCAACGCCACGACCATATCCAGAATCATCTCTGGATTCACAGGTAAAAACTACTCATCATGAATCCAGTGCTGACACAGATGTTTTTTCTATGTTTAGGGTTCTTCAGGAACAAATGAAGAAAGCACAAACAGAGAATATCTCTAGATTTAATAGCTTGGAATCGAGAATGATGGAAAGCAGGAATCAAGGGCCCAGGACTCAAGAGATCAGAATTCACGATCTTGAGAGACCAGAAGAATCTCCTCTGAACAACAGGAGTATTAATTTTGGAGGAACAGGGACTCAAGGGACTCAGTCAATGGGTCATATGTTCTCTACTCCCCCTCCAAAATCTGGATCCGCTTCCTTCTTTCATGCAGGAAATAACTCAAATAATAACGAACAAACCCCTCCATCATCTTCGGGGGTTCCAGGTTTCACTCCTCCCTCCTTTAATTGCGAAAATAATGCTAACCAAATGCAGGATAATGTTGCAAATGCGTATTTGGCGACAGAGTTGCAGAAAATCAAGGAACTGATTTCGACAGTTCCGGGATTTTGTCAGCCAATCCCAGAAGCAGATCCATCTTCATACAGAATTTGCAGATTTGCACCAGCCATAGCTAATGTGGAAATTCCCAAGAAGTTCTCAGCGCCTCATATGAAAACATATGATGGAACAACAGATCCTCAGGAGCATGTAGCTCAATACTTGGAGAAAATGGAGACAGTTCCAATCCCAACAGATTTAAGAGAAGCATGCTTATGCAAAGGTTTTGGGGCTACATTATCAGGAGCAGCCCTGAAGTGGTTACTTAATTTACCCACTGGATCTATACTTTCTTTTTGCGCAACTTGTTAATCAATATAATTTACAATTTTCATGTAGTAGGGTTTTTGAGAAAATAACGGGTGATCTTTATCAAGTCACCCAAGGAATTAACGAGTCTTTAAAAGAATATCTTAACAGGTTTACAAAGGAATCGTTGGAAATTCCAAAATTAGATATGACCACTGCAGTTCAAGCCTTGAAGATGGGGTTAAGCAAGGACTCTCTGTTCTATCAAGATCTTGTTATGACGCCTTGCAAATCTTTAGACGAAGCAAGAAATCGAGCTTTAAGATTTATCAGGCTCGAAGAAGATGAATTGATGAGAAAGAGGATGGAAGCACCTTCAACATATGATCGTCCAAATAGAAGGGCAGAAACTCCGGTGTTCCGACCAAGCAAGAATAAACCCTATACAAGAGCTGGGCAACAGAGAACAGTTATAGCAGAAAGACAGGGAGAACCTCAATATCCTGAATTATCAAAATATTGCTTTTCTGTTGATACTGCAGGGATAGTAGCAGCTATGAAGAATCTTGGGGACAAAGCCAGATGGCCTCCCAGGAATCAAAAGCCTGATGCCAGTAAAGATAAGTCGAGGTGGTGTGCCTACCACGAAGATTTCAGACATACCACAGAGGAATGCTACGCCTTCAAACGAGAGATCGGGATACTCCTCAGTAAAGGATATCTGACATAACTCTTTGGAAAAAAGAAAGCTTAGGCTATTGATGTCAAGGATTTGGGCAAGCAGAGCCAACAACAGCCACCAAAGCCCAAATCACCTCCAGCTAATGCTCGAATAATTAATTATATTGCAGGAGGATCAGAGGTGTGTGGCACATCTTTTTCAGCAGCAAAAAGAAATGCAAAGGAAGCAAAATCTGAAAGAGAAGATAGGCCAATTCAGAGATCCAGTGTGTTACGCATGGACAAAGTAACATTTGAAGAAGACGATATGGACAACATTCAGGATCCTCATCATGATGGTTTAATTGTTACTTTATATGTGGCTAACCATTTTGTGCATAGGATCTTAATTGACAATGGCAGTTCGGTCAATATCATAAGATTAGAGACGTTGAAAAGGATGGGGATCTCTGAAGAAGAAATTGGCGGGAAATCTACAGTTCTTGTTGGTTTCAGTGGTGAAACAAAGAACACCTATGGCGAAATTAAGTTGCCAGTTTACGTCGAAGGGGTAAATTCAATGCAAATTTTTTGTGTAATTGATTCTTTACCTGGCTGCAATATTATTTTAGGTAGGCCATGGATACACGTGATGAGAGTTGTCCCTTCAACTTATCATCAATGTGTGAAGATCCCGACTCCTTGGGGGGTGGTGAAGATAAAACGAGATCAGCAGGATGCTAAAGAATGCTATATGGCCTCAATGAAGTCTACAACCAAGCCTACTGAAGCATAGCAATTAAAGAAGAACATCTTCGATGTCGAAGAATTTAAAGATCAAGATGTAAAAGAAATGCCAATATCGAGTGAAGATCCTGACATCAAGGTGTTCATTAGAAGAAAGATACCGGAGGATATTGAAAAAGATCTTATTGAGTTTCTAAGCAGAAGAAATATATGTTTGCTTGGAAACAAGAGGACATGACAGGTATCTCTAAAGATATTATTACTCATAAATTAGGAATTGATAAAAGTTTCAGGCCTATTCAACAAAAAAGAAGAAAATTCGCACCGGAAAGAAATGTGATTATTCAAGAGGATGCTTAAAGACTCTTGAAAGCTAAGATGATCAGAGAAGTGAAGTTTCCAGAATGGCTCGCAAATGTTGTGGTCGTACAGAAAAAGAATGGAAAATGGAGGGTCTGTGTAGATTTTACAGATCTCAACAAGGCCTGTCCTAAGGATCCTTTCCCGCTACCACACATAGGTGCAATGGTAGATGCTACAGCTGGACATGAAATGCTGACGTTCATGGATGCGTCTTCAGGATTTCAACAAATTCAAATGGAGCCTAAAGATCAAGAAGCAACAGCTTTCATGACACCCACATGTATATATTGTTTTACTGGTATGCCATTTGGATTAAAAAATGCATGTGCGACATACCAGAGGTTGGTCAATATGATGTTCAAAGACCAACTGGGGGATACGATGGAAGTCTATATCGATGATATGGTGGTGAAATCGAAAAAGGCGAAAGATCATCTCAAGGATCTTGAAGTTGCTTTTGATATACTGGATCGCTACAACATGAAGTTAAATCCAGCAAAATGCAATTTTGGAGTAGGTGCAGGAAAATTCCTAGGTTACTTGGTAACTAAAAGAGGAATAGAGGCGAGTCCAGAACAGATAAAAGCAATAATGGAGTTGAAATCCCCTACAAATGTCAAAGATATTCAAAGACTGACCGGCAGATTAGTAGCTCTGAACAGATTTATATCAAGATCCTCAGACAGATGCAAGGAGTTTTATGATATGTTGAAGAAAAATAAGAAATTTGAATGGGGAGAAAAACAGGAAGAAGCGTTTAAAGCATTGAAGAAATATCTCTCAACCCCACCTTTGTTAATGAAGCCGGAAAAAGGTGAGATAATCTTTTTGTATCTCTTAGTATCTCCAGAGGCAGTAAGCGATGTGCTTGTAAAAGAGCACGAAGGTAAACAACATCCTGTCTATTATGTTAGTAAAAGTTTACTAAATGCTGAAACTAGGTATTCATACTTAGAAAAATTAATAGTAGCTTTAATAATGGCTTCTACTAAACTTAGGCATTATTTTGAAACACACCCTATCCATATAAAAACTAATTATCCAATAAAAAATGTACTTAGGAAACCAGAATTATCGGGTAGAATGGCTAAATGGTCTGTAAAGTTAAGTGCATTTAACATAACTTATGAACCTAGAACTGCTATTAAATCTCAAGCCTTAGCTGATTTTGTGGCTGATTTTACTAGTGATTTACAACCAGAAGCAGACTTAGAAGTTAAAATGTTAACTGAAAATAATGAAAAATGGACTTTACATACTGACGGAGCAGCCAATGTAAATGGAATAGGGTTAGGAATCATACTAAAATCGGCACAGGGGGATATGCTACCCCAGTCTATTAATTGTGAATTTACAGCTACTAATAATGAAACAGAATATGAAGCTTTAATAGCAGGATTAGAGTTAGCTAAAAATATGGGTATTAAACGCTTACAAGTTTATGTAGATTCTTTTTTGTTAACTAATCACTTTAATGGGTCTTATTCAGTTAAAGGTGAAAAATTAATGGCTTATTTAGAAATAGTAAAAAGTTTAGCCAAAAACTTTGAATTCTTTAGTATAGAACAGGTCCCAAGACAGGAAAATATAGAAGCAGATGCTTTAGCTTACTTAGGATCCTCACTTAATATCCCACCTGACACTAAAATACCAATAATAAAGATAATAAAACCGGCTATAGAAACTTTGCAAGTTAAAGCAGTTGATGATCAAGCGTCAGAAGAGTCTAGCTCTGGGGACAATTCAAAATCCTGGATTGATCCCATAATGAAATATCTACAAGAAGGAATTATCCCGGAACAAGAGAATCACATAGCTTTTAAAACAAAGGTATCATACTTCTCTATTATACAAAATAGATTGTATAGGAGATCACTTGCAGGTCCATATTTAAGATGCCTAGAAAAAGAAGAAGCACAAGAAGTAATGAGAGAGATACATGATGGAGAATGTGGAAATCATTCTGGAGCCAGGGCATTACGTACCAAGAAAGTTAGAACAGGATACTATTGGCCTACTATGGATAGAGACTCAAAAGATTATGTAAAGAAGTGTGATGGTTGTCAAAGGCATGGTAACATATATCATCAGCCAGCTGAACCAATGTATCCCATTGTTTCTTCTTGGCCCTTCATGAAGTGGGGGATGGATATAGTTGGACCAATGCCAAAGGCACCTTGTGGAAAGAGATTTATGTTAGCAATGACATATTATTTCTCGAAATGGATAGCAACAGAAGCTTTTGTTCAAATTGAGGAAACAGAAGTAATCTCTTTCATAAAACGCAATATATTGATCAGATTTGGAGTACCAACTAAGATAATTTGTGATAATGGGTCATAATTTATTGGGAGAAGAACAACCGGATTTTGTGAAAGCTATGGTATAAAAATGATCACATCTACTCCTGTCCATCCTCAAGCTAATGGTCAAGCAGAATCAAGCAACAAGATTATTGTTAATAATCTTAAGAAAATATTAACAGGAAAAAAAGGATTATGGACAGAGGAGTTACCATTTGTGCTTTGGGCTGATAGAACCACTGTCAAACATGCTACTGGGCACACACCATTCTCTTTGGTATTTGGAACTGAAGCAGTACTTCCAGCTGAAATGATGGTGCCAACAGCAAGATCCAGTTTGCAGACAGTTCAAGATAATGATCAAGCATTATTTCAAGATCTTGATTTAGTTGATGAATTAAGGAAATCTGCAAAAATTCATATAGCTGCTTATCAACATCAGGTGACAAGGGCGTACAATAAGAATATAAGAATTAGAAGATTCAAAGTTGGAGATTTAGTATTGAGAAAAGCTTTTAAGAATACAACGAAAAAATCCGATGGAAAGCTTGCTCCAAAATGGGAAGGTCCTTACTTTATAAGTTCAGAAGCAGGTAAAGGATCTTATTGGCTTCAAGAGCCAGAGGGTAGGATGATTCCAAGAGCTTGGAATGCAATTCATCTTAAAGCATATTATCAATAAGTAGTTATTGTTTTTATTAAATTGGTATAAAAGTAATACTGACTTGAGCGTCGGAGTGGCATTAGCCAAAAGGGATAATGTCAACCCTTGGCGTATGTTTTATTGGTCTTATGCAGGAATATCAACATCTAGGATCTTAATGGATGAAGATCACAAGCTATTATCCAAGGTAGCAGATGAAAAAAAAAAAAAAAAAAAAAAAAAAAAAAAAAAAAAAAAAAAAAAAAAAAAAAAAAAAAAAAAAAAAAAAAAAAAAAAAAAAAAAAAAAAAAAAAAAAAAAAAAAAAAAAAAAAAAAAAAAAAAAAAAAAAAAAAAAAAAAAAAAAAAAAAAAAAAAAAAAAAAAAAAAAAAAAAAAAAAAAAAAAAAAAAAAAAAAAAAAAAAAAAAAAAAAAAAAAAAAAAAAAAAAAAAAAAAAAAAAAAAAAAAAAAAAAAAAAAAAAAAAAAAAAAAAAAAAAAAAAAAAAAAAAAAAAAAAAAAAAAAAAAAAAAAAAAAAAAAAAAAAAAAAAAAAAAAAAAAAAAAAAAAAAAAAAAAAAAAAAAAAAAAAAAAAAAAAAAAAAAAAAAAAAAAAAAAAAAAAAAAAAAAAAAAAAAAAAAAAAAAAAAAAAAAAAAAAAAAAAAAAAAAAAAAAAAAAAAAAAAAAAAAAAAAAAAAAAAAAAAAAAAAAAAAAAAAAAAAAAAAAAAAAAAAAAAAAAAAAAAAAAAAAAAAAAAAAAAAAAAAAAAAAAAAAAAAAAAAAAAAAAAAAAAAAAAAAAAAAAAAAAAAAAAAAAAAAAAAAAAAAAAAAAAAAAAAAAAAAAAAAAAAAAAAAAAAAAAAAAAAAAAAAAAAAAAAAAAAAAAAAAAAAAAAAAAAAAAAAAAAAAAAAAAAAAAAAAAAAAAAAAAAAAAAAAAAAAAAAAAAAAAAAAAAAAAAAAAAAAAAAAAAAAAAAAAAAAAAAAAAAAAAAAAAAAAAAAAAAAAAAAAAAAAAAAAAAAAAAAAAAAAAAAAAAAAAAAAAAAAAAAAAAAAAAAAAAAAAAAAAAAAAAAAAAAAAAAAAAAAAAAAAAAAAAAAAAAAAAAAAAAAAAAAAAAAAAAAAAAAAAAAAAAAAAAAAAAAAAAAAAAAAAAAAAAAAAAAAAAAAAAAAAAAAAAAAAAAAAAAAAAAAAAAAAAAAAAAAAAAAAAAAAAAAAAAAAAAAAAAAAAAAAAAAAAAAAAAAAAAAAAAAAAAAAAAAAAAAAAAAAAAAAAAAAAAAAAAAAAAAAAAAAAAAAAAAAAAAAAAAAAAAAAAAAAAAAAAAAAAAAAAAAAAAAAAAAAAAAAAAAAAAAAAAAAAAAAAAAAAAAAAAAAAAAAAAAAAAAAAAAAAAAAAAAAAAAAAAAAAAAAAAAAAAAAAAAAAAAAAAAAAAAAAAAAAAAAAAAAAAAAAAAAAAAAAAAAAAAAAAAAAAAAAAAAAAAAAAAAAAAAAAAAAAAAAAAAAAAAAAAAAAAAAAAAAAAAAAAAAAAAAAAAAAAAAAAAAAAAAAAAAAAAAAAAAAAAAAAAAAAAAAAAAAAAAAAAAAAAAAAAAAAAAAAAAAAAAAAAAAAAAAAAAAAAAAAAAAAAAAAAAAAAAAAAAAAAAAAAAAAAAAAAAAAAAAAAAAAAAAAAAAAAAAAAAAAAAAAAAAAAAAAAAAAAAAAAAAAAAAAAAAAAAAAAAAAAAAAAAAAAAAAAAAAAAAAAAAAAAAAAAAAAAAAAAAAAAAAAAAAAAAAAAAAAAAAAAAAAAAAAAAAAAAAAAAAAAAAAAAAAAAAAAAAAAAAAAAAAAAAAAAAAAAAAAAAAAAAAAAAAAAAAAAAAAAAAAAAAAAAAAAAAAAAAAAAAAAAAAAAAAAAAAAAAAAAAAAAAAAAAAAAAAAAAAAAAAAAAAAAAAAAAAAAAAAAAAAAAAAAAAAAAAAAAAAAAAAAAAAAAAAAAAAAAAAAAAAAAAAAAAAAAAAAAAAAAAAAAAAAAAAAAAAAAAAAAAAAAAAAAAAAAAAAAAAAAAAAAAAAAAAAAAAAAAAAAAAAAAAAAAAAAAAAAAAAAAAAAAAAAAAAAAAAAAAAAAAAAAAAAAAAAAAAAAAAAAAAAAAAAAAAAAAAAAAAAAAAAAAAAAAAAAAAAAAAAAAAAAAAAAAAAAACAAAAACAAGGTTAATAGGAAATAAGAACAGTTTCTCCTAAGTTTAAGTCCTTAAACGGACTACAGTGGATTGAACTAAAACTTCAATTCTAGGTTGAAGGGATCACCTTCTCGAACGCCGAGGTTAACATTAACACCTCATTTCGCCCGGGGAGCACGTCATAAAAAATTCTTAATTGTGGGTAGACCCTCATGGTTGGGAATTTTCAAAGGGTTGTTGATTTTACAATCAACTCATTTGGTTATGACTATTAATAAACAGTCATCAAAAAGGATAGGGAAAATCTCTCTATTAAATGCAAACGATCGTCAAAAGGATTAACAAATGGATTAACAATGAATTTCTTTTTAGTGTCTTTTTTCTTGAAACAGGAAAATAAGAATTAATAAATGTTGGTCGTTACAAAGGTATGTGGTTCAAAATTCTAAATCTTTGTGGAATATGCAGGATATGCTTGAAATATGGAAGTTAAGGTACGCATATATAAACAAAAGACTAATTTTATTTGATTCCAAATAAGTAGTAGTTTACAAAAGATCTATATGTACAACCACTACTTAACTAAGACCAGCGGACTCAAGCCTTTTCATCCCATCTATCATTGTCCACCCTGAAATTTAGAAGCCCTAGAAATATGACCCGCCTCGAAGGATCTCATCTGTAATGCTGTCGTTGACATCGGGGTACTTCTTCCTCAAGATTGACACAATTGACTTCAAGTAGACCATGTCATTTTTGGCGGTCCTCAGTTCTTCTTGAGCAAGGTTGATTTTGTCGTAAGTCTGAAGGATTTCTCCTCCTAAAGCCTGGAGATCATCTCCCCACTTGCTGATGATGTCTATAGTTAGTTCCTGATGAGATTTGCAGATGGCTTTGGACGACAGGAAGCAGAAGTTGATGTCCATAAGAAGCTTGTCATTAAGCTTAGCTTGTTCTTCACAACGCTTAATGATCTCTTCAAGATGCTGAAAAAACAAGAACGGTTAAAGGGAGAAAATAGCTTTTATAAAGAATATAATAATGAAGTTTTACCTTATTTTTCCAAACCGGGGTAGAAGATGAAGACGCCATTTTTGAAAAAGAGAAGTTTTTTGAAAGTAGATTTCTAAAAAAGAAAATGTTTTTGAGAGATTGAGATAAAAGTTTTTAAAGATGAAATGGAAGATTTTTTGGAGACGGTTGGAGATTTGGAAATTTAAATAGGCGGAGAGATAAGGAGTCGTGGGGGACAAAGTGATAGGTTATATGTCTCATCAAGCCGAGTAAATTAATTTTACACATCATGACCTGACTGATCGCTCTGCAACGCGCCTCTTGGATATTAAAACTGATTGGATACGCAATAAAGTCTAGGTGTATCATTAGCCTGGATGCTTTTAGTATACAAATAAAAATTTATATTTAACTTATGAAAGGTTAAATATAAATTTGGGGACAATTGTTTGGGGTCTACAACTATGATCCTGATTAAAGATATTACTAACATATATTTTTGTTGTACACAATAATGCTTTTGTGTTTTGCAGGATCCTGAAATAAGGATCATCATTCAGGATACTCAGGAAATAAGCTAACGGTCGAAAATAAATATCAAGACTTATCCAGCCTTCTAAGGAAGAAAAGAAATGTGCAATCCCTTGGATATCGGAACAACCTCGAAGAATAAACGTGTCAAAGAAGACTCAACATTCACTTTTGATCTTCAGCACGTTGAACAGTATCACACGGAGGATCCCAGATTTTTCGGATAGTTAGTTAGGAATTTACATTATAAATAAGAGGTGATTGATCGAGATTAAGGAAACGGCTCACACACTTGTATTCTCACACACTTACTCACTGCATACTTACTTTCTTTTTCGTTCATTAGCTCGATCAAATCACTCTCACCCTCATTTCATTGTAATCATTCCAAAACAACAATAATAATAAAAGAACAGCAGGTAGGATCGATTGAATCCTCCCAGGGTTTTTTACCTAAGATCTCTTAATTGGATCAAGGGTTTTTGTCTGTGTGTGTGTGTGTGTGTGTGTGTGTGTGTGTGTGTGTGTGTGTGTGTGTGTGTGTGTGTGTGTGTGTGTGTGTGTGTGTGTGTGTGTGTGTATGTGTGTGTGTGTGTGTGTGTGTGTGTGTGTGTGTGTGTGTGTGTGTGTGTGTGTGTGTGTGTGTGTGTGTGTGTGTGTGTGTGTGTGTGTGTGTGTGTGTGTGTGTGTGTGTGTGTGTGTGTGTGTGTGTGTGTGTGTGTGTGTGTGTGTGTGTGTGTGTGTGTGTGTGTGTGTGTGTGTGTGTGTGTGTGTGTGTGTGTGTGTGTGTGTGTGTGTGTGTGTGTGTGTGTGTGTGTGTGTGTGTGTGTGTGTGTGTGTGTGTGTGTGTGTGTGTGTGTGTGTGTGTGTGTGTGTGTGTGTGTGTGTGTGTGTGTGTGTGTGTGTGTGTGTGTGTGTGTGTGTGTGTGTGTGTGTGTGTGTGTGTGTGTGTGTGTGTGTGTGTGTGTGTGTGTGTGTGTGTGTGTGTGTGTGTGTGTGTGTGTGTGTGTGTGTGTGTGTGTGTGTGTGTGTGTGTGTGTGTGTGTGTGTGTGTGTGTGTGTGTGTGTGTGTGTGTGTGTGTGTGTGTGTGTGTGTGTGTGTGTGTGTGTGTGTGTGTGTGTGTGTGTGTGTGTGTGTGTGTGTGTGTGTGTGTGTGTGTGTGTGTGTGTGTGTGTGTGTGTGTGTGTGTGTGTGTGTGTGTGTGTGTGTGTGTGTGTGTGTGTGTGTGTGTGTGTGTGTGTGTGTGTGTGTGTGTGTGTGTGTGTGTGTGTGTGTGTGTGTGTGTGTGTGTGTGTGTGTGTGTGTGTGTGTGTGTGTGTGTGTGTGTGTGTGTGTGTGTGTGTGTGTGTGTGTGTGTGTGTGTGTGTGTGTGTGTGTGTGTGTGTGTGTGTGTGTGTGTGTGTGTGTGTGTGTGTGTGTGTGTGTGTGTGTGTGTGTGTGTGTGTGTGTGTGTGTGTGTGTGTGTGTGTGTGTGTGTGTGTGTGTGTGTGTGTGTGTGTGTGTGTGTGTGTGTGTGTGTGTGTGTGTGTGTGTGTGTGTGTGTGTGTGTGTGTGTGTGTGTGTGTGTGTGTGTGTGTGTGTGTGTGTGTGTGTGTGTGTGTGTGTGTGTGTGTGTGTGTGTGTGTGTGTGTGTGTGTGTGTGTGTGTGTGTGTGTGTGTGTGTGTGTGTGTGTGTGTGTGTGTGTGTGTGTGTGTGTGTGTGTGTGTGTGTGTGTGTGTGTGTGTGTGTGTGTGTGTGTGTGTGTGTGTGTGTGTGTGTGTGTGTGTGTGTGTGTGTGTGTGTGTGTGTGTGTGTGTGTGTGTGTGTGTGTGTGTGTGTGTGTGTGTGTGTGTGTGTGTGTGTGTGTGTGTGTGTGTGTGTGTGTGTGTGTGTGTGTGTGTGTGTGTGTGTGTGTGTGTGTGTGTGTGTGTGTGTGTGTGTGTGTGTGTGTGTGTGTGTGTGTGTGTGTGTGTGTGTGTGTGTGTGTGTGTGTGTGTGTGTGTGTGTGTGTGTGTGTGTGTGTGTGTGTGTGTGTGTGTGTGTGTGTGTGTGTGTGTGTGTGTGTGTGTGTGTGTGTGTGTGTGTGTGTGTGTGTGTGTGTGTGTGTGTGTGTGTGTGTGTGTGTGTGTGTGTGTGTGTGTGTGTGTGTGTGTGTGTGTGTGTGTGTGTGTGTGTGTGTGTGTGTGTGTGTGTGTGTGTGTGTGTGTGTGTGTGTGTGTGTGTGTGTGTGTGTGTGTGTGTGTGTGTGTGTGTGTGTGTGTGTGTGTGTGTGTGTGTGTGTGTGTGTGTGTGTGTGTGTGTGTGTGTGTTTGTGTGTGTGTGTGTGTGTTTGTGTGTGTGTGTGTGTGTGTGTGTGTTGTGTGTGTGTGTGTGTGTGTGTGTGTGTGTGTGTGTGTGTGTGTGTGTGTGTGTGTGTGTGTGTGTGTGTGTGTGTGTGTGTGTGTGTGTGTGTGTATGTGTATGTCTGTGTGTGTGTGTGTGTGTGTGTGTGTGTGTGTGTGTGAGAGAGAAAGATCGTATTAACTCAAAGCTTGGAATTAATGTGTGTGTTTGTGATGTACTGGTTATGATCTTGTTATGATTTCTAAGGTATGAGGGCTATTTATAGTCTAACAATACAACTATGCTAATTTTCACAATTAGCCCCTCAACCTTAGTAATCATTTATCTATGACTTAACAACAAGAATGTCCTCTAATCTTAATTACAATTTATCACTATTTTTGGATTTCTAACATTCTCCCCCTTAGTGATTTATTGTAATGAATGAAGTACGTGTTATCTTGTCTTGAAGGAATGAAATTGATGAGCCCGGTGGTGAAGACAATTTGGGATGTTGAAACAAGTCTTCAAAGCTTTCTCTTTTGTCTTTGGAGAACTTGATTCAGTCTTGATCTTGGACTTCTTGAAGTTAAATCATATGAAGATTCTCAATGTTCTTTTTGAACAGAGAATGATGAAAGCATGTTTGGCTTGAATCTTCGAGAATTGATGAATCATGAATCAGAGTTGTCTTTTGAAATGCAGAAGAGATGAATCTTGGTTTTGATTCTTCAATCTTCGATTCTTGAGTGAAAATCTTTTCATCTTCGGTTTCATTCTTATCTCAAAAGTCAATTCAGATTCCCCCTTTTTGAAATCAAAATCTTAATCAACTAAAGTCTAGTGAAAATCTGAAACTATTGACTTATCATGAACAATTTTCTCTCCCTATACACAAACTTTGATAAGCCTTTTCTATTTGAAAACACCCAAATCAAAAATTTCTCAACATAGACTCTCATTCCATTTCTATCACTAACTATGCCTTGAAAAGGATAGAAAGATGGTATCATTTGAAGACAATACCAAATTCATTTCCGAAGCAAAAGCTCAGATGACAAAGACTATGAATCAATCAATCATAATATTTTCTCCCCCTCATAATGACAAAATTGGGAATCAATGTCATTATGCACAAATGTGATTGATTAAGTGTCACAAGGAATAAGAAGACATGGAGAAATGTCAACCATCAAAACATCAACCTAAACTAGTAGCCCAACCCAAGAGATCCTATGGGTGACTAAAATGTAAGATTGAAGTTGTTGGGACAAACAATATATCATGGTGTTGGTGGTTTCTGTGTTTGTGTTAAGAGAAATGAAACCGGATAAGAATGATCCGTTTACATGTTCAAAAATCAAAAGGATTAATGAAATGACCGATAGAAATGTATAACATTTTTCGGATTTCCTATGTATCATTGAGATATGCACAAAACAAGTCTCTAACATAGTTCGGTCTGCGGCTTTTCAACCACTAGATTGCTTCAAAGAATATAAATCATGGTTAACACTACCGAAGCATTTGATAACCACAATTTTATTCTTAAAGACTTTTAGGGAAAACCGAGGTCACTTAGACTTCTCGTTAGCTCAATAATCACATAAATGTAATTATGAGACCTACGTTCAACGTTGGAAAAGATGTTAGCATTGGTAGGATTTCCATTCGATCATCGTGGAATATCAATAAAGATATCACTACGAATGTTCCGGCTATATCACAGAGATAAGCAATTATATCACAAAGATATGACGCTAGTGTGTCCTAAAAGAATGAAAGATGATCAATTTAATGATCAATTAAATTTGCTCTAGACACAATGTGATCAAATGAAGTCGGGGACTGGAGCAGAATGTCGCCCTTTTTCAATATCAAGATATCAACAAATGACATCTGATAGAAACGTGTTTTACCCGGCTTTTGAGAATTTTGGGAAGGGTATCATTTCTTTTATCCCTTTTCTCACAACAAATCACCTTAACCTCTCACTTTTCGACTTTACTCCCTCCATTCTAGTTGCACGAAATCAACATCACTCAAAATACCCTCACTATCTAATGAAAGAAGTGAATACTCCGGGGTTAGAACTCATCGGCGATGATGAAATTCATGGAGTAAATTTTGAGAAATACCTATCGCTCATTGTGCAAACTAATCACCGAACTCCATTTGATTAAAAATCATTGGAAAAACATCAAATGTGTGAATGAAAAGGTTTGAAACACATTTGAAGTTTGATAATTTTTGAAATCAAAATCTTAATCAACTAAAGTCTAGTGAAAATCTGAAACTATTGACTTATCATGAACAATTTTCTCTCCCTATACACAAACTTTGATAAGCCTTTTCTATTTGAAAACACCCAAATCAAAAATTTCTCAACATAGACTCTCATTCCATTTCTATCACTAACTATGCCTTGAAAAGGATAGAAAGATGGTATCATTTGAAGACAATACCAAATTCATTTCCGAAGCAAAAGCTCAGATGACAAAGACTATGAATCAATCAATCATAATATTTTCTCCCCCTCATAATGACAAAATTGGGAATCAATGTCATTATGCACAAATGTGATTGATTAAGTGTCACAAGGAATAAGAAGACATGGAGAAATGTCAACCATCAAAACATCAACCTAAACTAGTAGCCCAACCCAAGAGATCCTATGGGTGACTAAAATGTAAGATTGAAGTTGTTGGGACAAACAATATATCATGGTGTTGGTGGTTTCTGTGTTTGTGTTAAGAGAAATGAAACCGGATAAGAATGATCCGTTTACATGTTCAAAAATCAAAAGGATTAATGAAATGACCGATAGAAATGTATAACATTTTTCGGATTTCCTATGTATCATTGAGATATGCACAAAACAAGTCTCTAACATAGTTCGGTCTGCGGCTTTTCAACCACTAGATTGCTTCAAAGAATATAAATCATGGTTAACACTACCGAAGCATTTGATAACCACAATTTTATTCTTAAAGACTTTTAGGGAAAACCGAGGTCACTTAGACTTCTCGTTAGCTCAATAATCACATAAATGTAATTATGAGACCTACGTTCAACGTTGGAAAAGATGTTAGCATTGGTAGGATTTCCATTCGATCATCGTGGAATATCAATAAAGATATCACTACGAATGTTCCGGCTATATCACAGAGATAAGCAATTATATCACAAAGATATGACGCTAGTGTGTCCTAAAAGAATGAAAGATGATCAATTTAATGATCAATTAAATTTGCTCTAGACACAATGTGATCAAATGAAGTCGGGGACTGGAGCAGAATGTCGCCCTTTTTCAATATCAAGATATCAACAAATGACATCTGATAGAAACGTGTTTTACCCGGCTTTTGAGAATTTTGGGAAGGGTATCATTTCTTTTATCCCTTTTCTCACAACAAATCACCTTAACCTCTCACTTTCGACTTTACTCCCTCCATTCTAGTTGCACGAAATCAACATCACTCAAAATACCCTCACTATCTAATGAAAGAAGTGAATACTCCGGGGTTAGAACTCATCGGCGATGATGAAATTCATGGAGTAAATTTTGAGAAATACCTATCGCTCATTGTGCAAACTAATCACCGAACTCCATTTGATTAAAAATCATTGGAAAAAAAACTTGATTGCTATTACACATACATATTCATATAAGAATACTTGGAAGTACACAAAGGCGTTCGATTCCTTGTTTTCTTATATCAATTTATATGTATAATAACAATGCGTTTAACAATAAATATATCATTTAAGAACGGGTTACATACATAGTATATGCAAGCCTCAAAAAAATCTTTTTGTTTATTTTTGAAATTTTTCAATTTTGTATTTTGTTTTCTGAAATGTTTCAAGAATTCCTTCAATTGAAAAAGAATTAAGGTTTAAGATTTAACATACCAAGCTTAGAGATCAGAAAATAAAAAAAAAAAAAAAAAAAAAAAAAAAAAAAAAAAAAAAAAAAAAAAAAAAAAAAAAAAAAAAAAAAAAAAAAAAAAAAAAAAAAAAAAAAAAAAAAAAAAAAAAAAAAAAAAAAAAAAAAAAAAAAAAAAAAAAAAAAAAAAAAAAAAAAAAAAAAAAAAAAAAAAAAAAAAAAAAAAAAAAAAAAAAAAAAAAAAAAAAAAAAAAAAAAAAAAAAAAAAAAAAAAAAAAAAAAAAAAAAAAAAAAAAAAAAAAAAAAAAAAAAAAAAAAAAAAAAAAAAAAAAAAAAAAAAAAAAAAAAAAAAAAAAAAAAAAAAAAAAAAAAAAAAAAAAAAAAAAAAAAAAAAAAAAAAAAAAAAAAAAAAAAAAAAAAAAAAAAAAAAAAAAAAAAAAAAAAAAAAAAAAAAAAAAAAAAAAAAAAAAAAAAAAAAAAAAAAAAAAAAAAAAAAAAAAAAAAAAAAAAAAAAAAAAAAAAAAAAAAAAAAAAAAAAAAAAAAAAAAAAAAAAAAAAAAAAAAAAAAAAAAAAAAAAAAAAAAAAAAAAAAAAAAAAAAAAAAAAAAAAAAAAAAAAAAAAAAAAAAAAAAAAAAAAAAAAAAAAAAAAAAAAAAAAAAAAAAAAAAAAAAAAAAAAAAAAAAAAAAAAAAAAAAAAAAAAAAAAAAAAAAAAAAAAAAAAAAAAAAAAAAAAAAAAAAAAAAAAAAAAAAAAAAAAAAAAAAAAAAAAAAAAAAAAAAAAAAAAAAAAAAAAAAAAAAAAAAAAAAAAAAAAAAAAAAAAAAAAAAAAAAAAAAAAAAAAAAAAAAAAAAAAAAAAAAAAAAAAAAAAAAAAAAAAAAAAAAAAAAAAAACAAAAAAAAACTTGATTGCTATTACACATACATATTCATATAAGAATACTTGGAAGTACACAAAGGCGTTCGATTCCTTGTTTTCTTATATCAATTTATATGTATAATAACAATGCGTTTAACAATAAATATATCATTTAAGAACGGGTTACATACATAGTATATGCAAGCCTCTACAAAAAAATCTTTTTGTTTATTTTTGAAATTTTTCAATTTTGTATTTTGTTTTCTGAAATGTTTCAAGAATTCCTTCAATTGAAAAAGAATTAAGGTTTAAGATTTAACATACCAAGCTTGGAGATCAGAAAATTAAACCTCTTTTCGTCCAACGGTTTTGTGAACAAATCTGCAAGTTGAAATTCAGTTCCCACAAAGTAGAGTTCGATGTCACCTTTCTCAATATGATCTTTGAGAAAATGATATCTAACATCAATATGCTTTGATCGAGAGTGGTTTACTGAGTTGACTGCAATTGCAATGGCACTCTGAGAATCACAATAGATAGGAATATGATCATATGTCAGACCATAATCAGTCAGTTGTGTCTTCATCCATAAAACTTGAGCACAACAACTAGCTGCAGCCACGTATTCTGCTTCAGCCGTTGATAGTGAAACACAATTCTGTTTCTTGGAAGACCAACTCACAATTTTGTCTCCTAAAAATTGTAAAGTACCGGAAGTGCTCTTGCGATCAAGTTTACAACCTGCATGATCTGCATCTGAATAAGCAGTTAGATTGAATCCAGTATCCCTTGGATACCAGAGACCTAAATCAGGTGTACCCTTCAGATAACGAAAGATTCGTTTCACAGCTTGATAATGTAAATCAGTTGGAGCAGCTTGATATCTAGCACACATACATGTTGCAAACATTATATCTGGGCGAGATGCTGTAAGGTACAACAATGAACCAATCATACTTCTATATCTCTTTTGGTCAAATGGTTTCCCATTTGTATCAGTATTAATGGTTGTTCGAGCAGCCATTGGGGTAGAAATTGAAGAACATGAAGTCATATCAAACTTTTTCAACATGTCATTTATGTATTTACCTTGTGATATAAAAATACCAGTTGGTAATTGTTTGATTTGAAGACCCAAAAAGTAATTCATTTCCCCAATCATGCTCATTTCAAAATGATTGACCATTAGAGATGAAAAGTTTCTGCAAAATGTTTGACTGGTCGACCCAAATATAATGTCATCAACATATATTTGAACTAGTAGAACATGCTTACCTTGTTTGCGAATGAACAGGGTAGGGTCAATTATACCTTTGGTAAATCCACCTTTAAGTAAGAAAGTAGTTAAGGAATCATACCATGCTCGGGGTGCTTGCTTAAGACCATAGAGAGCCTTGTCTAACCTGTAGACATGGTTTGGTCTTTGAGGATCAACAAAACCTTCAGGTTGATCAACGTAGACTTCTTCTTTGAGGTCACCATTCAGAAAAGCAGTTTTCACATCCATTTGAAACACAGTGAAGTTTCGGAATGCGGCATAAGCTAAGAAAATTCGAATGGCCTCCATTCTTGCTACTGGAGCAAAAGTTTCGTCGAAATCAACACCAGGTTGTTGGCAATAACCCTTTGCAACAAGTCGAGCTTTATTCCTTACTACCACTCCATTCTCATCCTTTTTGTTTTTGAATATCCACTTCGTTCCGATTGGATCAGCTTTTCTAGGATTTGGAACTAACCTCCATACCTTCAGTCTTTCAAATTGAGCGAGTTCATCTTGCATTGCCTTAACCCACTCTGGATCTTTAAGAGCTTCAGATACCGTTTTGGGTTCAATATTGCTAAGAGAAAGTGCAACAAGACACTCATTCACTGAAGTACGAGTAGTTACTCCTGCTTGTGGATCTCCAATTATCTGATCAGTAGGATGGTCTTTCTGCATACGTGTCCACTTGTGAGCATGAGGAAGTGGATCTTGTTCTTGAAGATCAACATCATCATCATTGAAACTTGAGTTTTGTTGAGAGATAGAGTCATAACTTGGTATAACTCTTTCCTCATATGCTGGATGATCAAAGTCAAGTGGCACATACACATTCGGAGTGTTCAGGGGATTGGTTGTCTGAGTGAATTGAGAAGGTTGTTCTTGAACATTCACTTGAGAAGGATTCTCAGGAGAGGATGATGGAATAGAATTATTTGAAGATGATCTTTGCTCAGAAGAACTTGATGCTGATTCATGAGTGTTGTTAGGAACTGGATCGTGGTTATGAATAGGTTCATTGTTTGGAATTGGATCAACGATGATCTGAGGTTCTTGATCATGAACCGGTTTTGAATTATAGAATTCTTCAAAAAGAATATCTAATTCATCACTGGTTGGAGTTGGAAATTTCTTGAATTTAGAAGCTAAGGTAGAATTCCTTGTAGAAGGACTTGAAGCACTTGAATCCATACTTGTTGGTAGCAAGCTTTCTTGCTCAAAAATCATGCCTGACATCTCATCAAACCACACATTCATTGTTTCTTGAATTGTGTTTGTTCGGCGATTGTAGATTCGGTAGGCAATTGATGTTTTGGAATAACCAACAAAGTATCCTTCATCACCTTTCTTCTCGAACTTTCCAAGATTCTCCCGATCATTCAACGTGTAACAAACACACCCAAATATATGAAAGTAGTTGATGTTGGGTTTCCGTTTGTTAACAACCTCATAAGGAGTCTTTTCGAACCGCTGATTGATAATGGACCGATTCTGAGTGTGACAAGCAGTGTCAACAGCTTCAGCCCACATATTTGATGGCAATTTGGAATAAGCAAGCATTGTCCTTGCTGCTTCCACCAGCGATCGATTTCTCCTTTCAACAACACCGTTTTGTTGTGGGGTTCGAACTGCTGAGAATTGATGAGTAATCCCTTTGGATTTGCAGAATTCATCAAAAACAGCATTCTTGAATTCAGTACCGTTATCCGAACGGATGTAACGAACTGGAAGTTGAAGATTTACTTGAGTAATGGTGATGAAATCTATCAACATCTGAGTTGTTTCATCTTTGGATGCTAGGAACTTAACCCAAGTATATCTTGAATAATCATCAACAATAACCAGGATGTATTTCTTCCCATTTCGGCTTTGTACTTTCATCGGCCCACAAAGATCCATGTGAAGCAAATGAAGAGGTGCCAAAGAATTTGGAGATTTCTTTGGTTTATGAGAAACTCTCTTAATTTTCCCAACAGCACAAGAAGGACAGACATGCTCACTTTCATACTTATAGTCAGGTAAGCCTTCAACAAGATGCTTATTGACTAAAGTATTGATTGTTTGGAAATTCAGATGAGAGAGCCTTCTATGCCATAACCAAGAATTCTTCGAAGTAGCCTTTGAAATGAGACAGATATTATCGGTTGGTTGGTTATCATCGAGATTGACGGTAAAAAGGTTATCGTCACGATCGCCACAAAGAATATCAACTCCATCTAAGGTTTGGACTTTGCAAAGAGATTTTCGAAAAAGAACTTGAAGATTGTTATCACAGAATTGTCCAACACTGAACAAGTTGTGACTTAAACCTTCAACATAGTGAACTTTCTTGATTGTAATCCCATTTCGTTCAATGTCCCCATAACCTAAGATAGGAGCGAAATTGTTGTTTCCAAAGCGAACAGTTCCCATGAATCTTTCAACAAAATTCTTCAGCAAAGATTTATTTCCAGTCATGTGCTTCGAACACCCGGAATCGAGTATCCAAACACAGATGGTTATTTCCTGCAATCAAAGAAATTTAACCATTTTTAGGTACCCACTTGAAAACGGGTCCTTTTTGGTTAGATAAAACAGGCAGGGTATATAACTTAGGATGCGCATTCAAACATGTTATTGAATCAACATAAGCATCAGCACGCATATTATCAACAAACATATTTGAATAAAATGTACGAACATTCACACAAGACTTAAAGGTAACATGTCTACAAGCATTCGTCTCCACCATACAGGAATTAAAATTGTTTACAAGCTCACAAGGCTTTGCCTTGGCACATTCAACATTTATTGACAAATCAGAATTGTTTTGTTTAACAGGAACACCTTTCCACCGATTAACAGCTTTTCTCCTCCTCATTTTCTTCTTTTTCTCAACCTCTTTCTGAATACTAGTGATCTTAGGTACTAATGACTTAGCAACCCATTTAGCATCACTACTTAAGCTCTTTCCACCTGTTGAATTGAAGCTACAAAGATTAGAACGAGGAGTTTTAAAAACTTTCATCTTTTTGTTATCTTTTGGTGGTGAGGAAACTTCTTGCTTCTTTGGTTTATCATGAGAAAACCATCCATATCTATCCCTATATCTAGTTGAACCATTAGATGCATCCTTAGTTAGCAAATTTGAGCTAGACTTAGACACCTTAGGTTTAAAGCTAGATTGAGAGCTAGATTTAGAAGCATTAGGATAGTCTTTCGGAAGTTTCACTTTGGTGTACTTTGTTGTGTGTGGGGTTTCAGCTTGTTCCTTTTTGACATGTTTCACAGGTGTAGCAATGGTCTTTGGTTCAGTCTTGACGAGTTTGGTCTTAACTCGTTTCTTTGAGTAATATGAAGTTGGAGCTTTGGACGATGGTTTTTGAGATTCCATTTTGATTTTGGTAGATTCAATCTTTTTCTCAGTTTCTGAATCAAAAATATGTTCTCCCTCCATGAATTTATCAAAATCAACCTTCGTGAAATCTTTTGAAAGAGAAAATTTCAATGGAGATTGATTAATTTTAGATTTGTTTGAAAATTTTGAGAAATCAGGAATCTTTGTGTCCAACTTCACATTATGGGTAGTCTCAGAAATTAGGTCAACTTGAACTGACACATCTTTGGTCTCACAAGAAAATTGAGTAGACGTATCAACACCTATACTAGCACTAGTCTTAGGGTGAACAACTAACTCATTAACATCGTTGCATGTGAAAAACCTATAGAAGTACCATATCAAAACTAAACTATGTGCAAGTTCTTCATCAGAAAGATCAGATTGCACACAATCATCAGCTATAAAAGTAGCAGTATTTTGACAAGTACATTCAAGATAATCAGTCAAGGTCTGGGTATTGGTAGATGAATCACAAGTAGTTTGGGTAGAATTTTCTACTGATGGTCTTTGGTCAGTTTGAGTAGAAACATTCTCACAAACTTTCTTAGTATTAACAACAATACATTTATCCTCTAGGTTCGGACTTTGAGACTTGAGATGATTGATTACTGTTTGTTGAGATTTCACCTTCTGTTGTAAATCTTCTATTTGCTTTTCCAAAATTGTGGTTGGAAAATACATTTTAGTTGATTTAGGTGAAGTACCAACAGATTCTTGGTTTTGAAAATTTGATTCAATTTCTTCCAATTTGAAAATTGAAGATTGTTTTGTTTAACAGGAACACCTTTCCACCGATTAACAGCTTTTCTCCTCCTCATTTTCTTCTTTTTCTCAACCTCTTTCTGAATACTAGTGATCTTAGGTACTAATGACTTAGCAACCCATTTAGCATCACTACTTAAGCTCTTTCCACCTGTTGAATTGAAGCTACAAAGATTAGAACGAGGAGTTTTAAAAACTTTCATCTTTTTGTTATCTTTTGGTGGTGAGGAAACTTCTTGCTTCTTTGGTTTATCATGAGAAAACCATCCATATCTATCCCTATATCTAGTTGAACCATTAGATGCATCCTTAGTTAGCAAATTTGAGCTAGACTTAGACACCTTAGGTTTAAAGCTAGATTGAGAGCTAGATTTAGAAGCATTAGGATAGTCTTTCGGAAGTTTCACTTTGGTGTACTTTGTTGTGTGTGGGGTTTCAGCTTGTTCCTTTTTGACATGTTTCACAGGTGTAGCAATGGTCTTTGGTTCAGTCTTGACGAGTTTGGTCTTAACTCGTTTCTTTGAGTAATATGAAGTTGGAGCTTTGGACGATGGTTTTTGAGATTCCATTTTGATTTTGGTAGATTCAATCTTTTTCTCAGTTTCTGAATCAAAAATATGTTCTCCCTCCATGAATTTATCAAAATCAACCTTCGTGAAATCTTTTGAAAGAGAAAATTTCAATGGAGATTGATTAATTTTAGATTTGTTTGAAAATTTTGAGAAATCAGGAATCTTTGTGTCCAACTTCACATTATGGGTAGTCTCAGAAATTAGGTCAACTTGAACTGACACATCTTTGGTCTCACAAGAAAATTGAGTAGACGTATCAACACCTATACTAGCACTAGTCTTAGGGTGAACAACTAACTCATTAACATCGTTGCATGTGAAAAACCTATAGAAGTACCATATCAAAACTAAACTATGTGCAAGTTCTTCATCAGAAAGATCAGATTGCACACAATCATCAGCTATAAAAGTAGCAGTATTTTGACAAGTACATTCAAGATAATCAGTCAAGGTCTGGGTATTGGTAGATGAATCACAAGTAGTTTGGGTAGAATTTTCTACTGATGGTCTTTGGTCAGTTTGAGTAGAAACATTCTCACAAACTTTCTTAGTATTAACAACAATACATTTATCCTCTAGGTTCGGACTTTGAGACTTGAGATGATTGATTACTGTTTGTTGAGATTTCACCTTCTGTTGTAAATCTTCTATTTGCTTTTCCAAAATTGTGGTTGGAAAATACATTTTAGTTGATTTAGGTGAAGTACCAACAGATTCTTGGTTTTGAAAATTTGATTCAATTTCTTCCAATTTGAAAATTGAAGATTGTTTTGTTTTGTATGAATCATTGATTGCATCATAATTAACCAAAAAATCTTGATTAGGTATTCTCTCAACTTCATCAGTCTCAAATTCGTCATCCAATGGACGAATAAATTGTTGTATCATACCAAGGCGAAGAAATTTTTCATCATACAGGGGTTCGATTTGGTCTTTGGCTTTTTGCAATGGTGTGATATTCTCAAATCCCAACCCGTGAAGAAGTTCTGTTTTGTCGATTTTTGACTTGTTGAAATAAGCAGTGAAATTCAAGAGAGGATTTTGTTCAACTTTATATAACTTTTCTTGATAGAAAAGTATATTCTTTTTAAATTCCTCAACTTGTTTTTCAAGATTCTCAATTTCAATGCCTTTAAGAAAACAATTATGATTTAAGTCAGAAATCTTCCTTTCGAGTTCAACATTGTTAGGTTTAGCTTCTTGGAGCTTCTTATTGAGAATATCAACGTCCATTTGTCTCGCATTTGCCCGAAGCCATTCATTGGTCTTTTGAGTTTCAAGATCTTGATTGGCTTTTTCAAGATCATGAATGGTCTTCTCAAGGTTTTGACATCTTTGTAATAATTTAGAATCAGGAGTGACATTCATTTCACATTCTTTAACCAACATTTTGTCTTTGTATGCTTGAAAGTCTTGTTTTATAGTATCATGTTCAAAAAGTAATTTTGAGTGTTCTTCAAGAAGATTTGAAAATTCACCTTTTGAAAATGCAATACTATTTTTCAACCTTTTGTTGTTGTTGGCTAAAGAACTGATATGATTTGTTAATTTAGATAAAGCTAATCTACAAGACTCTTTGTCCTTAATTGAAGAAAAAGTAGAGTCGAGATTTACCTCATCATCAGGGTATTCATCATCAGTGCTTTCTGCTTCAAGGGTTTTGTTCTTGGCCAATCTCGCCATGTAGCAAACATTAGCGGAGAGATCTTGATCTTCATCATCAGTGAGCAATAGCCATTTGTCATCTTCGGCAAGCAATGCATGTCCTGCTTCGACCTGTTTGGCTAATAGCATCTTCTGTTTGTAGTACTCATAGTTCCGCTTCTTGGGTTGTTTGCAATCAACAGCAAAATGTCCAGGAATTCCACAATTGTAGCACCTTTTGTCTGATGTCTTCCCCTTTTCACCTGCTTGTTTCTCATATGCTTCCTTCTTATCACCATATCTTGAACCAGTAGCTTCACTTTGATCATTGCTCCTTGGATGATAGTGTTCCTTCTTTGGAAATGCACTTGTTGAAGAAGTGCGGAGATTGTTGTTTGTTGGCCTCGCTTTGAAATATCTCTTCTTGAAATGCTTAGTTACTGCGGCAAGAGCTTGATATAGTTCGTCTGATACACCATCTCTTGTAGCCATCACATCATCTCCCTCCTCATCTGACGAAGAAACAACCACCATTTGCCTTTTGAGAGCTTCAGAGATCTTCTTTTCAACGATCAATGCCAAAGGATCAGAAGATACAACTTCCGGCATTTTGTTCGATGAAGCTTTGTTCAGGACTTGGTTTTCATTGAGCTTGAAGGATTCATATAGAGTATGAATAGTGAACTTGGTCAGGTTTTGATGTTGCTTGATTTGGGTTCCAAATTCTTCCCATTCTTGACCAAGTGCTTTGATGAACTTGATGTTTAACTCAATCTCAGTCTTCTTGACATTGTTCTTCCTCAGTTCATTAATGACATTGCAGAATCTGTAATACACTGCCTCAAGAGATTCATTTGGCATTTTGGAGAAGTTGTCAAACTCAGTCAAAATGTTGGTCAATCTGATTGTTGAAGTCACGTCAGCTCCTTCCATCTGTCTTGCCACCTCATCCCATATCTCTTTTGCTGTATCATAGGAATCAACAGACCCATAGATTTCATCTGGTAGAGCTCTGTATAAACATGACCTTGCTCTGTTATCTGCAGCTGTTCGATCCTTTTGTTCAGCATTCAAAAGTTCATGAGTTGTAATAACTGCACCAGTAGTGGGATGGAGATGAACAGCAAGTCCTTTCAGAATGGATTCTTTCATCATATGACCATTTGTTTGACTCTCCACATAGTCCATGAATCGTTTCTTCCATAGTCCGTAAGAACCACGGTAGAGAACTGGAGGTCTTGTATCAGAACCTAATGCCAAAGCTTCACGAGAAGCCATTAGAGATTGATTTGATTTGGAAAAATTGAATTGAATTTAAAATTGGAAATTGAAACGATCTTGGTAAGGTTAAGATATGAAACGATCTTGAATGAAGATCGTCTTGGAACTTTTTGGTGAAATTTTGGCTAAGTATTAAAAATGAAACGGTCTTGAAGACTGGGACGATCTTGAATGAAGATCGTCTTGGAAAATTTTTGGTGAAATTTTGGCTAAGTATTAAAAATGAAACGGTCTTGAAGACTGGGACGATCTTGAATGAAGATCGTCTTGGAACTTTTTGGTGAAATTTTGGCTAAGTATTAAAAATGAAACGGTCTTGAAGACTGGGACGATCTTGAATGAAGATCGTCTTGGAACTTTTTGGTGAAATTTTGGCTAAGTATTAAAAATGAAACGGTCTTGAAGACTGGGACGATCTTGAATGAAGATCGTCTTGGAACTTTTTGGTGAAATTTTGGCTAAGTATTAAAAATGAAACGGTCTTGAAGACTGGGACGATCTTGAATGAAGATCGTCTTGGAAAATTTTTGGTGAAATTTTGGCTAAGTATTAAAAATGAAACGGTCTTGAAGACTGGGACGATCTTGAATGAAGATCGTCTTGGAAAATTTTGGTGAAATTTTGGCTAAGTATTAAAAATGAAACGGTCTTGAAGACTGGGACGATCTTGAATGAAGATCGTCTTGGAAAATTTTTGGTGAAATTTTGGCTAAGTATTAAAAATGAAACGGTCTTGAAGACTGGGACGATCTTGAATGAAGATCGTCTTGGAACTTTTTGGTGAAATTTTGGCTAAGTATTAAAAATGAAACGGTCTTGAAGACTGGGACGATCTTGAATGAAGATCGTCTTGGAACTTTTTGGTGAAATTTTGGCTAAGTATTAAAAATGAAACGGTCTTGAAGACTGGGACGATCTTGAATGAAGATCGTCTTGGAACTTTTTGGTGAAATTTTGGCTAAGTATTAAAAATGAAACGGTCTTGAAGACTGGGACGATCTTGAATGAAGATCGTCTTGGAAAATTTTTGGTGAAATTTTGGCTAAGTATTAAAAATGAAACGGTCTTGAAGACTGGGACGATCTTGAATGAAGATCGTCTTGGAAAATTTTGGTGAAATTTTGGCTAAGTATTAAAAATGAAACGGTCTTGAAGACTGGGACGATCTTGAATGAAGATCGTCTTGGAAAATTTGGTGAAATTTTGGCTAAGTATTAAAAATGAAACGGTCTTGAAGACTGGGACGATCTTGAATGAAGATCGTCTTGGAAAATTTTTGGTGAAATTTTGGCTAAGTATTAAAAATGAAACGGTCTTGAAGACTGGGACGATCTTGAATGAAGATCGTCTTGGAACTTTTTGGTGAAATTTTGGCTAAGTATTAAAAATGAAACGGTCTTGAAGACTGGGACGATCTTGAATGAAGATCGTCTTGGAACTTTTTGGTGAAATTTTGGCTAAGTATTAAAAATGAAACGGTCTTGAAGACTGGGACGATCTTGAATGAAGATCGTCTTGGAACTTTTTGGTGAAATTTTGGCTAAGTATTAAAAATGAAACGGTCTTGAAGACTGGGACGATCTTGAATGAAGATCGTCTTGGAAAATTTTTGGTGAAATTTTGGCTAAGTATTAAAAATGAAACGGTCTTGAAGACTGGGACGATCTTGAATGAAGATCGTCTTGGAAAATTTGGTGAAATTTTGGCTAAGTATTAAAAATGAAACGGTCTTGAAGACTGGGACGATCTTGAATGAAGATCGTCTTGGAAAATTTTTGGTGAAATTTTGGCTAAGTATTAAAAATGAAACGGTCTTGAAGACTGGGACGATCTTGAATGAAGATCGTCTTGATCATCTTCTTCAACTGAACACCTTTCCAGAAAAACTCCATTATCAACTTTTTAAAACTTCGATTTCTTATGAATTACAAGGAGTTAGATCACGAAATCACTTCCAAACTGTTTTAATTCACGTCCGCAACACGATTATGAACAAAATTCAACCTAAAACACAACAGATTCAAATCCCTGAAATTACGCGCCAAAACTCAAAATTCAATCTCGAGATTTAGATTGAATTGGAACTTGAAAATTGACAGGATTATGTTTAACTCAATCTCAGTCTTCTTGACATTGTTCTTCCTCAGTTCATTAATGACATTGCAGAATCTGTAATACACTGCCTCAAGAGATTCATTTGGCATTTTGGAGAAGTTGTCAAACTCAGTCAAAATGTTGGTCAATCTGATTGTTGAAGTCACGTCAGCTCCTTCCATCTGTCTTGCCACCTCATCCCATATCTCTTTTGCTGTATCATAGGAATCAACAGACCCATAGATTTCATCCGGTAGGGCTCTCATATATTTAACTGCTAGTCGCCCGGATATTATGTTTGCTACATGCATGTGTGTAAGGTACCAAGCAAACCCTATGGTAAGTCACTTCCAAGCGGTTAAGAGAATCTTTCGGTATCTCAAGGGTACTATAAACCCCCCCCCCCCCCCCCCCCCCCCCCCCCCCCCCCCCCCCCCCCCCCCCCCCCCCCCCCCCCCCCCCCCCCCCCCCCCCCCCCCCCCCCCCCCCCCCCCCCCCCCCCCCCCCCCCCCCCCCCCCCCCCCCCCCCCCCCCCCCCCCCCCCCCCCCCCCCCCCCCCCCCCCCCCCCCCCCCCCCCCCCCCCCCCCCCCCCCCCCCCCCCCCCCCCCCCCCCCCCCCCCCCCCCCCCCCCCCCCCCCCCCCCCCCCCCCCCCCCCCCCCCCCCCCCCCCCCCCCCCCCCCCCCCCCCCCCCCCCCCCCCCCCCCCCCCCCCCCCCCCCCCCCCCCCCCCCCCCCCCCCCCCCCCCCCCCCCCCCCCCCCCCCCCCCCCCCCCCCCCCCCCCCCCCCCCCCCCCCCCCCCCCCCCCCCCCCCCCCCCCCCCCCCCCCCCCCCCCCCCCCCCCCCCCCCCCCCCCCCCCCCCCCCCCCCCCCCCCCCCCCCCCCCCCCCCCCCCCCCCCCCCCCCCCCCCCCCCCCCCCCCCCCCCCCCCCCCCCCCCCCCCCCCCCCCCCCCCCCCCCCCCCCCCCCCCCCCCCCCCCCCCCCCCCCCCCCCCCCCCCCCCCCCCCCCCCCCCCCCCCCCCCCCCCCCCCCCCCCCCCCCCCCCCCCCCCCCCCCCCCCCCCCCCCCCCCCCCCCCCCCCCCCCCCCCCCCCCCCCCCCCCCCCCCCCCCCCCCCCCCCCCCCCCCCCCCCCCCCCCCCCCCCCCCCCCCCCCCCCCCCCCCCCCCCCCCCCCCCCCCCCCCCCCCCCCCCCCCCCCCCCCCCCCCCCCCCCCCCCCCCCCCCCCCCCCCCCCCCCCCCCCCCCCCCCCCCCCCCCCCCCCCCCCCCCCCCCCCCCCCCCCCCCCCCCCCCCCCCCCCCCCCCCCCCCCCCCCCCCCCCCCCCCCCCCCCCCCCCCCCCCCCCCCCCCCCCCCCCCCCCCCCCCCCCCCCCCCCCCCCCCCCCCCCCCCCCCCCCCCCCCCCCCCCCCCCCCCCCCCCCCCCCCCCCCCCCCCCCCCCCCCCCCCCCCCCCCCCCCCCCCCCCCCCCCCCCCCCCCCCCCCCCCCCCCCCCCCCCCCCCCCCCCCCCCCCCCCCCCCCCCCCCCCCCCCCCCCCCCCCCCCCCCCCCCCCCCCCCCCCCCCCCCCCCCCCCCCCCCCCCCCCCCCCCCCCCCCCCCCCCCCCCCCCCCCCCCCCCCCCCCCCCCCCCCCCCCCCCCCCCCCCCCCCCCCCCCCCCCCCCCCCCCCCCCCCCCCCCCCCCCCCCCCCCCCCCCCCCCCCCCCCCCCCCCCCCCCCCCCCCCCCCCCCCCCCCCCCCCCCCCCCCCCCCCCCCCCCCCCCCCCCCCCCCCCCCCCCCCCCCCCCCCCCCCCCCCCCCCCCCCCCCCCCCCCCCCCCCCCCCCCCCCCCCCCCCCCCCCCCCCCCCCCCCCCCCCCCCCCCCCCCCCCCCCCCCCCCCCCCCCCCCCCCCCCCCCCCCCCCCCCCCCCCCCCCCCCCCCCCCCCCCCCCCCCCCCCCCCCCCCCCCCCCCCCCCCCCCCCCCCCCCCCCCCCCCCCCCCCCCCCCCCCCCCCCCCCCCCCCCCCCCCCCCCCCCCCCCCCCCCCCCCCCCCCCCCCCCCCCCCCCCCCCCCCCCCCCCCCCCCCCCCCCCCCCCCCCCCCCCCCCCCCCCCCCCCCCCCCCCCCCCCCCCCCCCCCCCCCCCCCCCCCCCCCCCCCCCCCCCCCCCCCCCCCCCCCCCCCCCCCCCCCCCCCCCCCCCCCCCCCCCCCCCCCCCCCCCCCCCCCCCCCCCCCCCCCCCCCCCCCCCCCCCCCCCCCCCCCCCCCCCCCCCCCCCCCCCCCCCCCCCCCCCCCCCCCCCCCCCCCCCCCCCCCCCCCCCCCCCCCCCCCCCCCCCCCCCCCCCCCCCCCCCCCCCCCCCCCCCCCCCCCCCCCCCCCCCCCCCCCCCCCCCCCCCCCCCCCCCCC